>JAZKJV010008273.1:0-482677 GCA_037367405.1 Ottelia alismoides
TAGGAGGGATATATAGATGAATATACATGAAAAAAAATTTGAAAAAAAAAATAAAAAAATGGGGGAAACTGCTCCGTGTAACAGCCAAGTTGGCTGTTACACAGAACAGCTTCCCTTTTCTCTATTAAATAATAACTACTATAAATTATCTATAAATTCCAATACTTTATAATTCAAATAAAAATAAACATCTATACGTAATAATTCACCCTATATGGTGTAATAATACACATGCAAAATAAAAACATTACTATTTTAATAGATAAAAATAATACATAAATAACAAGGTTTATGAGTTCATACTTATCAACATTACATAAATAATATTTGATTCATCATTCTTTCTTTATTATACAAATCATAGAATAAAAAATTATATTATTTGTGTAACATTATCAATACACATATTTCTTTTGAAATACACATATTTCTTTTGAAGAAGTGGAAACGTTGATCGCAAATGTTTATAAATACTTTAAAAATAAGATATAATTTCCTCTTCAACTACATTATACTTTATACACATTAAATTAAATTCCTTGTCGACAGTAATATTTTCAAAGATACCATTCGCATTTTTAAATAAAAAATTTCATTTTATCCAGTATTTATTGATTTCTTTCAATGAAAAGTGTTTGTTAATTATTGGTTTTGGTTACAATTAAAAGAATAAATTCTCAAGAAAGCCAACAAATAGCCATTGTTACATGATTTCTTGCAATTTCCATTTTGAATTTCAAGAATCAAAATAATTCTACGATGACATGCATTTTTTACTTCTAACGGATAGTTCAGAACTGGATATGAACATGGATGTTCTTCATATCATTTCCATTTTTTTAGATATGGATTGTAGGTTCAGGATTTTGAAGCTGTATTTGTAGACATATATCTAATTATGATATTTACATCCATAACCCTGAGTAGTTTCGTAATTCCCTCAGAAACCCTCGATAAATATGAATTACATACAGAACCTTAAATAATGCTTAACTTTTACATGGCATAACCCTGTGTAATGTTTCGTCTTAATTCTCCGTTAACTATGACGAAAAAGTCATATATTGACTATCTTGCCCTTTGAAACACATCATATTTATAACACAATGCCATTTGTATATTAAATAAAATGGTATCCCCTCCTCCCCGACAAGCCTAAGGCCTCCGCTGCGCACGTCCCCGCAAGTAGCTCCAGCATACGAGCTCCAGCCCTCCCCCTCCCCGTGCCTCCGCCCCCACATGTGAGCTCTAGGCCCTCCCACCCGCCCCCGGCAAACTCCCCCCCCCCCCCCCCCCCCCAGCCCGAGAAGCCCCTGCCTGCACCTACTCGACCGCCCGAGCCCTGCGGAATTCTCCCCGCCCATCCCGCTTGTGCCCCTTCTCGAACCCCCCCCCCCCCCCCCTCCCGGCTCCTCCTGGAACCCCTGGGCCTGGGAACCCCCCCCCCGCCGCTGCTTGTGGCCCTGCTCGAACCCCCTCCCCCCCCCCCCCCCCCCCGGCTCCTACTGGAACCCCCTGGCCTATGCCTTTACGCCCTGCCACCCACCCGTTTGCACCTGCTCGACCCCTGCTCAAAGCCCACAGACCCCCTACCCCCGTCGTCGCATGTGCTCCTGCTCGACCCCCTTCCCCCCGCTGTCGCATGTGCCCCTGCTTGACCCCCCCCCCCTCCCGCGAGGAGCCCCCGTGCCAGCTCCCATTCGCAGTCCACCCCCACGCCCAGCTTCCGTCCAAGTCGAGCCCCCTCCCCCTGGAAGCCGACCTCATTTTCTTTTCTTTTCTTTTTATTAATCTCAGTTGTTAGATCAATTATTGGTTAGATTAACTCAGCTATTTGGTTGAGTTAATAGACTAAACTAACGAAAGGTTATGAGTGTAATACAGAACAGTTATTGAGAGTTCTGGATGTAAATCGTGTTTATCGAAGGTTCTTGGGGTAATTACAAAACTGCTCAGGGTCATGGATGTAAATATTTTTATCTAATTTTGTTACACGATGGCATGGAATATATAGCATTAGGAGTCTTTTCAAAAGCAAAAGGAAAAATTAACTTCATTTTCGCTATTTGAATTAATTGTTATACAAGTTATTTCATTAGGCACATCATAATATTTTTCTCTTTTTATTCAGTTATGTTTGCAGTTTATGTAACTTTGATTTAATCAGCCATTTATTTAATTTTCTGTAAAACCTTATGAATTTCCATTTTAAAGATATGATTTGAGATTGCAATATCTGCAGATATATATTTCCATATCTGTATGTTAATATTAAAATAGATATCCTGTGAAATGTAAAATCAAGTAACCTGTAACGCCCCACCTAGACGGGAGCACATCTCAACACCCATTCACATTATTACCCAACAACAGTCATAAACAACCTGCATGATATACCATTCATACAAAAAAAACATAGGAAGGAAAATCTAAGTTTTCATTGATAACAAAAGTCCACATAGGAATAGCAATAAACCCTCAGAGTCTCTTTATTACATCATAAATACTTGGAAATGAAAGATAGCAACAACTACTAAGAAACTAGTCTCAACCTTAACCACGTCCTGCAGATGCACCACCAAAGATATGAGCATCTCTCCTGCTCTACACTTCCTGTTGGATTTCCAAAGAATGTAACTCATGAGTCAACTGACTCAGTAAGGATGAAATAACTTATAAATCAAGAGAGAGTATAGGTAGGCAATGCAAATGCAGTAACTTAACAAGTTTAGAAGAGAACATTCTAAAAGCATCTAGCATTATACAATCACATATATTCTAGGCCTTTAATACGTACGCAATCAAACCAATTCTTTGACATATCTATATTCATATTTTCATTTACTTATCCCGTACTCGCCCGTCAAAGGAGAAAGATTACACTAGAAATGAAGTCTGCAACACTTCATTTAAAATGCAACCCAAAACCTGTGTGCAAACGCGATCCTTCAGCTAGTCTAGTTGGTAGTACTCTGACACTCGAGACGGGCATATATGTTCAATGGGTCTCAACCCTGTCAATCGAGTCTGCCGGAGGAGTCTCGCTCGCTCCTTAAAAGTGCAACAAAAACGGATCCGTATGTGCGATGCACGCGTGCATCCACCTCAATTCACCAGAGTACCTACCACCACCCCACTCTATGATGCCCCTCGAGTGGGGTAACTCACTGTCGGCTCAGCCGGACTACAAGGGTGTGCACCCATCTTGTAGTATTTACCTTTTCATCCCCGCATGCATATCATGCTTCATTCTAAAGTTATAGCTAAGTTTGATCGTATTTAATATTCCATTAGTATTCAACCCATCGAGTCACAACATACTCCACCAATGTTTGTCCTACTGCACATTCACATGATTTCAATATTGCACTAACCCATTTCCATTTCACTTATTCGTATAAATAAAAGAGATTCCCTCAGTGTCTAAATTATCAAAAGCAAGGTACTGAACAAAAGATGTATTAGTGAGTATAATATATACTTACTACTAACTATATATTATAGCCGTCATTAGGTTCTTGGTTTGGAATAACCATGTCCCTTTACATTTATTGGAAAAAAAAACGAAGAAGGTGACCAAACTATGAATACTAACGGCAAGAGATTTATCTAAAAATAGATAATAATGATGACATGGAAGATGGTCAAGCGATTGACCTTATCTAAGTATGATTATGGCAACGAGAAATTTACCATGCTAAAATTAGTTCAGTTCCTGGAAGGAGTCCATAATTAAATAGATTTATGGTAGCTTCTGGAATCAAGGAATATCACATAAATCTTCAACATAATTACATGGCTCGGTACGTTAAGTGTTTATAGCAACTAAGCTACACAAGGCATATTAAGGAAATAATTTACGGATTTCCAATTTAGAGTGATGCACACAACACCGCATAATAAGAAGGTGTCTACAATAGTTCTGAGATTCTACAACAATAACCTATTCCCCATCATTCACATATAAGTACCCCGTAGTTAATTAATAATTTCTTAAACCTACAACTAATCTACTGTAAAACCAATTACGACAGTTAAGCTTATCCTGATGTCATTCAACCCCGTCCGCGGGACTCGGCCTTGGTTTCCTTAATAATAACATGAATATAGTGCAATCAATCCGAGATTCACCCCATCCATTTCCCATATGCAAATAAAGAACCCACAGATTTTGTTTATATTATAGATGAAAATTCGTATAAATTTATGGATTACAATCGATACCCATTTTTTTTATCCATTGAATCCTTGAATATTAACGTGGTTGATAATCCTTGTAGGGAACATATCTCAAACATATAATAATTGACATATCAAGATCTACCTACAACATCGAGATCTATCACGCTAAAATATATAAAAGAAAACACACAATAGGTTTGAGAAGGTGTACAATACTTCCTAACACGCATAGCTCACTTGATCCTTTGATTTCCGATTTAAGATTTCATATCCGTTTAGGGCCAGGGAAAACAAATAATATTCATGAATGATCTAGATGAGATTTCAAGACTACCAACAGCAATAGACGATCCAGGGGTCGGATCAAAATCAAACGATCATCCCCTAAAACCACATCCTCCAATATCGCCAAAAAATGCGAAAGAGAAGGGAGATGGGCAAAATCCGTTACCTATGCTCGTGCACGCCTTTGATCCACGTGCTCGATCGCCCGATCACCAATCCGATGAGAGGGCTGCCTTTCCCTTGCGATGGCCTTCCTCGTCTTCTTCTTGCCTCGAAGCTACGGAGCTTGCACCATTATCCTTTTGGCTCTCTAGAGAAGGAGATGGAACAAGATAAGAGAATGACTTGGGAAGGAAGAAAGGGTGGATTAGGGTTGGAAAAGGAGTAGGAATGAGGAAAGATAAAGGGTGTGGATCTTTATATAGTTGGGAATTAAAACATTAGTTTTACAAACCCTAAAACAACCCTAATTCGAAATTAATTAACCAAAACCCGTAACCCTTAATTCCCTAAAAAACCATGACCCCTCTTCACTAAAACAGGCATATCTCCCACATCCGGACTCGGAATTTCGCGTTTTTGGGCTCGTTGGAAAGCTTGCGATGAGACGCTTC
Source organism: Ottelia alismoides (assembly GCA_037367405.1). Taxonomy (NCBI): domain Eukaryota; kingdom Viridiplantae; phylum Streptophyta; class Magnoliopsida; order Alismatales; family Hydrocharitaceae; genus Ottelia; species Ottelia alismoides. The sequence goes on from JAZKJV010008273.1 coordinate 5,082, forward strand.
TTTTGAGTATAATATTGAATAGGTTTTAAAGCTTCAGAAAAATCCGAAAATTACGGGGTATTACATAACCTATCTGCCTTTTAAGCATGGACTTTTTACCTGCATACCCTTTCTAACTTTGGCAACAACACTTTATGTCCAACTAATTGCAGCAGTCAAATTTATACATAATAAACCCCTTGTAAAGACCTTTGCCTACAACTCCCATCAGACCACTACTAAACCCCTTCCACCTCTGTGAGAAGGATATATAAGAACTGGGGGTGCAAAACAACACTATAATGCATATATATTCTTCTACGAAAAATTCAGCATCTGGTACTGACCATCGTTCAGTATGCGTACGAGTAGCCCGAGTAGTTGATCCTCGACCGCATCCCATGGCGTTCGTAGCTCGGGTCCCCGTAATCCACTGCCTTGATCTCCACGGAAGCACGCTTGCTGTCCGATTCCTGCACAGCCCCGAAAACGATCTCGTTCGTCTCGCAGCTCTGCTCGTAGAAAGTCTGAGGGCCCAGAGAGTAATGCCGATGCTGCTGCAGGTGCTGCTGCTGATGAACTTGTTGCTGCGGGGGTGGTGGCTGTTCACCGTCCCAGCCGTTGAAGTACGCTCTGCTCTGGCGGATGTGGCGTATCTTTTCAGCATCCTTGGCCATGAATGCGTACGTCTTGCGTGGGGTCGGAGTCCTTGTCTCGAGAGGTGGAGGTTCGTCGTCATCTGGCACAACATAACTGTCCTGTGTGGGCCATGTACCAAGGTGTCGCTGCGGCTGTGGCTGCGGCTGCGCGAACTCGTTTTGGTATGTGGAGGAGCTCTTTGGCTTCTTTTTGAAGCCCAGGAGTTCTCCAACAAATGCGCTGGCACCGGAGACGAGCTTCCCGAAAGAAGTGAACAACCCTTCCTCGTTGTGCTTTTCTGATTCATCTCCGGTAGGGATCAATGGAGGACGGACATAGTGTTTAAGTGGCTTCTGATATGGGCTTTGCAGAAAATCGGATTTTGCAGGCATCGCCGGTTCCTGTATTTCAAGACAAATTGCCATATGAAAAGGATCAGGAGTTCACCAAAAGAGCGTTAATTCGGCCACTGGTAAAGAGCAGTAAAAAAACAATAAAAATTAGACCATATCTATATGTGCAATCTTTTCTCCCAATCTTTCAGAAAAAAAATTATACCAAGACACCATGCCATACAGATATACAACCATAGAAATGAGACCATGGAAAGATCACGATACCTAACTTGTACTAGGTTTTAAATGTCCGATTTCGGTTTCGTTTCGGTGAGTGACTGAAACGAAATTTTGACCGAATTTCGGTCGAAATTTCGATTGTTTTGGTCAGTTTTTGAACATGGCCTCCCAAATTTCGGTCAATATAGGCCATTTCGATCGAATTTCGATCCCCACCGAAATCGAAATTTGGCCGAATTTCACCGAAATTTGAGGCCATGCTTGTAATCAATCTCTTGGCAGCTTCTCGGCCATCTCGATTTCAGATGTACTGAATGGAGAATTGTGTATCAAGGTTTTAAAAACTGAACCGAACCGACCGGTTGAACAGGTTAAACCAAGAACCGGAAGAAAAACGGTCCAACCATCTGGTTTTTATTCGGAAAATAAAACCAGTCAAAATCGATCAAAACCCGGTTGGACCGCTTGAACCCGATTGAATCAATTGAAACAAACCATCGGTTCAACCATCTAATTTGTTAACAAAAAATAATTTCAAATAAATTAATAAAATACAAACTTTTCATAAATATGTATAATCTAGTCTCATTTTAACCCATATTATAGTACCCTTTTATCTCTTCTTCTCCACATTTATCAATAACTCATTATCGCTTGTCCCTTCCTTCCATATGAGCATTGTCTCTCTTTTCCCACATTGTGTATGAGGTTATCCACTTACAACAACAACAAAGGAAGAAGACGTTGTCATAGTCATATTGTGAGAAGCAATAAATTAACACACTTGTTATTAATTAGAGTTCAAATACTTTCAAAATTCTTAATTTTTTTACATCACATATAAATTTTACAAAATATGATTATTATGCCCTTTCGAGTTTTTTGAGGACAGTTACACCCTGACTTTTAAGCAATTTTATTTGTACTCCTATATTTTCTTAAAAAAATTACAATATCATCCTTATGTTGGTATAAAATGGGAGCACAAGTGTACTAATAAAAGGTCATTACTATTGATTTTGTAAAAACATAGGGACACATGAAATTGTATTAAAAATAGGGGGATAAGTGTTATTGGAAAAACTTGAAAGGGCAGAGTAGACAAATCTTTGAAAGATATGATGTATTATTTTTCGTATTTATTTGTAAGATATACTGGTCTAACTCGGTTCGACCTGGTTGAACCGTACGAACCAAACCAATAATACAATGGTTTGGTATTTTCCTGTTTTTTTAAACTGCTGACATCATCATCGGTTCTACCGGTCGGTCACATTGATCCGACCATAAAAATCAAAAACCGATACATGTCTGGTTTGGTTTTGAAAACCTTGATGTGTACAACCCTGCATCTTTCATCCTACTTATCCATTCTATCCGAGGTATATGCATGAATGGCCCTAGTGTAACATGCATCAAGGATAAACTACCAAATGGTATAATGATTAAATACCTACAATCCGAATCGATTTTCTGGTAAAGATGTATCTCAACTTGCCTCATTATAAAGCAAACATTCTATCCATTTTCTTAATTTCCAAGTGACAGAATGTGTAGATACATTTTAAGTTTTTTACTTGTCATTTTTCGCTTGTCGCGTTCTCAGACACTTCATTCCCCTTTACATAAGTCTATCTTCCTGCTGATATCCTCACCTTTACCCTTGCTCACATTTAACTTCCCTCTTCTGTCTCATTCTGATAGCGGCGAGCATGTTCAACAAGGCGGTTCTTGGTATCGATGCAAAAAATCAACTGTTTGATGGAAGAACGGGTATGGGAAAAGAGCTAAATATGCTGATGGTGTAAATCGCTGTTAGAGTGAAATTGTACCATGTCTGATGCCTTTATTTCCAGGAGATGGCAGCTTCAGGACATGCCAGCTGGGTAAAGAAAATCTTCACAATGGTTTAGAGGAGGATGCTAGATGATAACAAAACGGGTGTGTATGAATGTGTAAACATACGTATGTGCGCCTGAAATCTCCACACGTGCAGGCATGTGTACATTGAAAACTTGAACATATAACAAGATGTTGGTGACTTCAGTTTCTCGAGTAAACAAATTCAACTTAATGCAGGGACATTTATTATCGGGAAACAGGATTTCCTGTTTCTCGTAAGATGTCGTGGATTAAACATCTAAACACATGACCAGATGCTTCTTAATAGGGTGTTCACGGGGTGGGTACCCAATCCTTTAATCGTGACCAGGCCTGACCCATCACTATCAGGTCCCGGGTTGACCCGGCCCATTCCATATCCAATTCTAATAGGTACCCATTTTACTTCTATGAGTAAGGGTACCTGTGGGATCTGTGGAAATATTACTACTATACAAAATAGATTGATCATATACTAGATTAATGTCCAAAAGCAAAAAATCAATTATTTTAATTTTTTTTCATAACTTTCGTTTATATCAATCTTGATTTTCATGGCATGTTCTTGTCGCCGCTCCATCAATTCGTTTGTTAGGTCCCTCAATTCGTTGAAGGGGCGCTCGCAATGATGAACATTCAAGTAGCCAATTGATTAGGCATTGCCACCCAATTTTCTTCATTGATCTAATTATTATGTTAATGCAAGAGTATTAAATTAAACATTGTGTGTGGATTTTACAGAAAAACTACTTTTATCCATGAAGGTGTGGGCTCGAGCGGACCTTGCCGAGGAGGAATGGACGTGTTTGAGTTCTGGGAGACATTGAGAAGGAAAGAATGTGTGAATGCCATAACGGAGTGCAACTACAAGACATGAAAGCATCGGGGAAGAAAGGGTGGATAGAAGTTTTGGATCGAGATGTGAATAGATATGTAGCATATCCATATCGGATTCATTATATATCTGATTATTCATTATATTTTTGGCATTTGTATCCATATCTATTGAAAAATGAACATGGATACTGACACGAATATCACCATGTGAGTCATCCAATATATGTAAATTCAAGGTTATCACTTGTGCTCTTATTAGATGTTGGAATATCATTTATGCCCCTTCCTTTCTTGGAATATCAGTTGTGCCCCTGAATTCTTACATAGTTATCACTTGTGCCCTTCTATTAGTTTGATCGTCAATGAGTTGAATTAAACCATGATTTTTAAACCATGGCGTGGTTAAGAGGAGTGTTGATATGCCTTGAATCCTAACCATTTGACCCAGGTTGAAGAACTGCATATGCATCCCCCTGCCGTACTATACCCCAACAAGACGGGGGTCTCGTTGCCCGGTCAGCGAGCCTTGGGGGGGGTCTAGGGGAGAGCAGGTGCCCCCCCTCCCCCCCGCGGGGATGTGGGGGCAGCGCCCCCGGCGAAAATTTTATGGAGCGATTCTATTTGTATTCGGGTATTTGGATCCTTCTATTTTTAGGGATCCGTCTGTATGGGAGTGCTATATAAACTCCTTAGGGTTAGGGTTTTAAGTGCATCCTCTGTATTCATTCTTTTCTCCACATAGTGAAACCGATCGCCGCCGCCCAAGGACGTAGCCCAGTTACGGGTGAACCTTGTAAATCTGTGTGTTTGCGTTCTTACTTGTTTGATCGTGTTTGTGCGTGCTTGCTTACGCGATTCGCAACAAGGAGCATAAATGTTTAAACATTCCCCGAAATCCACCCCATCCTCGACCTCCACCTTCGACTCCTTCATCATTCTCGCTTCGCCTTCCACCACCCTCGAGCAACCACTCCTCCCACCACCTCCCCCCTCCTCCTGCCCCTCTGTCACCCTCACGATCCATTCACCATACTTGCTCACCACATTGAACTCGGATATGAGATTTGATCTTGAAGGTGAGGGTTTTAGCCTCACGCATCATGGAAGCATGGAGATAACTTCTTTTGCGATCTAGGTCGACTAGTCGTACGGGGCAGCGAAAATAAAAAAATCGATGAAGCCACATGACATGGGAACCCTTTCCATGTCATTTCATCTTGACCACAAACAAGTATTAGTGTCACCTCTTGTAGCGTGATCGCGATCCTTGTGTCTCTAAACGAAGAGACCTCATGTCTCAAGTTCGATCAGACAGAGTGAGCACTTGTAGACATGTGGATGAGACACGTGCTTCCCGCAATCTAAATTAATGATCCAAGCACAGATTCTCCTGATTTTGTCTCACAAAACATGTGGTCTTCCTCACGAGCACCGAGCACCGAACAAGACGGAGATTCATGAGCAGTCAATCTAGCAGCACAATGCAATGTTCAGGAAGGCACTATGCACTTGCAGTATTCAGTCGGAGGGGTCACTGCATAGAGAGTATGCAGTATGCGGGCGAGTATGCGGGGAGTAAGCGGTTTTATGTAGTTTGGTATTTTTTATTATTAAAATTATAAATTAATATTTAATATTATGTTAATATCCTCAGTCGGGAGAGTATGCCGGGAGTATGCGGTTTTATGTGATGTCATGCGGAAGAGTATGTGGTTTTATGTGGGGACTATGTGGTTTTATGTTATTATGTGGGTAAGGTTATTTGGTTTTAGATTAAATAAAAAAAGTTCTATTAGAAAAGCGGCCGAGTATGCGCCCGCATAGGGGATATACTCGGCCGAGTATGCATGCCAACCCGCATACATGGTTGTTTCATCATATTCGGAGCAGCAAGGCCCCCCAGTACGAGTATGCGACCGAGTATGCGGCTTACTCGGCCGCTTTTCTGAACACCAGAACAACTACAACACGACGACGACAAAGCTCTCACGAAACCCTAGAATGGATAACCACTAGGTTCGAAGGAGAAAGAGTAACCGTGTATATGAGAGAGAGTTTTGTCACTTCGACTTGTGTGTAGAAAAGCTTAGGGTTTGTTCTTTTATACAAAATCGGATGGCTAGGAAGCACTCCTAATTGGAATCAATGGACTAGATTTTGTTGCAACAATTTACAACACCAATTAATTAATTTAAAAGAAATAAATAAATTGTAGATATTTTCCAATAAATTTAATTCTCACTAAATCAATTTAATGTGGAATAACAAGGAAGGAGGAGAGCCCCCTTCCTAATTAAGGTGGACGGCCACTATGAAGACTCTCGCCATGTGGTTGTCCACTCTGTAATAGAAATGGAATGGCTCCTTTTTCCCAATTGATAAGATTCTCACATCTCACAATATTTTCCAATGTTACAACTTTCGTTGCTTGAATTTTCATCAAAATAATTCCAAGTTATTTTGTGATAGTTTCAATCATGCCATTGATAATTACGAATCATATTCATCTATCCAATATTAAATATTAATTATATTTACATTTAATTATACAATGTGAATCTAACTCACATTTAAATGTATAATGTGAATCCAATTCGTATTAAATTAATAAATTGTAAATCATATTTACAATTAAACTCTCTATGATATTGTGAATCAAATTCACAATATATATAATTATTGTGGGTAGAGCTATCCACATTAAAGTGTCCAAATAATGTGAATCATATAAACATTATGAATGATAATTAAATCATATTTAGTCATCAATTTTTCAATTTTCAGATATTGTCAACAATATAATTATTTGTGAACTCTTTCAAGAACAATGTGTTTTCTCAGTGGATACTTGTAGATAAAAATAATTCGATTGTATATTCCATGTATAGTGACTTGGATATTAAGATCTAATCTCATCTAGAAGGCTGCCCAGAGATGTTTGATCAAGTCAAACATAATATATAATCTTCTCATAGCATTTGAATCATATTTAGATCAATGTCCAACATTTGGACTAAGATTGAGTAATCAATCTACTGAGTAGAATTACTAAAATCCGAATATGTTTCATCACTCCTTTAAAATGGAAACGTCACAATTATACAATCGATTAAGATCACATCACCCTCGAGTATTCAGAATACCCGTACATCATGCATATCGGAAGACCTAGAATAAACCCGAAGTTTTGATCATTCTCATTTGATCATTTGGAGTTGGTATCGATCATATGCTTTCTAAAAGCATATAACATACCTACAAATCATGTCATGCTTCCAAAGAAAGACAATCATAGATGGAATTTGGTTAGTCCTAATATATCATGAGTGAGCTTATGTCTTTCGGTTCAGTAGTGAACCTATATGATCCCTTTGAAAGATCGTATTACTCATATGCCCTCGTGTGTACGCCAGCTCACCGGTGTATAGACCTTAATTAAGTCATCAACCTAGTGGTCTGCCTAATGTACATACTTAGACATATAGTAACACATCTGTCTTCGGTCAAAGAATGCATGTATCGTGAAGACATACGATACAGGTCTTGGTTATCTCGATCTCGTTAAGTCAACTCTTAACTTAACTTATTTGATACCTCCGAATCTCTATTCCTATGCAGAGGACATGCATCAAGAGGTCGATCGGATATCAGCCTTTGGAGCAAGGATTTCCATCTCAGGTTGGAGATCTTTTCTCAATAATCATTTGACGGTGCTAGATGAGTCCTCAATATAACTCTTTAAATATCATCCAAGCACCAGTCTCTATGATTCAACCATCAAATCAACAGCAAGGCCTTAAATGCTGGATTTCGATTTCATTTCGATAAGCATGGAAAGAGGAAGGTAAGAGGAGAAAGGTGAGGGAGATGCTTGGAGAGGAAGGGTAAGAGGAGGAATCTCCTCTAGTTAGATTAACTCAATGTTTTGAGACAACACTAACCATATGTGAGCCCTATAGTCCACACCTTAGTTTGCCCCTTCCGTCGAAAAAAATATTCCAGATAAATTGTCGTACTTTGGATTGTTCTTGTTTGCCTTAATTTCTACCTTGTACAGGAACATGAACAGGATCCTATCCGATCGATAGACATAGGTTCTTTATGTATTTAATGCATGTCAAAATGTTTTCAGACATTTGGATCTGTGGTTCAAAACATCCACCCTTGTGTTAAGGTCTCCTGCAAATGTATGATCATCTTTCCTGAAGGGAACTTTGATCAGAAGTTTTTCCAATGTTTTGTCACCACCACAGTTGTGGTTGATCAGCCACAATGACTTGATCGATCAAGGCTAGATGTAGTGCTTCCACTTTAGCATTGTAATCGATCACTCTTATTTAGGTGATTGATAATGTAAGGATTGTATATTCGTGGAGGTCGATTGCGAAAGATCAAGTTACAACTACTAATCGATAACTTGATTATACTATTTTGCATATGATTGATCAGTGTCACCTATTGATACTATTTCGAGGATGATTGACCAATCTTTTCTGTGTCACCTATTGATACTATTTCGAGGATGATTGATCAATCTTTTCCATCTGTGGTGTAATCAACCGGCTCTTTCTATTTCTTTCAACAATCTATTAAATCACTAATGATATCCACCCATGTTAGATGGCTTCCAATAAGACAATCGAATTCAGAGGGTAGATGAAGATGGACTACCATATGGTGCAGATAACCTTAAAATTGAATAATGACAACTATCTCATCTGCGTTGTTGGTAGAGAAAAAATTAGCTACATCGAGGGAAGCAAGGCCAAGCCTGAGAAGAAGGATCCCTCATGTAAACAGTAATACCTTTAGTTCAATCAAATTCGAACTTGGATTGTCAATGATGCCTCAAGTGATATCCAACTTCTCATTCTTCGGAAAGGGACAACTAGGGATATGTAGTTTATCCTTGAGAACATGTACAGCCAACGAAGAAAGACACATGGAGCTAGCAACTGGAGAGAGCAACTGGAGAGATATACTCTTCGTTAGGAAGAGCATTCTGTTGCAATATTAACGGTGCCTTCATGTATAAATAGGAAGAAGTAGACTACTGCTTTGAGTTATCAATGTACAACGATGATCAAAAGCTATTTTAAAGCAATGCGTGGAAAATTGTAACCTTTATTTTCTTCGATGGTCTTAACTCGGAGTTTGAGGATCAATATTGTCAACTCATGATCTGGTTCAAGACTTGCATAAGTTTAATAGCAACAAAAATGGATTGTGACGACCAATACTTCTGATGATATATAAAATGGTAAGTGATCTATATTCGTGATTTGTTGGATCAACAATGTTGAAGACGAATAGAAAATGCATCCATCGTAAAAAGCCCATGCATTTTATTGACTCTTGTTGCAACAGTGGGAGCTTCATTCAAAGAAGTTCGAGAAGGTACCATAACTAAAGGACTAAGAAGACGGTTAGTAGTGCATTTAAACAAGTTGATACACTTATAAGGAAAATTACTTTTGAACAAATTCATGAACGTCATGCTTATCTCAGCAAGATAAGCACTTGGAAAGAAGATTCTAGTACGGTTCATACAGCCAATAGTTCTATAGTCATTCTTGCTTTGAAAAAAAACTAAAGAGAATATTGCAGAGGGTAATGAGTGGACGATTGATAGAAGTACTCCCAATCATAAGACAGGTGATCCAAAACTCTTTATAGCCATAACCTTTTCTCAAGCAAGTGCATCCCCCGCAGGGATTGCATGGTAAAACGCCCTCATCCGAAATTTCTTTATATAAGTGTTCGGATATGTCTGTAATCGGGGTCCATTTGTACGGGAGTAGTATATAAACTCCCTAAGGTTAGGGATCTTTGTATAGTATGCATCTTCTTTCTCTACATAATGAAAACCAATCACCACCGCCGAAGGACATAGCCCAGTTACAGGTGAACCTTGTAAATCCATATGTTTGCATCATCCTTGATTGATCGGGTTTGTGTGTGGTTGCTTCTGTTATTCACAAACATTTCATTAAGCGTTATAGTTTATCTGCTTTGAAATCATGGGAATGTTAACATAATATGTTGAAGGGAATAAGCAAGATAAAATACCATTAACCCTAGAGCTCTCTTATATAGGAGAAAAGCTCTATGGGTAATTTACATAAAGAGGACAAACAAAAACTACAAAATAAAGTTACTCTAACACTCCCCCTCAAGCTGGAGCATATATATCCAACATGCTTAGCTTGGAACAACAAAGATGAAATGGACCCCTAGCAAGGGCCTTGGTGAACATGTCTGCAACCTGCTCTCCTGATGATACATGAGACATTGAAATAAGTCCTTTTTGAATTAAGTCCCGTGTATAATGGCAATCCACTTCAATGTGCTTCGTCCTCTCATGGAAGGCTGGATTATTGGCTATGAACAAAGCTGCTTGATTATCAAATTTCAGATGCATGGAAAGAGGAACATCAATAGTTAAATCAGTCAAAACGGATTTAACCCACATCATCTCAGCACTACCTTGGGCCATTGCCCTATATTCTGACTCTGCACTAGATCGAGCCACTACAGTTTGCTTTTTACTCTTCCAAGCTACTGGTGAGCTGCCAACAAATACAATAAAGCCTGAAGTTGACTTTCTATCATTAGGGCACCCAACATAGTCTGCATCAGCATAACCTGTGTCAGATATAGAGGTATCTCTTCTAAACAGAAGACCAGTACCTGGAGACGACTTCAGATATCTCAATATCATAAAAACAGCATTCATGTGAGCCTGCCTGGGTTGCTCCATGAATTGGCTTACCCTATTAACCGCAAAGGCTATATCCGGTCGGGTAATAGTGACATACAAGAGCTTTCCCACTAGCTCTCTATATCGTCTCTTGTCTACCTCCTCAGAATCATCTTCATACAGTTTGACATTAGAATCCATAGGAGTAGCAGCTGGTCTACATCCTGCCATACCTGTCTCAGATAAGAGATCAGCAACATACTTCCTTTGTGTCATTACCATACCTTGCTTGTTTCGTGCAAACTCCAGCCCCAAGAAATAGCGAAGTGTACCCAAATCCTTCATAACGAACTGCTCGCTAAGAAATTCCTTGGCTGCTCGAATGCCCTGCTCATTACTTCATGTAATAATAATATCATCAACATACACTAGGATGATCACAGTACCTTGCTGATCTCTCTTTACAAAGAGAGTATGATCTGTTGTAGATCTGGCAAAGCCCCTTTTTTCAATCAACTCTGAGAGCTTTTGGAACCAGGCCCGTGGACTCTGCTTCAGGCCATAGATGGCCTTATGAAGACAGCATACCATACCTGACTCCCCCTCAGCAGCAAACCCTGGTGGCTGCTGCATATACACTTCTTCCTGGAGATCACCATACAAGAAAGCATTCTTGACATCCAGCTGAAATAGGGGCCAGTCACGGACAACAGCCACAGCAATGAGAATTCGTAGGGTAGAATGACGTGCTACTGGAGAAAACGTCTCCTGATAGTCCACCCCATATGTTTGGGTGAATCCACGAGCAACCAACCGGGCTTTGTATCTATCAACCGTACCATCAGGCCGATGTTTAATTGTAAAGACCCATTTGATGCCTACTACTGACGCGCCTGGTGGGAGTTGTACAACACTCCACGTACCACTTGACTGCAATGCCGCCATCTCCTCCTCCATAGCCAAGCGCCATGGGCCGCTCTGTAGGGCCTCCTGATATGACCGTGGGATCTCCACAGTCGATAACCCTACAACAAAGTGACGAAAGTCTGGAGATAAACGCTCCAAAGAAGCCTGAGATGCAAAATCCATCCCATATTTGGGATTCAAAGTCCGAGTACGCTTCTGCCTTCGATGGGCAATAGGGATGTCTAGATCATCAACTGGAGGAGTAGAATCGTCTGTAACCTGTACATCCATCTGTACATGCAAATCACCTGTGCCATTAGTAGTTCTCAAATGTTCAGTACATACCTCGGGCGTGCTGGATGATGGAGGAGGTACATGAGTAGAGGGCCAATGCCGATAGACCTGAGGGTAAAAACCTGTTGCTGGTGGTGGTGGCAGTGGTGGTATAGGCTGTGGTGGTGGTGGTGGAGTAAGTAGAGTAGAACTGGGAACAGATGGAGGAGGAGGTACACAGATATCATCTCCTTCCTCCGAGTGAGTCTGTCACCTGTAGGAGAGAAATACATAATGGACTCAAAGAAAGTGACATCAGCACTAACATAGTACCGTTGTCTAACTGGATCAAAACACCGATACCCTTTTTGGGTTTTGGAATAACCCACAAAAATGCATTTGACAGCTCTAGGAGAAAGCTTGTCAAGACCAGGAGAGAAGCAATGAACAAAAGCGACAGACCCAAAAACACGTGGTGTTAGAGAGAAAAGATCCTTCTCGGGAAACGCAGTCAAGAACGGGATCTTCTCTCCTAACACTGACGAAGGCATACGGTTGACCAGATAGCAAGCAGTTAGAAGTTAGAACCGCATCCCCCCAAAAGGAGTGAAGGGCACGGCTCTGAATCAATAGGGTCCTGGTGATGTCCAACAAGTGACGATGTTTCCTCTCAGCCACCCCATTCTGTTGGGAGGTGTAAGCACAAGAGGTCTGATGTACAATCCCATGAGACATAAGAAATTTTGAAATGTGAGAACTACACAATTCAAGAGCATTATCAGATCGTATGAACTTCACTCTAGCAGAGAAAATATTTTTTATTTCAATAATGAAAGACTGGATAACATGAGTAGCATCGGACTTATTTTTAAGTAGAAAAACCCAAGATAACCTAGAAAATTCATCAACTGCAACAAGATAAAACATGTGTCCTTGAAGGTCAGGGACACGACTAGGACCCCAAATGTCAAAATGTAGAAGCTCAAACAGACCATAACGACTCGAACCTTTACGACTCTGAAACGACGACCGGTGATGTTTGCCAAGTTGGCACGCGTCACACTGAAAAGTAGTCCTCGGAGAAATCTGAGGAAGGATATGAACCATCTTTTGCAACGGAAGATGGCCAAATCGAAGATGCCATGTGTAAGGTGAAACAGATCCAGCCTTCATAGAAGAGACACCAGCATAAGGAGATTGCACCAGTTTATAAAGACCTCCTTGCTCACGGCCAGTTCCAATCACTCTGCCCGTTAGTATGTCCTGAAACACAAGAGCAGAAGGGTCAAATATGGCACGACAATGTAAGTCTTTAGTGATTTGACTAATGGACAGTAGATTCATGGAAAAATTAGGAGCATAAAGAACATTCTGAAGCCGTATCCCAGGGGTCAATTGCACCTCCCCCTGACCAGTAATGGGAGAGTGTGTCCCATCAGCTATCACAACGGAGCGGCCTGTCTGAGTTGCAATAAAATCATCCAACTACTTCTTGTCACCACATAAATGGTGAGAAGCTCCTGAGTCCATGATCCATTCTGATAGATCTGCACTGTAACTACTAGTAAGTGCATACATTGTACCTGAATAGGATGCTGAGCCGGCTATCTCTGAGGATCCTGAAGTACTAGCTGATCCCTGGCCAGGCATGATCTCCCGAAGTCTCGCCACTAACTCCTCAAATCTCTGATCTGGTAGATGGGAAGGACCCCCAACCTGCTGAGTCTGCTCCGCCACACGTGTTGTAGTAGGAGGAAACCCATGCTTAGAATAGCATGTTTCCTCAGTGTTGAAAGGAATGAATGAGATGTTTTTCCATTAACCCTAGAGCTCTCTTATATAGGAGAAAAGCTCTATGGGTAATTTACATAAAGAAGACAAACAAACTCTACTAAATAATGTTACTCTAACACTACTAAATAATGTTACTCTAACACTCCCCCTCAAGCTGGAGCATATATGTCCAACATGCTCAGCTTGGAACAACAAAAATGAAATGGACCCCTAGCAAGGGCCTTGGTGAACATGTCTGCAACCTGTTCTCCTGATGATACATGAGAAGTCGAAATAAGTCCTTTTTTAATTAAGTCTCGTGTAAAATGGCAATCCACTTCAATGTGCTTCGTCCTCTCATGGAAGGCTGGATTATTGGCTATGAACAGGGCTGCTTGATTATCACATTTTAGATGCATGGGAAGGGGAACATCAATGGTTAAATCAGTCAAAACGGATTTAACCCACATCATCTCAGCACTACCTTGGGCCATTGCCCTATATTCTGATTCTGCACTTGATCGAGCCACCACAGTTTGCTTCTTACTCTTCCAAGCTACTGGTGAGGTGCCAACAAATATAATAAAGCCTGAAGTTGACTTTCTATCATTAGGACACCCAGCATAGTCTGCATCAGCATAACCTGTGATGGATATAGAGGTATCTCTTCTATACAGAAGACCAGTACCTGGAGACGACTTCAGATATCTCAAGATCATAAAAACAGCATTCATGTGAGCCTGCCTGGGTTGCTCCATGAATTGACTTACCCTATTAACCGCAAAGGCTATATCCGGTCGGGTAATAGTGACATACAAGAGCTTTCCCACTAGCTCTCTATATCGTCTCTTGTCTACCTCCTCAGAGTCATCATCATAAAGTTTGACATTAGAATCCATAGGTGTAGCAGCTGGTCTACACCCTGCCATACCTGCCTCCGATAAGAGATCCATAACATACTTCTTTTGTGTTATTACCATACCTTGCTTGTTCCGTGCAAACTCCAGCCCCAAAAAATAGCGAAGTGTACTTAAATCCTTCATAACGAACTGCTCGCCAAGAAACTTCTTGGCTGCTTGAATGCCCTGCTCATTACTGCCTGTAATAACAATATCATCAACATATACTAAGATGATCACAGTACCTCGCTGATCTCTCTTTACAAAGAGAGTATGATCTGCTGTAGATCTGACGAAGCCCTTCTGTTCAATCAACTCTGAGAGCTTCTGAAACCAAGCCCGTGGACTCTGCTTCAGGCCATATATGGCCTTATGGAGACGACACACCATACTAGACTCCCCCTCAGCCGCAAACCCTGGCGACTGCTGCATATAGACCTCTTCCTGCAAGTCACCATACAAGAAGGCATTCGTGACATCAAGCTGAAATAGGGGCCAGTCTTGGACAACAGCAACTGCAATGAGAATCCGTAAGGTAGTATGACGGGCTACTGGAGAAAACGTCTCCTGATAGTCCACCCCATATGTTTGGGTGAACCCACGAGCAACCAATCTGGCTTTGTATCTATCAACTGTACCATCTGCCCGATGCTTAATAGTAAAAACCCATTTGCTTCCAACAATGGACGCACCTGGTGGAGGATGAACAATACTCCACGTACCACGTGACTGTAACGCCGCCATTTCCTCTTCCATAGCTAAACGCCACGGGCTGCTCTGTAGGGCCTCCTGATAAGACCGTGGAATGTATACCGCCGATAATCCAACAACAAAGTTGCGAAAGTCCGGGGACAAACGCTCTAATGACGCCTGAGAGCAAAAATCCACCCCATATTTGGGATTCACCGTCCGAGCACGCTTCTGTCGTCTATGAGCAATAGGGATATGTAGGTCATCGACAGAAGGAATAACGGTATCATCAATAGTCTGTACATCAGTACCCTGTACATCCATCTGCACATTCAAATCACCTGTGCCATCAGTAGGACTCGAATGATCAGTACATACCTCGGGCGTGCTGGATGATGGAGGAGGCACATGAGCAGAGGGTCGTCGCTGATAGACATGAGGATAATGAACAGTAGCTGGTGGTGGCGGTGGTGGTGGTGGTGGTGTAGGCTGTGGTGGTGGTGTTGGCTGTGGTGGTAGATGAGAGCATGGAACAGATGGAGCTGGAGGCGGCACATAGATGTCATCTCCTTCCTCTGAGTGAGTGAGTCTGTCACCTGTAGGAGAGAAATACATAATGGACTCAAAGAATGTGACATCAGCACTGACGTAGTACCTTCGTTTAACTGGATCAAAACACCGATATCCCTTCTGGGTTTTGGAATAACCCACAAACACACATTTGACAGCTCTGGGAGAGAGCTTGTCAAGACCAGGGGAAAAACAATGAACAAATGCAACAGACCCAAAAACACGTGGTGTTAGGGAGAAAAGATCCTTCTCGGGAAACGCAGTCAAGAACGGAATCTTCTCCCCTAACACTGTCGAAGGCATATGGTTAAGAAGATAACAGGCAGTTAGAACCGCATCCCCCCAATAGGAGTGAGGGGCACGGCTCTGAATCAACAGGGTTCTGGTCACATATCCAACAAATGACGATGCTTCCGTTCAGCCACCCCATTTTGTTGGGAGGTATAGGCACACGACGTCTGATGCACAATCCCATGAGACATAAGAAATTTGGAAAGTTGGGTACTACACAGTTCTAGAGCATTGTCAGATCGTATGTACTTCACTTTAGCAGAGAAATTATTTTTTATTTCAATAATAAAATCATGAATAATATGACCAGCATCAGATTTATTTTTAAGAAGAAAAACCCAAGATAGTCTAGAGAAATCATCGACTGCAACAAGATAAAACCTGTGTCCTTGAAGATCAGGGACACGACTGGGACCCCAAATATCAAAGTGAAGTAACTCAAACAGACTATGACGACTCGGACCTGGACGACTCTGGAACGACGACCGGTGATGTTTCCCAAGCTGGCATGCCTCGCATTGAAAAGTAGACCTGGGAGAAATCTGGGGAAGGATATGGACCATCTTTTGCAACGGAAGATGACCAAAGCGGAGATGCCATGTGTAAGGTGAGACAGATCCAGCACGAACAGAAGAGACACCAGCGTAAGGAGACTGTACCAGTCTATAGAGACCCCCTTGCTCACGGCTAGTTCCAATCACTCTGCCCGTTAGGATGTCCTGAAACACAAGAGCAGATGGGTCAAATATGGCACGACAATGTAAGTCTTTAGTGATTTGACTAATGGACAGTAGATTCATGGAAAAATTAGGGGCATAAAGAACATTCTGAAGCCGTATCCCAGGGGTCAATTGCACCTCCCCCTGACCAGTAATGGGAGAATGTGTCCCATCAGCTATCACCACGGAACGACCTGTCTGAGTTGTAATAAAACCATCCAGCTGCTTCTTGTTCCCACATAAGTGGTGAGAAGCTCCTGAGTCCATGATCCATTCTGATAGATCTGCACTGTAACTACTAGTAAATGCATACATGGTACCTGAATAGGATGCTGAGCCGGCTATCTCTGATGATCCTGAAGTACTAGCTGATCCCTTGCCAGGCATGATCTCCCGAAGTCTTGCCACTAACTCCTCAAACCTCTGATCCGGGACAAGGGAAAGACCTCCTTCCTGCTGAACCTGCTCCGCCACACGTGCCGTAGTAGTAGGAAACCCATGCTTGGAGTAGCATGTTTCCTCAGTGTGACCAGTCCGGCGACAGTAGGAGCACGACTGTCTAGGAGGTCTGCTACCTCCTCCTCCTCGACCGCGACTGCCTCTACCTCGAAAATGTGAATAGCCTCCTCTGCCACGAGAAGATGCCATGGCTGAAGGTGTCGAACCTCCACCATGAGATATGGAGAGTCTACTCAGCCTGCGATATGCCTCCTCCATAGGTGAGATGGTGGCATCTGTAAGAATCTGTGCTCGGGCGGCATCATACTCCGGATCAAGGACTGCTAGAAACACGCCAGTCATCACCGAGTCCCTGTATGCTTTGAGCTGCTCCGGTGTAGCTGTCAAAGGGATGTACCCGTGTAGCTTCTCAAACATACCCCTCAGAGAGGTGTAAAGGGTATGGAGAGGACGCCCGTTTTGCTTCGAGGTGAAGATATCATGCTGAAGTTGTAAGATTTTGGACTCGTTCTTTGCCGGAGAATATGTGGCTGCCAGAATATCCCACATAGCCTTCGCAGTGGGTTGACTCAGAATGTCATTGGCTATTTCCATGGACACAGTCCCAGATAGCCATACACGCGCATAAGCGTCATCAGCCTCCCATGAGGCGTTAACCCCAGTCTTGTCAACCGGTTCCTCTTGTGTGAGGATATGCTTCTTGCCATTGCATTGCATAAGACTCATGAAATGCATGGCCCACAGTTCATAGTTCGTACCGTCCATCTTCACAACTGGTGCTGGACCTTTAAAGGCACCCAGGGACGGAAGATCTACCTTGTTGTCTGACATGACAACAACAATAACTTGTAACTGGGGTTACACAACCTGACAACAATGTCTACTTATATATGCACCCAACACGGTTAGATGCACAAAACATGTGCAATGAAGGCAGTACTGCTAGGACATACGGTGCATATACATACGACTTGCATGCTAAGGCAGAACACGCGCATAAAAAATAAAAAGAATAATCACGCGTCACCAGAATCTGCACAGGACTTGCGCATAAGGCTGCTGCTGATGAGTAGCGTCACGCACAGATGGAAGGACCTGCTTCATGCGCAGGCACAGGGACGCATAGGCACGCGCGCGCTGATGACCTGCATAGGCGCGCTACACGCGCAAGATCGAGAAAGCTTGCGTGCACAGGAAGACGCACGCTGCTCCAGGCAAGAGGGCTTCAAGATTTCACGTGTGAGGGCACAGGACTGCGTCGATGGGTCTCGCGCGTTGATCGCGCACGATGGCGCACAGGACCTGAGCACAGGCGATCTTAGGCGAGATGGCGCACAGGACCTGAGCACAGGATATCGCACAGGACGCCACGCGCAGAGGGAGAAAACGCCAGATCTTCGGCGAGAAGGCGAGAAGGCGAGAAGGCGAGATGTCGATGCAGGGGGGGGCTCGCCTGGGACTCGCCTGGTAGTCGCCTATCGAGGGTTGGAGGCGCCTGGTAGGGGCTACACCGCCGGGGGTTGGGGCTGCGCCACCGGGGGTTGGATGCACAGCCTACGAGCGTTGATGGCAGGCGATGACGGCGACCTCGAAACTCCGGTCTAGGACCGTCGCTCTGATACCATGTTGAAAGGAATGAATGAGATGCTTTTCCATTAACCCTAGAGCTCTCTTATATAGGAGAAAAGCTCCATGGGTAATTTACATAAAGAAGACAAACAAACTCTACTAAATAATGTTACTCTAACACTACTAAATAATGTTACTCTAACACTCAGAGTGACCAGGCCTGCGACAATAAGTGCATGGCTGTCGAGGAGGTCTGTACACTCCTCCTCTTCCACGACCACCTCTTCCTCGAAACTGCGGAGATCCTCCCCTGCCACGAGATGCTGCCATAGCCGAGGACGTCTGAGATACACCCTGAGATATGGAGAGTCTGCTCAACCTGCGATAGGCCTCTTCCATAGGGGGAATGGTAGCATCTGTAAGAATCTGTGCTCTGGCGGCGTCATATTCCTGATCAAGGGCGGCTAGAAACACCCCTGTCATCACTGAGTCCCTGTAAGCCTTCAACTGCTCTGGTGTGGCTGTCAATGGGATGTACCCGTGAAGCTTCTCAAACATACCCCTCAGAGAGGTATACAGGGTATGAAGAGGACGGCCGTTCTGTTTCACCTTAAATATGTCATGCTGAAGTTGTAAGATCTTGGACTCGTTCTTCGCCGGAGAATATGTGGCAGCGAGGATATCCCGCATAGCCTTCGCAGTGGGTTGACTCAAAATGTCGTTGACTATCTCCATGGATACGGTACCTGATAGCCATACACGTGCATATGCATCGTCAGCCTCCCATGAGGCGTTAACCCCAGTCTTCTCAACAGGTTCCTCTTGCGTGAGGATGTGCTTCTTGCCATTGCATTGCATAAGACTCATGAACTGCATGGCCCACAGTTCATAGTTCGTGCCATCCATTTTCACAACAGGTGCTGGACCTTTGAAGGCACCCAGGGACGGAAGATCTACCTTGTTGTCTGACATGATGACAACAATATTGTGCGACTGGGGTTACACGACTAGACCGTAAAGTCTACGTGAACATCAATGAAGGCCGTTGTGGACGTAGACTCAAGCCACAACGCCTTCCATACTTTGGAAGTTCCTCTGACTTAGTCTCTCGCGCGCAGATGGAAGAAGCTGCTTCACGCGCAGGCACAGGGGTTGGACAGGAGGCGCTTCACGCACGCAGGGGCTTATCGCGCGCAGGTGCTTCTCGTGCGCAGGGGCTTCTTGCGCAGGGGCTAGACAGGAGGGGTCGCTCGCGCAGGGGCTTCAGGGCTTGCAGGGTCTCCACGCGCGTGCAAGCACAGGCGCGCTACACGCGCAAGATCGAGAAGGCGGCGCTACAGGGCCCCTTCGCAGAACCGGAGAGAGGCGACACGCGCTACCGGGATTCTTTCACAGAGGGCTGCGCACGACCGAGAACGCGCGATTGGGAGGTGCGCGAACAGCGGCTCAGCCGCGCGTGCGGCGGGGTAGGGGCGGCGCCGATCGAGAGAAACGAAGAGAGAGAGGCCGGCGGGTGGGATGGGTTAGTGCTAGGGTTTCAAGAACTCCGGTCTAGGACCGTCGCTCTGATACCATGTTGAAGGGAATAAGCAAGATAAAATACCATTAACCCTAGAGCTCTCTTATATAGGAGAAAAGCTCTATGGGTAATTTACATAAAGAGGACAAACAAAAACTACAAAATAAAGTTACTCTAACATAATACATGGAAGTCCTTGGGCATTTTACTTGGGCATTTTAAGTCTAATAATGCTTATGAATATATATTACAACAATTACAAGAGTTTTATAGTGTCAAATGGAATAGCCATGAGACTTATGCATAAGTATGAGATAGCATAAAAGAAAAAACAATACCTATGTGAAGCCACCAAACTCTTTTCTGAGAAACCTTCCAAAGACTTTTAGGGGGGAAGTCGTTCTTACTAGTTCCTCTCCTTATCAATGGGAAGCCCTAAAAGATAATAAATGGGAATGTTTCGATTTCAATGGTTCAGCCCGACAGTAGCCCATATGTTCTTCCTCCAAAGACATTATGATGTGTATGGCATTCACAACTCAACACCTCATGCACAAAAAGCTCGATGCATGGGACAATAAAGAAATTTTCTTAGGCTATTCTCTTAAGCTAACTGAGAAAGATATAAATGTTGAAACCCTACGAATGGGAAGACAGATGTGACAAAAGATTCCATCTTTATTGAGGATGAATCCTACTTTCTTTAGCATCCCCTTTAGTGGGAGAATGAGAGTAACTATGAACTGGCATTCCCAATACTTATGGATGCATTTGATGCTTATATAGTTTCTTTAACGATTCCACTCGGAATGAGATTAGGATGAAGGAGTGGAAATCGTGTAATCCTTGTAGACGGGAAATCTTGCATCAAAAAAAAACATAAAGAGACTTAAGGTTAGACGACCAAGTAGAAAACTAATCCCAAGCATGTTCAGTCACTAGATGATTCAAGTCTTGCCACGGTCCTGATTCAAGTTCTTATTTGGAATGAGATGTATATAGCATTCTTGAGGATGTTGATTTGATGCTAATGAGCAGGTCATCATTGGAGAAAGAGACTGTATAACACAGACATGGTCGAAGGGAGATAAAATATCCCTCCAGCTACACAAAGTGTATCCTATATCCTATTGGCATATATGGTGGCTATTCTAATATTAACAATAACTGTAAATGCTTCATCACTTTACTTTCTATATCTGTGATTCCCATGTGCTATGCAATAGAAAATGGAGGCCCTTGACAAAAGTCACAAGTCGCACCTGGGAAATTGTGGATTTTCCATGTGAGGCCACCCCCCTTGGTTCAAACAAGGTTTACACCATAAAATGCAATCTAGAGGGACAAGACGAGATTAAAGGCCTGAATTATTATAAAGGATTTCGGTCAAAAATATGGCATTGATTATTTGGAGACTTTCTCATGTAGTAAAAAATAAATATAATATGCATTGCACTCTGTTAAATGTACGTTAGGACTGAAAACTTCATCAGATAGAAATGAAGAATTCCTTCTTGAATTGTGGACTTCTAAGAAGTAGAAGTTTATATGCATATGTTACATGGCTATAAGAAGATAAGGAAATATTATAAATTGTAGAAGGCATTATACAACTGGAGTCTCCTAGGCTTTGGTTTGAGAGGCTTAAAGTGGTAATCATCTGTTTTCCCTCTTGTTGAGAAGGATTTTCAAGTAAGTTATCGTGTTGTGGTTCACTCATTTCCTTTGATTTGTACAATATATTTATCTTAGTTTATTCTGTGTTGCGTAAATGATGTATGTATCTTTATATGCCAACATAAGTATATCTTGTATCAGAGTCAAAGACTCTTTGTTATATTATTCAATAGAGCCCTCGGGTCTCTTATATAGAGAGAAAACCCTTGGATAATTACATAGACGTACATGAACTAAATAAGAAATACGTAACAGTACATCATGACATAAGTTAAACCTCTACACTCCCCCTCAAGATGGAGCATAGATATCAATCATGTTCAGCTTGGAAGAACATCTCTGGAAAGGTCCTCTGAGCAATGGCTTGTTAAATATATCTGCAGTCTGGTCCTCTGAACTGACGTGTGAAGTGGAAATCAAGCCCTTCTGGATCATGTCTCTAGTATAGTGACAATCTACCTCGATGTGCTTTGTTCTTTCATGAAAAGCTGGATTATTGGCAATGAACAATGCTGCTTGGTTGTCACATTGAAGATTCATGGGCAAGGAGACATTTACATTCAAATCTTCTAAGACCGCTCGAACCCACATCATTTCTGCGCTTGCTTGTGCCATGGCTCTATATTCGGATTCAGCACTGGATCTCGCCACAACAGTCTGTTTCTTGCTTTTCCAAGAAACCAAAGAGCTTCCTATGAAGATAGCAAATCCGGAAGTAGATTTACGATCCTTTGGACATCCTGCATAGTCTGCATCTGCACAAGCTGAAATAGACAGATCTGTATCTTTTCTAAATAGCAAATCTGTGCCTGGGGAAGACTTCAGATATCTCAATATCATATACACGGCTTCCATATGAACTTGTCTAGGCTGCTCCATAAATTGACTCACCCGGTTTACTGCAAAAGCAATATCCGGTCGAGTTATGGTGATGTATAGAAGCTTACCCACCATTTCTCTGTATCTTCTTTTGTCCACCTCTTCGGTATCGTTGTCATACAGCTTCATGCTTGGGTCCATAGGCGTGCTTGACGGTCTGCATCCATCCATTCCAGTTTCAACTAGCAAGTCTGTGACGTATTTTCTTTGAGTCATCACCATTCCTTGTGCATTTCTTGCAAATTCTATACCCAGAAAATATCGGATCGTGCCTAGATCCTTCGTAATAAACTGACTTCCCAAAAGAGATTTGGTCATCTCAATTCCCTGAGTATCATCTCCTGTAACCAGAATGTCATCGACATATACCATGACGACAACCGTACCTCTAGGAGTCTTCTGGATAAACAATGAGTGGTCCGCATTCGATCTCTTGAACCCTTGTCGTTCAATCAGCTGGGACAGCTTCTGGAACCATGCCCGTGGACTTTGTTTAAGGCCATAGATAGCCTTATGAAGTCTGCACACCATCTGAGTCTCCCCCTCAGCAGCAAACCCCGGTGGTTGCTGCATGTAGACTTCCTCCTGTAGGTCATCATACAAGAATGCATTCTTCACATCAAGTTGAAAAATGGTCCAGTCGCTTACCACAGCAACGGAAAGGAGAATGCGAAGAGTGGAGTGTCGAGCCACTGGTGAAAATATATCCAAATAATCGACCCCATAGGTTTGGGTAAAGCCACGTGCGACAAGTCTGGCCTTGTATCTGTCGAGACGCCCATCTGCGTGATACTTAATCGTAAACACCCACTTGGTACTCACCACAGAAGCACCTGGAGGAATGGGAACAAGAAACCAAGTCCCTCGAGACTGTAAGGCACGCATCTCCTCCTCCATAGCTAAACGCCAACAATCAATCTTCATGGCTTCTTGATAAGTCCGTGGTATGTCAACTGACGAGACAGCCGCTGTAAACCTCTGGAAATCCCCAGTAAGACGATGAAATGAAATGTGAGATGCAAGAGGATATGAGGCACATTGTCTTTTCGGCTTCCTATGAGCAATAGGACGATCAAGATCATCAATCACGGTGCTGACTGGCGGATCCTCCTCCTGTAGTAAATATTCCTGCACCAGTGCATTATCTAACCCATCATTAGTGATAACATCAGAACATACCTGAGGCGTGCTGGATGGTTGACGTGTAGCTTGAGCAGGCCCTGACCGCCTTGTGTAGAACTTAGGGAATGATGGAATGGTAGGTGGTGGTGGTGGTGGTGTGGACTCAGACTGACTCAGACTCGGCGGTAGGGGCACATAGACATTAGTATCCGTGGATGTGGAGGAACCCAGTCTGTCACCTGTAGGAGAGAAGTACATAACTGGTTCAAAGAATGTAACATCCGCACTCACATAGTACTTGTTATGAATGGGGTCATAGCAACGATATCCTTTTTGTGTCCTCGAGTAGCCCACAAAAACACACTTAACAACTCTAGGAGAGAGCTTGTCAAGTCCTGGAGACAAGCGGTGAACAAAAGCGACTGTCCCAAAGACACGAGGTGTAAGTGAAAACAAGTCTTTGTCAGGAAAAAGAACAGAGATAGGGGCCTTTTCGCCAAGAACAGTAGAAGGCATGCGATTGACCAGATAGCATGTTGTAAGTACAGCATCCCCCCAAAACGCTAAGGGTGCACAACTCTGAATAAGTAATATGCGAGCAATATCAAGAAAGTGTCGATGCTTCCGTTCCGCAACCCCATTTTATTGAGAGGTGTATGCACATGTAGTTTGGTGGATAATGCCCTTAGATGAAAGGAATCAAGCAAGTGAACGAGTGCAGAACTCCAATGCATTATCAGTAGGCACATACTTAACCGTAGAGGAAAAAACATTTTGCACTTCATTGATAAGATTTTGGATAACACTTCCTGCTTCAGATTTATTTTTAAGAAGAAAAGTCCAAGATACTCGAGAGAAATCATCAACCACAACAAGATAAAACCTGTGCCCCTGATGATCTGGGACACGACTCGGACCCCAAATATCTATATGAAATAACTCAAATGTGGAGCGACTGCTCCGACCCAGACGACTAGGGAAGCTAGACCGATGATGCTTCCCTAACTGACACGCTTCACAACGAAATGACGCATTCGGAGAGATCTGCGGCAGAAGGTGACGCATTTTCTGAAGTGGCAGGTGACCACAGCGAAGATGCCATGTATATGGAGAAACACACCCTTGTGAGTGCAGAGATACGCCAGCATAGGAGTTCCGTACTAGACGATAGAGGCCATTGTGCTCAGAACCACAGCCAATCACCCTGCCCGTGAGTATGTCCTGAAAAATGACAGAAGATGGGTCAAATATAGCACGACAGTGTAAATCTTTTGTAATCTGACTGATAGATAATAAGTTCATGGAGAACTCTGGTGCATGTAGGACATTCTGTAAGTGCATGGAGGGCAACAGAACAGTCTCCCCCTGACTAACAATAGGGGAATGAGTGCCATCCGCTATGAGTACGGAGAGACCAGACTGAATGGCTCTGTAGGACTGCAGGTTATCTCTATCACGGCAGAGATGATAGGTGGCTCCAGAGTCAACAATCCAACCTGAGAGATCATGGTTATGATAGTTGGCAGAAGTACTACCTGAGGTACTGGCAGTAGCGGATGTACTAGCAGATGCAGAAGCTGTGACGTCGGATGTATCAGCACCCGTTGATGATGACTGTGGCATAATATCACGAAGCCGTTCCACGAGCTCCTCGAACCTGTGATCGGGAGTAGATGCTGGCGGAGCCTGAACATGATCAGCAACACGTGCAGAAGGAGGAAAGCCATGCTTGGAATAGCATGTATCCTCCGAATGTCCAGTACGACGACAAAATGAGCAAGCTAAACGCACACGACCTCCACGGCCACGTCCACTACTTCTTCTGCCACGAAAAGATGACGAACTACCTCGGCCTCTGGAGACCGCCATTGCCGAGGGAGGTGGAGTCGCCGCACTGGAGGGAACTGAGATACGACTGAGCCTCCTGTAGACTTTCTCCATTGGAGGAATAGTGGCATCGGCGAGGATCTGAGAGCACGCTGCCTCGTACTCTGGATCCAGGGCAGCAAGTAAAACGCCTACCATAGTGGCGTTGCGGAACATCTTCTGTTGTTCGGGGTGGCTGTGAGCGGGATGGTGTTATATAACTTCTCAAACATTCCGCGGAGGGACGTGTACAGAGAATGAAGAGGCCGCCCATTTTGCTTCGTGGTAAAAATATCATGCTGCAACTGCAGCATCTTTGTCTCGTTCCGCACCTGAGAGTATGTAGTAGCCAGAATATCCCACATCGCCTTGGTGGTGGGTTGATGAAGGACATCATTGGCGATTTCCATCGTGAGCGTGTCGGACAACCAGACTTTGGCATACGCATCGTCAGACTCCCATGAGGCATAGATCCCTGTCTTCTCCAGCGGTTCATCTTCGGTAAGAATATGCTTCTTACCACACGATTGCATAAGACTCTGGAACTGCATAGCCCAGAGTTCGTAGTTCGTCCCGTCCATTTTGACAATTGGTGCCGAACCTTTAAAGGCACCTATGGCGGACATATCAACCTTCTGTTCTGACATATCGCCGAGGAGGAAGACTTAGGGATGATAGACAAAGAAAGTGGCGTCTACAAAGACCCGGTTGGATTCAAGTGCATATGTAGACGTTATGCACTTGAATCCATTGTTGTCGTGACTCCGAGTGTAGAAGTAACGCCGCAAAGGAGCCCCTGTTGATGGCTGTAACGGGGATGGCTGGAGCCTCGATCGAAGATGGAAGCCTCGGCAAGAGACTGGCGGCGGCGGGACCTAGCAAAGGCGCTAGGGACTGGGGCTACGGAGGTCTGGAACAGGGCTGGCGGAGGGCTGGCAGCGGGGCCTGGGCGCTGGAGGCGACGAGGCCTGGGGCCTGAAGGCGGCTGCCGAAGAAGAGGGGGGGCGGCGGGTGGAGAGAAAACCCTAGACTAGGGTTTTGGCTCTGATACCATGTCAGAGTCAAAGACTCTTTGTTATATTATTCCATAGAGCCCTCGGGTCTCTTATATAGAGAGAAAACCCTTGGGTAAATTACATAGACGTACATGAACTAAATAAGAAATACGTAACAGTACATCATGACATAAGTTAAACCTCTACATCTTGAAGATGGAACTTATATAGAAAGCTTACTGCACAAATGATGTATGTTTATATGCAGTATATATGAAGAGGGAAAGTTATATAGAAAGCTTACATTTTGGGAAGAAACTATCACCCCAACTCGTCTTTGAAGCAGTGCTAACATGTAACCAAAGAAACCAGCCGCAAGAAGCACAGCAATTCCTAACATTGCAATACAAAATTCACTGTTTATTAGTCATGAAAATGAACTGCACAATGCCAAAACAAGTAAAATAGTAATAGAAAAATAAGAATTATAGAGTAATGCAAAGAAACAAACCGCTTAAATTTCTTATTGGTAAAAGGAAAATTGATTAGATGGTGTAACTAGTAAATACATCACACCTAAGGGGAAACCCGATCCGTATTGGTAAGCACAGTCATCAAAATGAAGCTGGATCTCACGAATTGCTTGATTCCCACGGTCTATAACCAACAGAGAACAACTACTGCCAACATAAACAACTTCAAAATCATTAGAAAACTTAGCATCTTCACTGGGTCCATCAGCGTGCCCCCCTCTGCTCCATTTTCCTCCAGCAATGGTTGTAACTCCTGGACAAAAGGATACAAGAGAAGTTGGTTGTTGGTTGTCCAAAGTTCCTTAATTTATCTTCCTGCTATATATATATGGTTGAAAAAGATTCAAGTTCCAATGTCCCGTGGTAATTGCATATAGATTTAGGTCCTCAGAGCTAGCAGATCAAAAATATAAGAATTTTCAATTTATCGGCAGCTCTAAGAATAAACTCATAATATTTCATGCCTCCAAACTTGTTTGTTTATTTTCATTTTGACGTTTTGGCTGTTGCACATTATTGCCTTTTGGCACATTTGGATGTAGTCATTCGTTTATCTATGGGTGTTGACTTCATTTGGATACATATCCCTACAAGGAATTTAGGGTTTTGGATCATTATATTCCTGTGCAAACTTCCTCCCATTATAACACCCATTGAAAAATTAGATCTTTCGAACTGCATTAGATGAACCTTGTTAAATTCATGATGTTGAGTAGTGTACTTGGATGAACAGAACTTGAGTGTGGATCGGTTTTCCCCTATTCCTATAAATAATTTACAAACCTCACCTTTGTTTCATAAGTTGAAAGATCCAAGAAATACGAGAAAAATCAATAATTATAACTAAATAAAAGCGATATCTCTGGTGATAAAAACACAAATAGGACCCCAGACATCTAGGTGGATAAGCCCAAACAGGTTACTCGAACTGGCAATGCTTGCGTAGGGAAGAAGCTAAGATGATTCTCCCCAAGCTGACAATACTCACTCAGATTGATACCGAGCAATAACTAAAGAAGAACACCTGTGAGATTTCAAAAAGGTATATAACAAAAGCTAAAGGTGCCACAAATATCTGGATGCAGAAATAGAAGTGGTCATGGCATGTCCAACATATGGAGGTTGCATCAAGCGGGTACACACTTCTCTCTGCGACAATCCACAATAGCATCCCTCGTGAGACTATCCTGAACAAAATAAATACAGGATCAAAAACAACTTGGATGTTCAAGTCCTTAGTGATCTTGGCTCGCAGAAAACAAGCTTGTAAACACATTGAAGTCTTAAGATAGGGATAAAGTTGTATCTCCCCTAACTTATAACGAGAGTGTCTTCCATATGTAAGTCTAGTTGAATATCCCATTAGGATGGACTTATAGGAGGATAATGTTACGAGTTTCTGAATTGACCGCTTCAGGGGGGCTATTTGATATTTTCTCTTTCAATGGTGGACACCTTAACTCCAGCCTCTTTCTTCATAAAGAGGCCTAGGGACTCATCTCTCAACACGAGCGAGTAGTAATTTCTACAAGGTTTCAGAACAGTTATAGTATTATTGTATTATAATCTGCCTTTCTTTTTCGGTGTAGACCCAATAAGACATCTCTATAGACCAACAGGGCAACTTCATTTCGTCTCTAGGGTTCCACTCTGTATACAGGGGACCTAGGCATCCATAATAAACAAGTTTCTTATTCACATTTTCACATGATATCATAGCAGTAGTATTGGACCAGAGCTATGCACCCCTCTTGAAAACTGTGGCTCCACCATACCTACCCACTCCGGCGAGCAGCCGCAACAGCCACAATAGCTGCAGCGACCACAAGAAGCAACAGCCGCAAGGAGCAGCAGCCACTGCGCTGCTCCTCAATGGGTGGCACCGCCGAGACCTGTTCATCGGAACAAAGGGTTATCTGGGTTTCATTCATCGTGGTATACATATTTGTACCACTTGTTAATGATGTGACCACTTTTGAATGATCTTAATTTTCAAAAAGTGTGTTCTATGACAATCGAATCATCTAAGTCAGATTTTAAGGTCTCTACAACGCTTATAGTGGCGATTAAGGATGAGCATTGGGCTGGGCCGGCCCGGCCCAGCCCGAAGCCCAGCCCAAAAAACCCGGCCCGGCCCGGCCCAAGCCCAAACGAACATTGGGCCGGGCTTGAGCCTAATTTTTAGGCCCGAATTTTTTTGGGCCGGGCTCGGGCTTGGCTTGGCCCAACCCGACCCGACCCACGGGCCCGACTCGAAGAGGGCTCGAACCCTTCCCATATCCTACACGTATGGAAACTCTCACCTGTCATGCACACTCTGTTCATGTATCCTATCTTCATACAATGTTTATAAATCAAGAAAGTCATGTGTGGGATATATGAGTTGATGATCATTGTATTTTATTTTAGAATTAGTTTTTCTTAGTTAGTCTATGTCTTAGATTCTGGTGGTTATTCTTGAGTTTTTAGTGTTTATTTTTTCTATAATAATATTTTCTATTATTGAACCTTTACCCAATACAAGCATTATGCTCATTTTTTTAACATGTAGTGCATGGTGCACCTGTTGTTGTTAAATGTGTAAACTTGGTTCACTCTTTCAATTCCTGTAATGAGAGATGTTTACGGTATATAACATTGAGTGGACTTGTATAAAATGAGAAATCATCTCCGGTAGAATTGAGTTTTAGTTGTTTCACAAGTATTATGGCATATGTTTTAAACAATTTTAGCTCGTTTAACTTGAATTGAGATTGACTTTAAACACAAACTCAAAGTTAATAATATATAATGGGTTAAGATGGGATGGCCTGGCCCAAGCTCGGCCCATAGGAATTGGGTCGGGCTTGGGCTTGGGCCGAACCAAAAAAAATTTGCGGGCCTGGGCCCGGCCCAAGGCCCGAAGGTTTTAAGTGAGCTTGGGACTGGGCCCTTCAGGGCCCGACCCAGCCCGGCCCATGCTCATCCCTAGTGGCGATGAAAGTGTTGTATATCTAAGTCTACATAAACAACCTCTAGAATATGCTTGTGCAAACAAGTTTTGTCAATCTTTTCCAATTTTTGCCTTTCATGTGTACTTCTTTTGCCATGTAATAATCAAAGGCCGTTGATACTCCATTTCTCAAGGCCATCAACAACCTCAGACCTATCGTTAAGATGGATGGGCCCGCTATGAGTTATGGGCAACTGAATTCATAAGCAACATGGAAAACAACAACAAGGAGTACATCCTAACCAAAAAGAGAGAAAGTCGACAAAACATGCACTGATGCCATATGGAAACAAGATAATGTGTGGGCTTTAGTTTGTCTATCAAGCATTCTAAGGACAGAGATGGCTAACGCGGTCCTACATCAACCCAATGTGATGGCTATCATGTGATGGCTATCCGGGATATTCTTGCAACTACATAATCAGAGGAGAAGAATGAGACCAAGATTATTCAGCTCCAACATGATATCTACTTGACCAATCAAGATGGACGTCCCCTTTCATTCGTACTATTCCAATCTTGACCAATCAGGCAAAGAACACCATGATGGTTGGTGTATTCCTTGTTCTTGATTCATCCTATGGCTCACGCACTCAGTTTCTTTACAGTGATACTATCCCTATTATAAAGGAGGCTTACAGTTGTATGAGCAATGGTTGTGAAATTATACCTACATTTCAAACATCCTCTGTCATAGCAACCTCACGAGGCAAAGGAGGGTCTGCCACTTCAAAGGACGAAGAGTCTAAAGTCGAGAAGGGAGTCGCCCCTCAAACCCAATGCATAACCATCTTGGGCACATCGAGGACATGTGCTACCATAAGCATAGCCATCCTGCTTTAGCCAATGTTGTTGAGCATCCTAACTCGGCAGTAGTATTTTCAGACCAAAGGTACAAGAATCGTGTCTCCCAGCCGAGGGAGATTATGGGACCTTCTCATGCTTAGCACAGTCCCTTTACTACACCAGTTAACACGGTAACCTCTGCCAGCACCTCATGTATAGGCTATACTCTTACCAATTCTAGCACTAACTTTACAAAGTGGGCATTCAATTATGGAGATTTTACCATATGTGGAAACAAAGAATAATTAACTTTATCGAGATACTTGTATTCTTTTATTACTTCCTCTTATTTATGTTTCTCTTTGTCCATCGTATGTAATTTACCCTCGGGCTTTTCTCCTCCGCAACCGCTGCAGCAGGTTCAACAATCCTCCACCACCGCTAGGTCATCGCAGCACCCCTGCGCAGCCGCTGCAACAAGTCGGTGCCACCGCCCAGGCAGTGTTGCCCCTCCCTCGCACCCTCCGAGTGCCTTTGCGTCTTCGGGTGCCTCCGCGCCTCCATGCATCTCTAGGAGGCCGATCTGTGGCCTGAACCGGTCTGATTTTGACCGGAAAATGCAATTTCAGACCTATAAATCGTGTTTTCCGGCTCTATCACGCAGAAAGATTGACAAGGATGGTTGTATAAGTCTACGCGTACAACCAATCCTTCTTATGATGGTGTAGACTCGTCCGGATCGATCTACTCCCCGGTCAAGTTCCGTTTTTCGGCCATTTTTTATTATGTCAGAGAACAAGGGTGATATATTTTCGTCGTCCGGTGCCTTCGAAGGCTTGGTTCTCAACTTAAAGATGGATGGAACCACCTGCGAGTTGTGGTCCATGCAACTTCTCACCCTTATGCATAAAAAGCCATATTGCAATATATTGGCAATAAACCAGTATTGACAGGTGACTGATATAGCACCGATATCGCCAATATTTGGCCTTCCAAGGCTATTTTATTCACAAACTCAGTTCGATATCGACGATATGGTGTTGATATATCGTCGATATATCGATGATTTATTGTATCCACATGGTACTAATATCGATACCGATACCGATATGACCTTCACTACATGTAATGCAATAACAAGAAGCACATTCTGACTGACCCAGAGCTGAAGGATAAGATTGGACCAATGCTTCTTAGAAGAAAAATAATGCTTATGCATGAGTTTGGATCTTTGGGACACTCACCACGAAGATTGTCAATGACATCGTCAATCAGCCCACATCCAAGGCCATGTGGGACATTCTAGCTACCATATATGGGCAAGCAAAGAGTGGGAGCACGATCCTCCGGCCTCAGTATGACATTTTTTCGACCAATCAGAATGGTCGACCTCTCCATGTCCATTTCTCACATCTTTGAGGCATGTTCGAGCGGCTTTACAGCTTCATGCCTATTACTCCCAGCATAAAGCAGCAACATGCTTATAGAATGCCACTATGACGGGACTATTTCTGTCCTCTCTCGACTCTAAGTATAATGCTACACATACTCAGTTCCTTACCGAAGAGACTATTCTACAAATAGAGGAAGCCTAAAAAAGGCAAGCAGGATCATCAGTTCATCCATTACATTGACTCAAACCCCCTTGATGAATATGTGATTCATCACTCTAAAAGTTGAAAATAGAGCTTCGTTCCCGGGTAATTAGCTGCATTTCATCATTTATCCTGCATTATTATCACTCATGCACTTAGACTTAATATCTGCATTTTAGCATGCATATTTGCATTAAATGAGAAGCCTAAATTCCTTTATAAATATCACATATAATTACCATATCTTTCCTTAATTTATTTATTTTTCACTATCTCGGAATTGAATAAAATCAACTCTATAGTGTACACATTATTGACACTAATAAATAAAAAATATCAAAAAAATAAATTGTAAAATTGCCCAATAAAACTCAAACCCTAGTTCAAGACAGTCTTAAAATGTGAATATCTCTTTCAAACAAACTCCTATGGACTATTACTCACTTTTGAATTGGCGTACGTTCAATTACCTTCAAAACAAGATGAAATTCAAAAGAATCAGAGTTCGTATGTGAAACTGGGGTTTAGAGCTCCTATTGTATATTGTACATATTGACCTATTTTGATCTTATTATTTTATGTATAAAAAATAATTCTTTTTTATTTATTTCTTTTGCATTTATTTTCTTTGACTAATTTTTTTTATAAAATGTGTAAAAATCCAAATAAAAATTAAAGCAAAAATCAAAGAAAACAAATCACCTTGAGTCTGTATATTTAGTCTTCATAAAAGTCCCCTTTATTTTATTTCTTTATTTTTTTAATTATTAAAAAATCCAAAAAAAGATTAATGTGTAATATTTATAATTTTATTTTGATTTTTATTTTATTTATAAATGCCAAAAAATGCAAAATAAAAAATGCAGTATTTTATATCTATAGGATACCACCAAAAATACTTTTTGTACATATGATTCATATGGTTTTGAGTCACAAAAGTTGTAGATCTCATCAAGGCAAGCATTCACGTTGACCACTTTTTGAGTTGACTTATTTTGTTATTTATTTTTTATTTTCTTTGAATTTAATTTTTGAATTGTTTGGGAGCGACACAAGGTAGCTCCTGGAGCTGCCATGTCACCCCCATTTTTTATTATTTCCTTTCAAATTTTATTTAATAATTAGTATTTTTATTTATTTTTATTCTATTTTATTTATTATTTATTTAGTTTAATTTATTTATTTTCATTTATTTTATTTATTTTATTTATTTTATATACTCTATGTTATTTATTTATTTATTTACTGGTTATTTTAAATATTATTATCTATTTAATTTTTATTTACATTTTTTACTTATTATTATTTTGATTTTGATTTTGATTTTATTTCACCGCCACGTGTCCGCCCCGGTGCGCGCTACGTAGCATTCCCTCTCCTTCCTCCCACGTCGTGCGCACCCGTCGCTCCGCCAATCATGGAGGGGCAGCAACCGTCGTTCCCCTTCTCTCACGTAATCCGTCTCCTTTGGTATCCTTAACTACCTATGGTAGACCCCAACCGCAGCCCATTTCTCTCTCCCAATCGCACTACTCACACCTCCCCCACCTTCGACAGTGGATCACGACTACCCGCGACCTCCAACAGCACCACTCGTATAACCCCACGATCGCCAATCACCTCTCGGTCGTCTGCTTACATCTCTCCCCATCTCATACGAGTTCCTCTCCAACCGCCCTTAAAAGGTCGCTTGCCGCCCCCTATCATACCCTATTCGCCATTGGTGAGAGGAGTGATCCATCCCTTCCATGTCGACAGTGATAACGTCTACAACGAGAATTGAGCGATGATGATCGCACCTACGCCTCGGCGAGATTCGAAGGGGAGAACTCATCCCCTTCATTGCAACCTAGCTCCAGGTAGTTGCTTGAGCCTCGCGACACTCCGCTACTTCGCTTGAGGCCATCATCGTCGAAGGCAATCGCAGCCCCAGGCCACCCTCCGATGAACCCCCCCCCTTCTTCTTTTCCTCCTTCCTATTTCTAATCCTTTCTCTCTGTTTTTCCTTTCCTCTGTTCACCCTTCACCACCACACGATTCTTCGTCATCGCCTCAACCCCTGCCTGATCGCTCCGCCCACACCGACATCATCACCCCTCTTCCATATGTCCACCTTGCTCAGCACCCTCGGTCGCTTCGAAACTATCATCTCCTCCATGCGCACGGGAACAGCAATCGCCTCCATCGCTCGCCTCCAAGGAGCCTCGACCCCCATGCCTTCCACCCTTAGCGTGCCCAGCCGACGATCGACAGTTGCCTCCTTCATCGACGCGCCCGACCGCCCATGACTCTCCACCCATGTCCTCGCCAGATCTGACCCTTGTCTCTAGCTTGCCGCCTCTCCATCGCTCGACTGTGCGTCGGCCAATGTGCCTCTGCCACGCTCCTTCGACTCCACCGATGCATCGTATTTTTACTTATTTATTTATTTTCTATCAGTGCATTTAGGTCTATGTCTTAGGGCATTAGTTTGAGTCTCATTTTGTCATCATTTTATTATTCTAAAAATTGTGCGTTGTAGAACAACTTGTGCTCTATCATTGTGGATGATGATTATATTTTACGAGTTGTGACTGATTTAATATAATTATTTTCGTGGAAAAGATTAGAGCCCAAATCCCTGGACTTGTCCTTAAGTTTCCATTTCTGACTCTCATGTTTTTGGGAGTTGTAAGGGCTTCCCTTCGACCTTAGTATATGTTTTGGTTGTGGAAGCATGTGTGTCTCTTTTTGGGTGTGATATCGAACCCGGCAGCCCGGGCAGATCATCTAACTGATCGAGAGCATATAGGAGTACCACTGGGCGTAAAGCAACTCACACTATGTGCATGTTTAAAAAGAATATTTTATCACTTAACTAAAATCGAAAAGATAACGGTCGGATCTTTGCGACCATCACCGTGTTAAGTTGGTGAAATCAGGGTTTGCTCTTGTGTTTGTTTTGTGTATGTTCGTGTGTTTTATTCCTCTGTGCGATTTCACATTTTCACCTCAATCCGCTTTCATTCCTTAGAAAAGATGCAGGTTCATCGATTTATGTACCGACCATCTTCACCATCTTTCTCCTCCGTGAACCCTCTCTTCGAGACAGGTCCCTCATCCCATTCCAACTACGAAGTCGGACCTCCAACCGACTTCCTAGCCTCTTCTTATTCCTTCCAGTGGAACCCGCTCTTCGAGACGGCTTTGCCATAGCCACCCTTCTTCTATCCACCCTACCTTGATCATGAAGTCGGAACTTCAACAGACTTCATGCTTCTACGCACTTCCCACCTACCCCACCTTCTTACATCCCGAATCTACTTCCATCTTTGGGTTGATTCACCTAATTTTCGGGTGCTTGTTGGAATCCAAGAACCAATTTGAAGAGCAAGCTATTATTGAGATAGATGATTGAGATAGATGATTAGCAGAGTTACCTACCCTCATACATCTCATTTGACTCTCATATGACTGTTGGGACAGGTCCACAAATTACACTTACACATCTTGACTGGACCATAGGGTATCACATGGTCAAACACACATACCGAATGGATAGGACTACACAATATGAATTTTCGGACTTGATTGACTTCAATGATCAAGCTCACATTGATCAATCATTTGGAGAGCCTACACATGTCGGGGACTGGACTCACCAGCTCAATCTACAAGCCATATGTTTATTGACTACATCATATGAGTCTCCGACCAACATTCACCACACAAATGATCTGTACTCGACCCAACACTACATGCCAGAGTCAGCAGTATCCTTCAACCGAGCAGATCTCTCCCATGATTTGTCATGAGAATATTTTTTAGGATGACTTTTCTAGACTTGTAAATATGGAAGGAAATTTTGCGATATATCTGCGATATATTGATATCGAGATGCGGCCGATATGGGCACCGATATGGCGATATATCCCACTTTTCAGGCATTTCCTTCACAAAAGATCATCGACATGGGAGATATTTCGGCGATATATCACAGATATATCATATCGATAAGATATCGAACCGATATTGATACGGCCTTACCTGCTTGTTGATGAGCGTGTAAATCGCCTCTTTAATAATAAGGAATTATAGTATAGGAGACGATCTTCGATTTAGCAAAAATCACAATCTTTGAATGTTGCAGAGAATTTTTACTTAGCAAGTCTACCAAGGTCAAACACAGAGAACCTGATTTTTAGTTGTGTAGTTTTAAATTAAATCAAATAATTAGTTAACTGTTCGATTAAATTCTATGTCAGAAAATAAAAAGGAAATGTGATGATGCAAGCAAAGGATCTATGATTTACACGATTTAAACCCTAAAATAATTTTAATTAATATCGTCGAAATTTATCACAGATCGAAAAAAAACTCAGGAGATGAGTTCCCAATCAAATTCAAGCTATAAGCAACGAGATTAATAATCTGATCAATAAGGAGATCAAAAATAATACTCAAATAGAGATGATGATCTCAAAATTCTCTCAGTTTAATCCTCAAATAAATAGAATTTGATCAGCTAAAATTTCGAGAATTAGATTAAAATCTCCCCGAAAACACCCTTGCAAGGATTAATTCTTTAGGAAAAATCAACAATGATCATAAGGAATTAATCAAATTAAATTCCTCAATTGAATTCCTGCAAAAGATATCATTGATTTTCTACATATAATAATGCGCAAAGTGCCAGAAATCAGCCTACATATACCAAGAGAGGTATGTCCACAAGTTGTATAATATGAAAGAGCACATAACAAGCTTCAAAAGACGTATTATACGCTAAAATTAGAGTTCAAACGAGAAAGTTGGGCTAAAGTTAAGATCGAGGGACTAAAATGTAAAAAAATATAAAGTTTTCCGGTAAAGTGGTCCCTGAAAAGACTTATCTATAATTAAGAAAATTGCTAGGGAGCTTTCTGCAACTTCTCCACTATGCGCGTGCGGCCAACTAACGAGTCCGAAGATTGCCCTTGTTAATTATGGGGGATTATCGAGCCTTTAATTCAATTATGAATGTGTCAATATCCGGCAATCGGAATCGGTCAAGAAATTAACCAAAATAAATTAATCAATTTTATTCGAAGTGGTTAAATGTTTATTTTACTTGAGCAAGTCCCAAGGTCGAACTCAAGGAGGCAAAGAAACAACCTAGAATTTCGTCTATCAAAGTTCGTGCACGGTTTTCAAAGTAGTTTTTTGTATTTTTAATGCAATTTTGGGATGCAAAATGCAAATTAGGCCAATTTTAGGGACTAAAAAGTAAAGATAAATCAAACGATGTCCGAAAACTATGAAATTTGGCCAAGAAGACAATAATGATGAAATGAATGTACTGTAAATTTTTTTGCAATTTTTGGATGCAAGAAAAATATTTTATGGATTTTTAAATGAAAACAATGCGAATTTCAATATTTAATTATAGTAAAAATTAAGTCTATTTATTTTCAAGGGATAAAATTATCCAAGATCTACCACTCGGTGATCGATCTCAAAAAAATCTTAAACCTCAAAAATACGGGATAAAATGTCTTTTAAAAATTAAATATTGAAATATACAAAATGATTTTGATAAGCAAATCATGCATGCAAATGCAATTCTTTTTGGCAAGATGTAACATATAACTAATTCTACAATTAATGATTTTTTTGGCAATTTTTTTGAACAATGGTTAATCACCTATGGATTTCCAAGCACGGAGTGCTACAAAAACAATTAATTATTAATTAACCACGGATCACAAAAATGTCAAACATATGCCATAATGAAGAGAATTAATTGAAGAACGTCACGCTATTTTTGAATAATCAAAATAATGCAATGTAGAGGTTCAAAATGAAAGGGGAACACAGGGGTATTTATGTAAATACAATATTTAAATAAATATAACAATTGTACTGGAAAGAGTCAAAGTATAATTACCAGAAATCCTCGGGGGAATGCACAAAATTTCCAGAGAGGCACGTGCGACGCATGTGCCCTCTGGACGGTGGACCTTTGGCAGGAAATAGGACCTGAAGGGCATCTTCGCAAATTCACCCTCTCCACATGGGTGTCACATGAGGGCTTCTTCTATAGTAGGTGACCCGGTGGCTGGCTAGCAGAGGGATGCGGTTGTGGTTGCTGCAATGATGGTGCTCCGGTGGCGGTGACCTCCTCAGCTGGCGACCTGGATCGGAGGCTTGTCGAGGGTGGTCGTAGTCTTGCGACAGCAGGAGGAGTTGTTGGGCTTGAGGCGAAACACGGGTCTCCAGTGGCTGGAGCGGAGTGAGGAGGTAGTCAAGCAGTGGCGTGGCCCTACGGGGTCCCGATCTTCGTAGGCTAGCGATGGCGCAACCCAGCGACGGCGGAGGAGCCTCAACTGACGGGAAGCTGGCAGCTGCCTTGCGGTAGAGAGTAGGCAACTGGGGATGGACCTCCGGGATAGGTTGATGGACCGAAGGCATGGAGGATGAAAGGCAGCGATGCGGTGCTTTGGTGAAGAACGTGGAGGTGGATACGTCGTTGGCTAAACGACGCAAAGCGGCCAGAGCAAAAACGGCGAGCGGCTGGAGGCTCAAGCTGCGACGGCCCCAAAAATGGAGTAGGACCGGATCTCGTTGAAGAAGAGAACTACGGGCTGTCACCATCGGATTCTTGCTCAAGGTGCTATCGGCGGATGCTTTCAAGTATGGCCGGCGAAGGATCTTTATAGCAAAGGGTGAGGGGCTGGTTATGGCAGGAGATCGAGGATCGCAGATGCTATGTCGGGGCGGCGCAGTGGAGATTTGACGAGATTGAGCGAGATTGAATTTGAGAGGATTCGAAGATGGAGGAAGGCCGAGATACGCGGAAGGATGACTGACGGCGAGAAAGCTCTGATTGAAGGGGGTATCGGAGAGGCGGGATACACGACAGACAGAGATCGCGGGGGATGGCGATGCCGCCCCCAATGGGGAAAGTGGGAGGAAGAAGACGGCGTAAAGGTATCGTTCGATCGGCCGAGATCGGACGACCCTAATGCCTCAACGTGGCCGCTAGTGGGATAGGGTGGAGCACGTGCAGGGCACGTGCGCAGGAGGCACGTGTGGCAAGTTTTTTATTTTTTTTAAATTTTTTATAAAATGAAATTAAAAAGACCAAAAAGGGGTGACACGTGGCAGGTCCATGAGGTGCCACGTGTCAGCCCCAGAAAATTCAAAAAATAAATACAATAATAAATATGTAAAAAATAGTAAATGACCTTGTATTGAAAAATTTTCTTCACGAAAGTTGCTTGTCTCGATGAGATCTACAGCTTTCATGAAAAGACCAAAACCAAAATCGATCATTTATGCAAAGTGATATTTTTGGGGTATCCCATGCACATAGAATACCTTGATTTTGGGGTTTTATATTTTTTTATCATTTTTAAACCATATAAAAATCCAGAAAAAATAGGATAAAATCAAAGATAAATATTTACATATTAATCTATTTTTTTATTTTTATTAGTTAAGAAAAATAAGAAATAAAATAAAACATGAAAATGACAATTTTTATACATACAATTAATGAAGACTCGGACTCAATTAGTTTCTTTGATTTCAATCTCAGTTGGATTTGGATTTTTGTGCATTTTAATAAAACTTTTATCAAAGAAGACAAATGAAAAAGAATTAAAATGAAATAGAATAATTATGTACATAAAATAATAGGTTAAAAGCCGCTAAAATACAAAATGTATAAACGAGGCCCAAAACCCAACTTTCACATATGAGCTCCGATTCACTTGAACTTGGTCTTGTTTTGATAGTTCAAAAGTAACAGGATCAAATTGAACACTCGATGAGGAAGATATCAAGGTTTTAATCTGGGAATCCTAGAAATGGGTTTGGAAGTTTTTGGTTCACTTATTTCAGTTAGTGATTTTTTTGTATTTTTCATTTATTCTTGTTAGTAATATGTACACAGTGGCGGTGGGTTTCAGGTCAATTGGAGTTAGCATGAATTAGTTAAAAATCAGGGAAGTTGGCTATTTTACAGGTCAATTTGACTGAGATTTTTGGTTTCTTATTTTGTGCAATAATAAGTGATAAAATACAATTCTTATCAAAACATGCATGAATGCTAATTATGCAAAATAAATGAAGAAATACCAATGAATTTTAGGGATTTGAACTTAATTAATTACTTTTAGAGTGATGAATCTGAGATTCATCAGCCACGCACCTTGGCTGATGGAGGACTTGTTTATAATTTCTGGGACTCGGGTGAAATCTGCAAAATACTTGAATAAGCTCTTCGGGTATCAGCGGAAGGATGGAGTGAGTGTTTGTTGATAGGTCTAAACTCGTCGTCGCCCACCATCTGGCCAAATATCTATATCCCTGGACCTGAGTTGGAAAGGCTCGACTGCTAATAAACAAGGAGGTCTTGTGAGCGCATGAAAAGCTTGATTGATCTCGGATGCAAGGGAGAGGACTTGTTCTAGCCGCGTTGATGGTAGATAGTGGCTTTTGTCTCTGAGAATTAGGAGAGAGCCTACTTTTATGTGAGCCCTTGCGTCCCAGCAATGTCGTAATGCCCTATTAGACAAGGGTGAGTAGCCCGATGCGGGTTAGCATATCCACTGACATGTATGGTTGAACAACAAGTTTTAGCCATTAGTTACGACAGAAAGGAAGAAGAGTTATCAGAGTCTTGACTTGCATATCTCCAGCAAGTCATGTGCGCAGCACGTGACTCCTGGCTGCCTGGGTCATTTAGTGATTTGCTGAATGGGGGGGGGGGGGGGGGGGTGGGTTGGCTCTACAATTTCTCTCCCAGCCCCACGTGCTCCTCACGTGACGGGGTTGGGTAGGGGTGGAGACGTTGCACCTGAGGTGGGCAGCGCACCTGGCGGCGAGGGCGTAGTAGTGGCAGTAGCGGACGCACAGGAGGCGTGTGGGCCGGCTGCGAGCGCATGGGAGGCGCAGCCGGTGACTGGAGGGGCATAACGTGCGGTGATGGCGCGCACGAGGGGTGCGGAAGGGGTTGGCGCACATGCGGAGATCATTGATGAAATTGCTCTATACCTGCAAGGTT
This sequence comes from Ottelia alismoides, assembly GCA_037367405.1. Taxonomy (NCBI): domain Eukaryota; kingdom Viridiplantae; phylum Streptophyta; class Magnoliopsida; order Alismatales; family Hydrocharitaceae; genus Ottelia; species Ottelia alismoides. The sequence goes on from JAZKJV010008273.1 coordinate 46,834, forward strand.
AGCTGAAGCAAAAGGTGTTGGAGTATTCGCTGTATGCACCATATGAGTTGTAGAGGGTAAATGGATCCTGGAGAAGATGTATTTACCCCATCCAGGGTTTAGTACCACATCTACCAACTGTGGGATGTGGAGGCTCTGTGGAGCCTATATAAGGAGCCCCACACCCCTGTAGTCCATAGAGAAAAACCAATGAAGCATATGCCCCTTTGAGGGCTTCTCCCGTGGTTTCATTCCGCTCCTCACGGAGTAGGGTTCCACGTTAAACCTTGGTCTTCCAGTTTCATATTTCCATATTATCATGCTCTATTTATCATTCGCTTCCGCATGTTTATTTTCTAGCATGGTATCAGAGCATGTAAATATAGAAATATAAAACTGGAAGACCAAGGTTTAACGTGTAACCCTACTCCGTGAGGAGTGGGATGAAACCATGGGAGAAGCCCTCAAAGAGGCATATGCTTCATTGCTTTTTCTCAATGGACAGCAGGGGTGTGGGGCTCCTTATATAGCCTCCATAGAGGAAAGGGGGAGTATGATGTAGAGTCACAGGTCTTGTTCCAAATTCAGAAGTCAGATTCAAATATTCTCCAGACCAACCGATTTTCAGACTCTACAATTTATCAGATTTCAGACTCGATATTCAGACTGGTCTGAGTCCAAGTCGAGGCACTCCATGTTGAGAGGTACATTTTTCGAGTTCTCCAGGGAGGAAACTCATTTTCAGTTGCAGTGACTCTGACATGCGCAGTTCAGAGCACATGCTCTCCGACGAGGAGATTCAACAGACTCACACTCCAACCCGTTCGTCCTCCTCACCTGCACGGCATGAGAAGCAACGTCCTCGACAGCAGCAGTTGTGCGCGTTGGGTTGATATTGTCTATAGTGTCCTGTAGCATTGAGTTGAGTTTCTTTATGTTTGTCTAAGTTGAGCATTGCATGCTCCAGCTTGAGGGGGAGTGTTGGAGTATTCGTTGTATGCGTCATATGAGTTGTAGAGGGTAAATGGATCCTGTAGAAGATCCATTTACCCCATCTAGGGTTTAGTACCACATCTACCAACTGTGAGATGTGGAGGCTCTGTGAAGGCTATATAGGGAGCCCCATACCCCTGTAGTCCATTGAGAAAAAGCAATGAAGCATATGCCCCTTTGAGGGATTCTCCCGTGGTTTCATCCTGCTCCTCACGGAGTAGGGTTCCACGTTAAACCTCGGTCTTCCAGTTTCATATTTCTATATTATCATGCTATGTTTATCATTCGCTTCCGCATGTTTATTTTCTAGCAAAAGGAAAAGGAGGGGGGGCACGCGCAGCCGCTATTGGTGGCGGCGATGGTAGGCGAAAGCCGATGGAGCTGAGGGAGGGTGGCGAGATGATGCGAGGTCAGCGGATGGAGGCTCCGGGTGCTTCATGGTGGAGTAGGCGTAGATGTACGATGAAGATTGAAGGAATCGAAGTGGTCGAGGGTGGGGTTGCAGATGTAATGAAGTGCGTAGCAGAGACCACAAAGAAGGATGGAGGAGTTCGCGAGGGAGTGCTAGAGCTCAGAGGAGCTCCTACTAGTCATCGTCTTGAGTCGCGGTGAAGGCGAGACTTTGCTGCATCCAGAGGAAAAAGTAGCAACATAGGAGGTGATTCCTCTGGATCATGCCGAGGTGGAGAATCTTCGCCAACAAAATAGGAGTTCTGTCACAATCACATTCTCGAGCTCACTCTTCCGATGATTGGCGGATGGTGGAAGATGTAGTGGAGGGGTTGTTTTATAGAAGTGGTGGGGAGCTTTGGGTAACGGCCGGAGGAGGGCTATCTTGGCTTGCTTTTCTGGTTTTGGAATGGAGGATTGTGGAGGCTGGAACAAAAATGAGAAAGGGCCAGACGAGCACAAGGAGTACTCCGCGCTCATCGCCTTCGGCTCCCCACCGGGTTTTTATATGAAGGTATTTGCACTTTCTTTTAAGGAAGTCTCTAGTTCTTTTTTTCTTTCTTTTGTTAAGCCACCTTTTGATGCAAGTTTTTTGAGTAATTGTGGATCTAGCACGGGTTGCCCTCTCGCTTTCTCTTGCCTACTCGACTCTACTTCTCCAAAACGGGTTGGAATTGATAGTTCGCTTAGAAGCCCGGGAACCCCACTCTCAAGTTACTGCGAGTAAGAGCAGCTTGTATGTGCGAGCCCCTTAATATATAATAGGCCGTAAGGAGGTGAGGTAGAAACCGCAGCAAAGAAAGCGTAAGCGAGATATGAGACTTGACTAATATAAATAAATCAGAGTTTGGTTGAGATTAGTTTAACATATGTCTCTTTTCCACTAGAATTTAGATATTGTATATATTCATTGCACCAATTATTATATAGTTTAGAAGCTGGGGGCGAGGAAGGAGGAGCGTTGGCGGGGACAGTATTGTAACGACCGGTGGCGGGTGGTGTTGTAACGACCGACGGTAGGCAGCCGCTTTGGGTTTAGAGGAGAAACGACTGGGAGGAAGATGGTCACGTGCAAAGCACGTGACCAGGGAGAGAGAAGAGAGTGGAAGTGAGAGAGGGGTGCCACGTGGCACGCCCAAGGGCTACCATGTGTCACCTAAAAAAAATCAAAATTAAAAGAGAGAAAAATAGAAAATAAATAGGAAGAGACGTCGGACCGAAAAATTTCCTTCACAAAAGTTGTACGTCTCGATGAGATCTTCAACTTATTGAAGAGATCGGGAGCAAAAGAAGTTATTTGTACAAAGCGGTATTTTTGGTGATTCTCCATGTGTATAAAAACCCGACTTTTGGGGATTTTGTAATTTTTTGATGGTTTTAATAGAGGATAAAAAATATAGAAAATACGATAAAATACAAGACACTTAACTACACATTAATCTAATTTTTTATATTTTTAATAAATAAGAAAATGGGTAAATAAAATAGAGGTACGGAATCCGAGATTTTTGTACAGACTCATAGAGGACACTTGGACACAGTCAATCTCTTTGATTTCGGTCTTGATCTAGATTTGGATCTTTATGTCATTTGATAAAACTTCCATCAAAGAACACAAATGAAGAAGAAAAAATTAAAAGGGTTAATTATGTACATAAAAATTCATGTCAAAATTGCAAAAGGATAAAATGCGCAAAAGAGGCCCAAAATCTAACTTTCATATATAAGCTCTGAATTTTATGAAATTGATCTTGTTTTGAAGGTATTTGAAAATGGAATACTTTGAAATTGAGTAGACCAAAATCGGACAATGTATGAAGAAGATATGCGCGTTTAGTCCATCATATATGAAATTAGGATTTGTGTTTATTTGACACTTCTTTGAATTAGCGTTTTTTATTTCTTTTATTTATTCTTGTTAGTAATAGAATAAATGCAGGCTGGTTAAAGTGGAGAGGAGCCTCCGCTATTCTCTGTGATAAGAAAATTCCTTTAAAAATTAAAGGAAAGTTTTACAAAGCAGCCGTGAGACCTACCATGCTTTATGGTTCTGAATATTGGCCTGTGAACCATAGACATGTGCAGAGAATGGTTGTAGTAGAAATGAAAATGCTAAGATGGATGTGTGGACATACACGTAAAGATCGGATTCGGAATGATGCAATCAGAAAGAAAGTTGGTGTAGCTCCGATCGAGGATAAGATGCGAGAAAACCGCTTAAGATGGTTTGGTCATTTGCAAAGAAGGTCAACTGATGCACAGGTTAGGAGATGCGAGTGTTGGTATGTTCAGCCGGCTAAGAGAGGGCGAGGACGGCCCAAGAAATGTTGGAAAGAGACTATACGAAGGGATCTTAATTTTTTGGATATAAGTACGAGATTGACCCAAGATAGATCTGAATGGAGGCGAAGAATCCATGTAGCCGACCCTACTTAATTGTGGGAAAAGGCTTTGTTGTTGTTAATGTTGTTGTAATATTTATACAATGGAGGTGGTTTCAGGTCAATCGGAATTAGGATGGATGAAACAAAAAATAGGGAAGTTAGCTGCTTTTTAGGTCAATTTACACTTGGATTTCAGTTCCTTTTTTTATGCAATTATGCATGACGGAATGCAAATATTATTTACACATGTATGAATGCTAATTATATCCACTTAATAGTCTAGTGGTAGAACAGTATGTCTATCACACAAAAGACTAGGGTTCAAATCCCACTCTTGCAGGGGTTGCGTTAGGTAGTCGACGGCCAACGTAAAAAATAGTCGAATCTTTCAACATGGATTTGAGCAAGAATCAATGTAGTCGATCCTACTTATAGTGGGAGAAGGCTTAATACATTTTTATGTATGAATGCTAATGATGCTATATTAATTATTAAATGCATATGGATTTTGGGGAACAGAACCTAATTGACCAATGTTAGCATGTTGAATCTGAGATTTATCACTTGTCAAGAGACACGAATCCATTGAGGACATGTTAAAAAATATTACCGACCTATTGATTTCATATGTTGCCATCCTGGGTATGAAAGTGGAGAATGACATGATTGGGTTTGATGTTGAAGACCAAGAGGATACTAAGGGACCCGCACACTATGTACAGCTGGAGTCAACTCTACCTTCCTCTTCTACAAACCACTTGCCCTCCAATCTTGAGTCTAAATATTCTCCCTCCCCTCCACATATCAACAACACCAAAAATTTGAAAATTCCAAAAATACCAAAAAATGAAAACCCAAAAAATCTCATAAAAATAGAAAATGAAAATGACCTAAAAAATTGGATCCTGCCCGAGGGAACCACTCGCTGAGGAATTGATTATTAAGCTTCCCTTAATAAAGATCATAGATCACTTCCCCGACCTGAAAAGATTTATTAAGAGTAAATTAATGTCCAAGAAGTTGGGTAATAAGAGAACAAGGACAGAAAGACATCTAGTGTCTACGGCCACCTCCTTGGTGATGAGGAGAAAGACCAAGAGCTGCAAAGTGAAGCGGTTGCCCCGAGTTGAATGTCGAATCAAAGACACCATTTTCACTCATGCGAGAATCGACGATGACCCATCGATAAATATCCTCTCGACCTCCGTATTTGGCAAGCTCAAACTCGGACCATTTAGGAAATCGAGAGACATTGTGCAACTGGCTGACAAATCCATCAAAAGGTCGAGATGAATTATTCCAGTCATCATTACTTTCCAAGGTGTTCCACTCAGAATGGACTTGACGGAAATTGATATTGAGCACCTACGAGAGTTCACCCAGTATCCGATTATTTTTGGGAAGCCGTTCCTAGCCTTGGCTAAGGTGACGATAGATTGCGAGATTCAAGAGATCGATTTCTCTGCATTGAGTACACACCGATCACACATGACTTTTGAGGACATACAACAACCCAAACAACCCACATAGCCGTTGACAGTCGTGACCATCAAGAGTTAGATAAGTCACATATCTCTGTTATACATGAGATACCGACTGTTGAGCCGACCACTGGACCAGAGACTCCCCACACATCCACGGCTTCTACTGCTTGCATCACCACTACTGTGCCAACTTTAATAAAGGACTCGCAATCCGAAGCTATCCTTAATTCAAACGTAATTTTCTCCGATTGTCTTGACCATTTCGATGATCCGACAAATGAAACTACCAGTGCCAAGCCAACTGAGAGCACTAGCACCTACCCAACTTGTGTGTTGACCTTACAAGAGTATTACAATCTATATGGTGACTCATCCGATGAGGAACCCATGGTCAGCACCTCACACACTACCTCCCGGACCTTCAATAAAGGTGACAGTTAGGACCAAATTGACCCCTTCCCAAAACATGGTTGCTCCATCCTCTAGTCGGTTATCCAGTGAGAGGAAGTCAAGAATTGATTCCTCAAGGTGTTCCCCCGAACCCCTCAAGGCGTGTCACCCTCCTCTCCCTCTCAATGCTTCAGGTTCTAGAAAACTGACTACGAAAGTTTCCTTCAACATAGCAGAGAAGGAATTTTCTGAGGATTCCTCATTGGGATTAGATGAGGTGATTTACATGAGTGAGCTCAATTCGGTTGTCCTTAAACCATTTCTGAGCAAGCAGTCATGTGTCGACCCTCGTTGGACGATTCCTTCACCTCACTATTATTAATCAGAGTACGATTCTGACAGCGACACACCTGTGTATTCCCTCCATCATTCACGCAAGAAGGTTCGTTACAAACCTTCTTAATCCTTGTACATTCTCCCTCCATCTTATATAGTCTTCTTCTTTCCCTCCCTCCCCAGTGATTTATATCATTCGCCCAAGCTCCATATCGCTTTCATTTTATGGTTGTACTTATGATGACAGATCCTAAGTATTAGGGGGAGAGTGACCCGAATCACCACTTCTTTTCTTTTTCTTTTTCTCTTTGTATATTTCCCAAATCCCATCGATTATCATACTGCTCTTGTATTGTACTTAGGCTGACCAGAGCTTAAGTATAGGGGGAATCGATGCCCACCCTGTATATGTTCATCCATTTCTCCTCTTGACCTCGACCGCCCTATTTTTGCTCTTCTTCTATATTGAGGTTAACCAAAGCCTAAGTATACAGGGTGGGGTCGACTTCTATACTTTTTGTTTTTTCAACTCTCCTACGCTTAGTACGAGTTATGTCTTTTCCTCGCTTCTTGTGCTCTGAAGACATAGCACACGCTAGTATAAGGGGTATGTATATATTGCGCATATATATATATATATATATACTTTACCCATAGATCATACTTTTACTTTCATGTATTTTTGTATATATTATGCAATAATTACAAGATGGGTAAATTTTGGTAAAGAAAAAAATATTTTTGTAAAATACGTGTACAATTGTATAATATGTATATTGTATATTGTATACAAGTAAAATCTATATAATATGTATAATATCCTCCGTGTAGAATCTTGTATAATCTTGTAAAATTGTTGTAAAGTTGTAAAATATGAGGTATACCAAGAAAAAAATATAAAATAAACAAAATCTTTGTAAAAAGGGCTTCTTATTTACTATTGCATATCATTCTTACATTCAAAAAAATCTTGTACTTTATCCATATGCTTCAAACATTTGCATTTCATTTGCATATCTTGCATATGCAAAATGGAAAATTAGTGGGTTCTAAATTGAGTTACGAATAGAAACCGACGAGGGACTTGATTTGACCTTAATCTACTTAATTACAGAGCTCGAATGGCATGCACCTGAACGCGTAAGTGCCAAATGGACATGTGAACTTGAGCTTTTTCTAGTCTTCAAGAGCGATGCCTACCTGATTCTAGCGTGAGTACCCGTTAAAAAAATAGAAGAACGCTTTCCATGCTAGTTTTCCATAATTTAATCAATGAATGGCAAGGGAAAGTGGTCTTCTTAGTCGCAGCATTCAAACGCCTTTAATCAACACAGGCGCGCCATGACGTGGGTACCTGTGTCGCGATCTCTACCCTAACCTCATTGTGATCATCTGAATTCTTGACTTCTTCGAGGCAACATGAAGTAGGGTCACCCACTTGGAGTCAGAAATAGGGTATGTAAATCATGCTTTGCACCAGTTCTCAAAATCTTTCTTCAATACTTCATGTAGATTAGGGTTTAATCTCCTCTGGAACTCATGGGAAGGTCGCACATTATCTTCAACAAAAATTTGGTGAGAGCAGAGAGCAGGGTTAATTCCCACGAGATCTAATACCATTCAGCCTATAGCTTTGTGGTTCCTCTCTAAGACATCTAAAAGCCTGTACTCATGTTCTAAGGTTAAGTCAGAACTAATGATGACAAGAAATCTCTCTTTGGGTCTCGTAAGAAAGGCATATTTCAATGTAGGAGGGAGCAGCTTCAGCTCTGGCAATGCTCTATCATCGATCAAGTCCGGTTGAATCGCATCTGAATATGGTTGTGTGATGCATGAAGGTGGGTCCATCTGCGTGGTACTCGCCACACCAACTCTGCTATGTAGGAAATCATATCGCTAAAGAGATGTGGTAGTTCGACCGAAGCAATGTCTGACTCGTCATATGTATCCCTTGATCATTCCGAAGGAGGTGAAACCGACAGATCCAAAGGGATCTCTGAGTCATCAAGGGAATAGAGAGATGCATCTCTTAAGACATCAGACAACAGTTGGCAAACGGCATCGTGCACTAAATCCTCTCCAGATGAGAGGGTCTCACTCTGCCTTGTTGGGGTCTATCTCCAAATCCCAATAATGCTGACAATCTTGCAATCTGCCACTGAAGATGACTAATTTGTGCTGGTCTAGGAGTCAGGTCATAGCCACTTTGTTTGCTTCATCTCTAAGTTCACTTCTCTGCTTGTAGAATGGAACTTCATCATTCCCGTCAAATAATCAAATATTGCATCGGCGATCCTTAGAAATGATCGTCCAAGAATGATTTGAGATTCTCTCCAATAATTGGGGATCTCCATGTCAAGGACCGTAATGTCCACCTTGTAGTCTTGTCCCTCAATCGTGATAACCACATTATTTACTTATCCCTTAGGTTTCTCCATTGACTTGTCTGCGAATTAGAGTAATGCTCGTGATTTCCGAAGTGGTCGTACTTCTGATTTCTCGTAAAGTTCTAAGGGAAGAAGGTTGATTGAAGAACCGTTATCTAGGAGAGTGTGTGCAAACATAATGTCATTGATATAACTCTCCACATAGTAAGCGCCCATAACTCTTCTTCCTTAGTAATTGTTGATTCTTGAAACAATAGATAGTGGCTATTGATAACACATGAGTCTTGACATAATGATTTGGTTTCTTCCTGCTAATCCTAGTATGTGTGCATCGCACCTTAAGGTACTTCTGAAATACAGGATTGTTAGCCACATACTCTTCAAATGGCACCTTGACCATAATGTTTTCTTTACAAAATCGTGACATTTCATGATCATCCTTTTGAATCTTTTTCATGTCGTGGTTTCCTGCCATAAGAAAACGGGGGACAGGGATTGAAGCTAAGGAAACAGATGATGAAGAATTCGAATCATAAATAGAAACATCATTATTAGCATTATCGGAAACATAGTTCTTCATACATGAATCTTTTTTATACAACTTGGAATTTAGATATAAATTATCTCTTACAGGCGTGGGATAGATGTTGAAGGTATATCCTCCACCATCGGGGTGCAAGGTCCTTTATAGACTCATAAGTATCTCCATGTTGTTGTTGTGCTCGTGTTCGCCTCCTCTCTATCCTCGAAGTGGATTTCCTCATCCTCTTCTAAAGGGGTTGCTGCAAATGATGCCTTTCCTCCTTGTTTTCTGAAGACTCCTCAGGCCGAGCTCCAAAGGCGACCCTCTCCATTTCCCTTACCGGTAAAGTATGACGACGGCCCTTCCGCTCCTAAGTGACATATTGTGAAACATCATCACATTAAAGAATCTTATGTTCAGATCTAAAGGAGTCTGAATAGTATACCTGACCAAAATGTTGTTGCGACTGAGACTTGTTCAGGCTATTTAGGTTAGCCGGAACCTGAGTGGGAATGGAGGTTGATGGTGCAGATTTCTCGTCTCGCCATCGGGATAGACGGTTGACGTCCACCCGCAAGTCCTGACTCTCCTTATGGTAGGAACGAAGCTTCTCGAGAATCTGCTGCTGAAAGTCTGTAGGTCCAGACGAGGAAGGAAGTTTATGCGAAGAGTAATGCAAAGATTGGTCATGTGGGCCATGATATTGTTGATGTTGCCTCTGTTGTTGGTGTAGATGTTAGTATTGCGGGCCTTGTTGGCCCAGTTGGTACTCACCCTGACGATCGCACTGCAGGTTCTACTTCCTCTGCTACTGGGGGTGGTAAGATCCAAGGTTGTACTGTATTGGATGAGGTTTAGAAGTGAATGCAGTATTGTAGAAGGTCAAGGGACGTTGGTAGGACTATCGGTCCTCCATACTTCACTGCATGGCAGGGTCCTGTGTATACCAAACACCATTCACCTCCCACACCTAGGGAGACTTCTCCTGAGACGTCTTCACTAGTAGTGGTTGTTGCTGACAAGATTGAGTATAGGACTGGTCCTCTACCCAAGGATGGGGTGGCTCTGACATCGGTTGCCTCTATACATGGTGAACACGAAAGACAGGGGCAACAGATGCGGTCATGGTAGGTATCTTCATCTTAGACATCTTTTCAGACAACTCCTTCATCTCAGCATCGGAAGCTTGGAGAGACTATTATCCAACTCATCTTGTCGATCCTCTCGACTGTTGTCAACTTGTCTGCAACGATTCTCACACTGGGAATCAAGTCCTCAGACAGATCAACTACAATCTTATGTCCCCTTTAGATAGATTGAAATGGGGAACTCCGCATGTGCCATGTTGGCGGTCTGTGAGCGGCTTATCTCTGTCATATTCTCAAATACCTTCCAAATGGTATCCACTCCCAATGAAGTATAGTTGCCTCCACAGGCAGCGCTCACCAAACCATGCACCTTAAAGTTAAGACCATTGAAAGGCGACTGGACCAGAATGGTATCTTCCATACCATGACATGGAGATTTCTACAAGACATCTTTGAACCTTTCCCATGTATTACAGAATGGCTCATTGGGGAGTTGGGAAAAGCTAGTAGTGTGTGTCCTTATTTGGTTAGTTATACTCAAAGGGTAGAACCTTTTTTAGAAATAGGTCCTTGAAGTGGTTATAAGTGGTCACTACAACACCTAAATTTTTCAACCAATAGTCCGCCTTACTGCCTAATGCAAATGGTAGGGCAGTGAGCCTAATATAGTTCTGGCTAACCCTAGGGTGTCTAAGGTTAGCATAGACGAGCTCAATAGGAATGCATAGGATTCCTCATCAACATTTCTGTTGAAATGTAGCGACAGATTTAGGAATTGCGGCTTCAACCCGTACTTAACTTCTGGCTCTGTGGGACTTGAGTAATTCTGCACTCTATATTGTCCTGAATTCTAAGATGCATCCATGGATGCATCGACCCCAACATTTAATTATCCCATCTGAGCTCTAAGTAACACATTCTGATGCTCAGATGCGGTAAGCCTAGCTAAGATCATCTGTATAGGATCCCCACGTTCCTCATCATCATAATGTTTCTTAGGAGGCATCTTGAATGAATCTTCTTGGAAATATTCATCAACAAAGGGGTTCGAGTTAGATGAGCTTGTTGAACTCAAATCAACCTCACCGAGACGAAGGTCTTCTTCGGTGGATAGGGAAGAGAGGAAGGGGTTGGTCAGTAAGTGATTGTCCTCGAATTGAGTGAACCCAAACTCAAGAGGATCATGAGTCCAGGGAGGTCGAGGAAGTGTAGGGACCTCGGAAGACGTACTCTTTGGAGGGTTCAATGATAAGTTCACAAAGTCTAAACAAAAATCCTCCCAACTAGTCATCTTCAATGTCAAAAGGAGCGTATATGAACATGAGTTGCGAGGAGAATCTATGTATTGTGGGTCACTTAAATGTGCGGAGAAAACTCATGCAAATCAAACGTAACACAAACCCTTTAAGTTCAACTTCACACGTAAGGGCCATAGAGGTTCGGTCGAATTTATTTTGTCAATCTTAGTTGGTGGTAAGACAATCTTTTAATCCATTACACACAGGATGTCGCCTTACGCCCAGTTATGCTCATGTATGCTCCCAATGAATGAAGTGATCTCCTCGGACTGTCGGGTTCAGTATCACACCCCAAAGAAGAGATACAGGCTCACACAACCGAAACGTACACTAAGGTCGAAAGTAAGCCCTTGCAGCTCCTAAGCCCGCGAGAGTCAAACCTTGAGACTTAGGGGGCAAGTACATGGATTTGTGCTCTAACCTTAATGTGTACGTCCTCACCCAATCTGACCTTAATGTGTGCGTCCTCACCCAATCTGTCTGGGGGTAAGTACCTGCGTACAATGAGGGCTTTATGCACCCGTAAAACAAGTGTTCATTTTATTCCAAGTTGTTTAGATCGACCTGCTCAATTTAGTCTCAATTTTGAGAGTATTGATTATCACTTGAATTTAATGTGAGCACACAATCACACCTATCGTTCAGTCCCTTTTCTTTCAACCATATGTTACAAAACAGAGGGAGGAATCGGAAAATTGAATGCACGCGAGAAAAAATGATGAATGCTCAGAAGAAGCTATAGTGTTATACTCACGGTGATTCCCAACACTCTCCATGTGTTATGCAAGACATAATTAATATGTTACACTAGATGCATGTAAGTCGATGGAAAACTACATCTAAACATGATACTATTAGTGGGGAAGAAATTGATTTAAATTTGGCTTAGTACGAGTTTAAGTGTGTATCATTAATGAATCTTAAAGGTGTGAATCTTAAGATGGTGTGGCCTACATTACGAGGGGCACATACATATTTGATTTACACTACCATGTATCTACCTAATCTCGCCACTCAAGTCGAGAACCACTTTCGACACAACCACAACACAATAAAAGAATAAAGTGTTCAGTCTCTTCTTACAAGAGAGAGCTCTCAAACAAAAGTCGTTATAAAGAGGGCATTACCTAAATTATTACAACAAGTTTTATAAATTATTAGAACTAATAAGATCGGAATTAATTATTTATCTAAGTGGTTAAATCTCTCTCTCCAATGTGGTTGAATCAACCCTCTTCAGTTCGAGCACCAAACCCAAACCTTTGCGTCACTCCTTGTCGAGTCGCTTCGCGAGCCCTGATCAAAACATGTGGTCAAATACTCTCAAGAGACAGATAACCAACAAAATAATTAATTAATTAACATGACAAGACAAAAATAAAAACAACAAACACAAACAAGCTTAACTCAAATAACTAGAATGTCACTTAATCACCTAAATTAAGCCTAATTAAATACTCTAATCAAGTCGTGTCCTCGGCGACAGCATCGTCTAATGAACCGGCTTCCGGTTATGATAAAATCAACCCATGAAATATGATCAAAAAAAGATCAATCAGAGACTGAGCGAGAATCTCCGCGAAAAGTGGCTCGGTCTAAAATCTCCTGGATAAGTCCACGGTCGAACACATGGACACAACTGATCAGTGTATATAAATTGAGTCCTAAAATGGGCAATAGACTACTTTTAGAAGCTATAAAAGTGAAGCTATGCAAAATGCAATGCTCGATGAATGCACAATTTTTTAGGGATTTTCACGACAAATTATTTTTTATGAAACACAATTATCACAAATTCAACCAAAACACAAAACACTCAAATGTACAAAACTCACAATTAAACTCATGTTTTAAACCTCAGGCCAGTCTCATTAATTAAGCATCCAATTATGCAAGCGGTAATTCATTCACTAAGCCAAAAACACCAAAGTTGAAGCAATGTTTCACTTAATCAACATATTATCAATTGATTCATGCAGTTCCTTAGAAAGCACACAAATCAGAAATAAATGAACTAAATTGATCATGCAAGATTCTTGATTAAGCATTAATTAATGAAAACAAAACATGACTTAATGATATATTAAAATAATTAACTAGTGAATTAAAGATCCATCAACCAAAGCTTCATGCAACTATAACTTTCTAAATTTTAATTTGATTACAGTAACACATGACAGAGATTTAAAGTTACCACATTAAAAAGCATGGAAAGGCCAATAAAATGCTACTAATTCCATTAAATTTGGATAAAGAATGCAAAAGGTATTAGCTCATCAAACTAGGGGCATAATTGTAAGAAAAACATATAAATTCTTAACCAAATGGACTGAAGTGCAATATCTACAAACCGCCAGGGTATTCATGCAATTTCACTGCATGTGGGGGTATAAATGTAATTTAAAATAAGTAATGGCTTATTTGCAAAATTCCCATGTGGCATGCGCTTTGCACGTGCTAGATCTATCTGCAATTAATGGAAACTATGGTACAAGTGTTGTAATTTTCCCCTTCACATGACTTCTCTCACATGGGGGCCATGCTTGGGAAGTGAGGAGGCTCGAGGCGATGTGGCAGCGTCTTGTGCTTCGGGGCCACGCTCGGTCACCCGAACCTCATGTATGAAGCGTCGCTTCAGCGAGAGGCTAGGGATGGATCTCAACCGTTAAATCATACCGCAGTGATCTAATCCAACGATGCATGTAACATGTGTTCTTCCCTCTCATCCGCGGGTGGCAGTGGAGCAATAGAGCTCCGATGAGGCCCAGCTGGCTTCTTGTCGCTCCGACATTGTGTCTGAAGGTCTAAGGAGGTTCTTGGATGTGAACCCCCTAGGATCCGAGTACCCGTTTACACACATTTCGCGTTACCACATTCATTCGCATTAGATCGCATAAGCTACGGAAATACAGGGAAATTTTTCGCGCGGATAATTTTCCACATGACATTCACAATCATAACCACAAGTTATTAGAATAATTGTCACCAAAATCTTATTTCATTAACTTCCATATATTTCACATGTACAAAGTCTGACAGTACATATAGTATATCCCAAAAATCTGACTGAAGAGAAAGAAACATAATACAATATAAATTGAACAAAAATTGGCACAAAATAAACCATACCATTGGGTATAAAATTTATCTCCTGAAATCATTAACCCGCTAGTGTGCTAAAGGCTCCTTGCCTGCCATGCGTGCAAGGAAGAAAAGGCGTCAGCGGGTGCTGGTACTTCCCATAAACTTATAAAATAACAGGCATTTATTATTTTCAAAAGAAAGCAAGTAGAAAGGCGAGAACAACTCAAATTAAAGCTTAATTCTACTTGCAAATGTAAAAGGTTTCCAATTTCTAGTAAGCACGTCTCATGATCAGCCCTTATCCCAACATTTCCCACATAAGCATATATCTATGGTAACTTATTGATCATAAGTACATTTTTTTTCATATTACTGAGAGATCATATTCATGGATTTTGATGATGGGGAAGATGAGATAAGAAGATATAATGATTTATTATTAAGTCTAGTGGATAGTCTGTGGTCTTGGTTCATGTGAAACCTCACACTATGACTCTAAGACTTGGGGAAAGTCTTCGGGTTGGGGTGCCTCCGTAGGCATGCGGTGTAGTATAATGCATCCTAACTAAGTTCCCAACACGTCCACTAGCTTATTAAGATTTCGAATTCAGATTATAGTCACTTCCATTTACTCAACTTAAAATGTGATCTTTACAGGGATTTCAAAACTGATTATAGTCACTTCTAATCATCTCAATTTTAATTGTGATTTCTTCCAAACCCTGACTGTAACTTTCTCTCTGATGTAACTCTTGATGATGTAGATATAGATGTAGATATTGATGATCTGGATGTAGAATCGCCAAGTCTGTTGGCGAAAGAAAAACTCAAGCGGTGAAGAAGCCAACAAAAGGGCTCTTCCGTCTCGCCCCCTAATTGGAAGGACGGTCCAATAGAGGGATAGGTCTACTCCCAAACTACGCCACTGAGACGGGTGAGAGGGACTTCCCGGAAAAGTCGCTCTAGAAAAACAGCCCGACCGGTAACGGGCAACCGAGCTCGTACGAGAAACTGAAAACCAAGGATCCCCCGCCTGGGTATCCTAAAACAACAGGTCAGCGGAACTGGTCTAAAGTCTGGATCCCAACGAGGCGTAAAAACACTGCGAGCTCGCGTAAAAACCGAAAAGGGATTGGGATCCTAGACCTGCGCACTTGGCGGCCGCTGCCTAGATTGGGCTTCCTATCTCCCGCCCAGGTGAGGGTCACCGCGCCCTCGCACGATCAGGTGCAAAGGTCACCATGACCGGCACAATAATTTGATATCACTGATGTTCACTAATCCATATGTCTGTGTCTACATTGATTAATAAGCTAAAGATAAACACCTACCAGATGTTCTACTATAGCATGATGCGCGCACCTAATTTTTATTCCAATCAAAACGCTAGGACCACTATGTACATACCCATTAGATCAGCCAACTCTGGCAACTACTGCTTTGATGATTGTTCCAACCAGAAACTAATCAAGGATGGTTCCTGCATCTCATATATATATATGTATGTATGTATGTATTACGAAATGACTATCACTTAGAAACAAGAGAGAACATCACTTCAACTAGGGGGTAGTGATTCATTGTATATCTATTGAGCCATCAGTAAATGTCTACGGATTAGATTCTCCTTATTACCAGACAACCCTCCTATACTGCAGGTTTTCTTGCTAGCAACTTTTAAAATTTACAAGGTCCTCTAAGGGTATTGGTCACTTCAGTAGCAATCCAGATGCTGGAAGCGGTAGTAAATAATGATTATTCATTCTTCTTTAAGACTGTATTTATTATATTCCAACATTTTTCCCTTCACAAATTAAAATTTTCCTATACCATATGAGCTCCTGGATTTTACTATATGTATATATAATAGTAGAAAACTCTTTCTCGATTTTTTTTAGACCTAGGTGTTTTGGTTAACAATCATATTGATATCTTTGTTATCATCAATTTCATTTACTTGTCTATTCCAACCTTTCACAATCTCTGTTAACTGTATATATTTAGATGTATTGTCCATAATTCTTATAACTTGTGATCTATAGTTATTATAAATTCAAGAATTATCCCTTTAATCTCTCTTCCTTTACAAGGCTCCGAAATTCTCTTGCATATGCCTACTTGGTTCAAACCATACAACCCCACCCTAATATGTATCGTCACTGTCAATTACTTGATCATTTAACCTTTGTGTTGATACATACCTATTAAATGTGGACAAAACTTATAAATTAATTATAATTTTCATATGTAATATAGTTATTCTTGTATAAATCATGACCCAATACTTTACTTAATAACTAGTTATTTAACTTTCTGTTGCATGAATATATATATATATATCCAAAATTTTAACATGTAACCAGTAAATGTTGACGCGAATTGTAACTTAATCAATGCCAACCACCGAATACTTATGACTATTATCTTTTTATGAAATATAAATAAACAGATTGGCATCAACTTTTGAAGTTTGACAACTAACCCTGAAAGCATATTAAATCTGTAAGTTTGCCATTTCCTTGAAGTAGTGCAAAAGGAGACATGATAACAATAGAACACTTGCAAGTTCTTACTTCTAAACAAAAACCAATTAGATATATTTTCAATAATTATATGAGTGTTGGTCTTTTCTTCTCAGAATTTAGTGCCTTCATATTTGGATCAATTCAAGGATGTTCTAGGAGCAATATTTGTAAAAATACTACATTTTAAAGCACATGCTGGAATGTATATACATTCTGGAAAAAAAATAGAAACAGGGGCCAAGAATAGCAATGCACATCCCTGTCATCCCAACAAAACTGTTTAATTGATACATAATTGTTGAATTCCCTTGACCCATGTCTAATGATCTTAAGAGATTTTAGCAAACACACTTCTAATATGATGGATGACCAAATCCCAATCATTCAGGCTCCTATTCACATGCATGTAACAGTCACAGCCCAACAAGCTAAAAAAATCAACAATCATTCAACATGGATCAAAATGTGGAGTAATTTCATGCATGGCAGCAATAAGGGAAAGGAAATGTACATATAATTAAGGGAAATACACATGCATGGCAGCAAAGAGATGGGTTAGGGATTGTACCTATTGAAAAAAAAATGGTAGAATCAGATCTTGATGTTGCATGCAAAGCAGGAAATTTGAAGTAGCTGCTCCATTGAAGTGGTTGAAAGTGAGTGGAGATTGGGCAACAAATGATCTAAATTGCAACCACATCTATCTTTCATGAATTTCTATCCCAAAATTTGTAACAAACCTGAATTTAATTGTGTGAAATCTCATGTTTGGCAGCAAAGATTGTGAGGGAATGTACCTAAATTCCTTCAAGAAATTGAGATGATCGTGCTTGTAGTGCTGGAATTTTTTTAGACTGCAGCTCTAGCAGGAGCTCCCAGGAATACTGGAGATGCCTTAGAGAAACAACAACTCCAGAAAGATAAGAGAGTCGTGGCTCTCTCGTTGGAGAAAGGTGGGGAATTTGGGGGCGAAACAGTGGAGGAAATGGGGAGAGGTGACGTTGGGGAAAGGTTTAAATAGGAAAGAGGGAACTTGATTTGCTTGCCATGCAGTGGAGAGTGGGCTGTTACGTGGAAATGAGGGAAAAGCCAAGTGGCTGGAAAAGAAAAAGAGAAATACCACAACGGCTGGAACCAAGGTATGCATGTGTGCCTGTTACTGTTTTTTTTAAATAATTTATTATTATTATTATTATACAAAATATCTCTTTATTTAGTCTACTTAAAGATCTTCCGTACGCGTACCTCGGGCTTCCGTTTTCGACGCGAAGTATCTCGATTTGATCATCTTTCAACGACGATCAAAATGAGTATAATATTGATATACTTCCGATCGAGTTTTGAATACCCGAAATTTTCGCATACGGTTTTTTTTTGTTTAAGATTAAATTTTGTGATTTAAAAATATCAAACGACCTCCGATTGACGAACGATCGATCCCGTTGGTCTTGTATCGTCGAATCGGATTTCATGATGGTCTTGGTTTGTTTCACGGTTTCTGAATTTGCGTCGCGGCTTTTTACGGCACGTATTATGATGCGACCGATTTTTGGTCGATTTCGCCCGAACGACTTTTGATTTATAATCAATTGGTCGTTTTAGGTTGTTTAGTATTGACCGACAACGTTTTTGGGTTCATTAGACCCAAAATCGGACGAGTTCGGGTTTGTTAGAATATGGATGTTACAATTATAAAAACCTCAAAGGGAGTCTCGTCCTCGAGACTCGAGTTAAGGCTATTCGGTGTATTGTTTAAATTTCATATGTTCATAAAAACCCCAAAGGGTTTTGAACCCATAAAAACCTCAAAGAGAAAACAAGCCATATATTTATAATGTATCTAATTACAAAAGCTTGTTTTGATGATTACATCAGAATAGCTGCGGGTATCGTGCCCGCATGTCGGCTTCAGTCTCCCATGTCGCTTCCTTGACGCCGTGTCGGTGCCACAAAACCTTGACCAATGAAATCTCTTTGTTGCGAAGCTTCTTCACGGCACGGTCAAGTATCTGGACAGGCTTCTCCTCATAAGTCAGATCCGGCTCTACATCGAGATTCTCGTAACTGATAATGTGGCGAGGGTCATGGACATACTTCCTCAGATTGGATATGTGGAAAACATCATGAATAGCTGAAAGATGTGGAGGAAGGGCTACTCGGTATGCCACTTTCCCCACTCTAGCCAGAATCTCAAAAGGTCCAACATATCGCGGCGCCAACTTGCCACGAACACCGAATCTCTGCACTCCCTTCATGGGAGATACTCGCAAAAATACCCAATCTCCAACCTATAATCGATAGGAGTGTCATTAATATGAGATTAATTTGGACATAAATGTTTCCTTTCTTTTCTCTTATGTACTACATTTTGGGGTATATTGTGTATACTGGCAGACATTGTACATGATGTAAAAATATATGGAAATTAATGAAAAGAAATTTTTGGTGTCATATTGTCTCTTTTGCTGGTGATTATGTGTTGGAAATGAATGTCATAGTTGCGCGAAAAATTCTCCCTGTTTTTCTGCGACAAGTGCGATCAAATGTGAATGATATCTTGCGAGTTGCGCGTAAACGGGTACCCGGATCCTAGGGGGCCCACATTGGATCCCTCGTGAAGATGGTGAAGGTGTTGCGAAGGTCTGAGAAGGTCTGAAGCTTCCAGGCGGTGAGGACTCGTCGGATAGGACAAGCTCGAACGGAGCACCGACAAAATTCCGATGAATCAACCTCTTGCACTAGTTAGCAGCAGGTACATGGGATTCTACGGAAATGTAAATTAGGACAAAATGGAGGCTCTACGTGAGTTGAGACTGAGCCTTAATGGGTTCTGGATCGTTACGAGATCTAGAAGGAAGCGAGGTGGAGGAGGTAACGGAGAAGCGATCAGAGGAGAACGAAGGGGGCACATAAATGGCAATGTAACAGTGAGTGTGAGGGAGTGATAAAGTGTCGGTGAAGGTGCGATAATGCGCAAGGAGAATAATGAGAACGGAGAAACAAAATAAGAAAATGGAGATAGAGGGGCTTACATGGAAAAGAAGATAGAGGCTGGAGAAGAACCAAGGAGGGCGGAGACATAGGCTTGGGGTGGAGTTGAAGGATTCCAGTCATCGCTTGACAAACCTGCGACTACAAGGCTGAAGCTCGGGCAGATAAACAGTTGTTGCATGTCTGTGGAGACGTGGATCACATCAGAGTGAATTCTCCTATCTTGACTTGAATGCTCACTCAATCTATATCATAGATGACGAGGATAAGCTCATAGCTCGCACATATGAAGGTGGATGGGCCAAAAATCGACCGCAGATAAAGTATTTAAAGACGGAGGTCTGAGCTCCAGGCAAGGGAGGATGTGGTTTCAACCGCTTTGGGTTGACCACTGATGCGGCAAGAAAGAGAGAGAGATAGGTGTCATGTAAAGAGGTAGGGAGTTGGTGCTGCACCAACAAGTGGTTGGTTGGGTGTGAGGGTCATTGGAGTAGTGGAGGAAATGGGTAGAGGGAGGGCATTTGGTGAAGTGTGTGTGCAAAGGAGGGTGTGGACGGAGGTAGACGAAGCTTGTGGACCGTTGGATCATGCAATCTAATGGCCGAGGACGGGGCGCGAAGTAGCAGCTACAATCAGATGTGATGAAAAAGATCTAAAGGTCCAGGTGCAAAGCAACCGTGGATGAAGAGTAGCCATCGGATCAAGACTAATTTGACGGCTGAGAGAGTGGGCGGAATTGGACAAAGGACCAGGCCATGTGGGGTGCTTAGGGTGTGCCACATGGCCCAACAGAAAAAAAATAAAGAGAGAGAGAGAGAGAAATAAAGAAAAATCAAAAGCAAATAATTACAAGTCGAATTAGAAAAGTATAAAACACGAAAGTGGCAAATTTCAATGAGATCTACAAATTTCATGTTTAACAAAAAGTCAGAATAGGCCATTAAGTAATTAAAAACACTTCTTTTAATTTTTTGTTATTTTTTGTATTTTAAATTTATATTTAATGTCAAAACAAATGTATACAATAAATATCTAATTTTGGAATTTTTGAAAATAAGAAAAAAGAAGAAATATAGAAAATGAAATAATGTTAAATATATACAATAATTAGGGTTAGTTATAAACAAGGGTTAGCTTGTTAATAGTTGTACATTTTATTGAAAAATCTAAGATAGAGGGATAATAAATAAAAAATGATGATAAATCACATATTTATCAAGAGGGCCCTCCCATGTCGAACCAGCTAGAGAAAAACCTTCATTCTAGTTGTGGCCTTACTATACCGAATAGCTTTGCATTTCGTCTTCACCTCTTCATGCACGACATTATGCACCTCTGCAAAAGCTCTATATGTTTTTTCACTGTGAATTTGCCATCACTCCAAACAAAATTGTCCCTACCAATATCAGGCCCCTCAAGCTCCGCCAACTCATCGAGTAAAAGACAAAGTTCATCCATCCTTTGATATGACAGTTGAGATAAGAAGCAAGGTATCCACAACCCGTTCTGCCAACATACATGTACCATAGCATTTCGATCAGCTGCAAGTAGACCTGGCCAACGGGCTGGGGGCCCGCCCGCCCAGCCCGCTCATGGGCCGGGCTTGGGCTTCGAAATTTAAGCATGGGTCGGCCCGGCCCGGCCCGCAAAAAATAAAAAATATATAAATATATGTCAGATTATACATATATTATTATGATATGCTTTAAGTTTTCCATTTATGGCACTAGTTTTAAATAAAAATTCAATGAATTACATGTCAAGTAACATGTAAACTACGTATATTAGTTATATAAAGTATAGATGGTATTAATAAAATCATTTATATGTATGAAATACCATTAAAAAAATCAATGGAAAATGACCAAAATTGGCCATGGAGGCCCACGGGCGGGCTTTGGACAGAGGTTTTTTAACCTCGGCCCGTTCGGCCCGGCCCATGGGCCGGCCTGGCCCGCAATTTGGCCAGGTCTAGCTGCAAGTGCCAGAATCTCGGGAAAAGGCTCTCTAATAGCATTGTTGCCAGTCTAACTGTCAAGCCAAAATCGGAAGACCTTGCCATCCCCAAGTACTGGTTGTAATCTCACAAGCATCTCTGGTAAAATCCTACGGATCCCTTGCCACATGGAGGAAGGGTAGCGAATGCAGCAGGGCATCAAGGAACCACAAATCCCATAGATCCTCCTCAACAGCTTGCAAACCAGATCTTCAGATTTCCCCAAAGTCTCACCACCCACTTTGCCAAAAGAGCTTTATTCATCTCCTCCACTTTCAAAACCCCCAAACCCCGCTCCTCTTCAACGTTGTGATCAAATCCCACGAAATTAAGTGGGCACCTCTCTTCTCATGCTTTCTATCTGCCCAAAAGAATCTCCTCATCAAAGACTCCAGCATATCCCTAACTCCGACCGGAAGCAAACAAGTGGAGCAGAAAAAATAGGGATCGTTGACAATTGTAAAAAAAGATTATAAAGTGGATGGGGATTGGGGAGTTGTTGATGCAAAAGAGGGAACATTTGTATTGGACTCCATGTTTGGTTCATTATATTAATTATGTTTTGGAGGACATCTTGAAATTGCCTTTGCATGACTCGGTATTTAAGAAGTTAAAGAAGATCGTAAATTTCATCTACAATCATGCATGTATGTTGGCTATGATGAGGAAGCATGTAGGTTGAGATTCAGTGGGACCCATCGTCACCCGTTTTTCTATGGTTTTCCTCATCTTACATAGATTACCAATGGTAAAGGACCATTTTGAGTCATTTTTCACCTCAAAAAGGTGGAATTTTTGTTCTTATTCATCCAAAGATAAAGTAAAGAGTATACAACATGTTTTAAAGAGCAAATCTTTCTGTCATGGTGTTGCTTATGTGATCCAAACGACCAAGCCACTAGTGATGATGTCGAGTTGAGAACAATCAATATCATGGGTAGGGAAAAGGGGAAATCGCTCTAACTTTGCTCAACAATGAAGAGAAGTACAGGTAACTATGGGGCACTATTGATAAGAGATGGGATAAACAACTTCACACACATTTGCATGCAGCTTATTACTTCATTAATCCTCAATACCGGTATGATTCAACATTCAATAATGATGATGAGGTAAAATTTGGAAGGTACTCCTACCTACAAAGGATGGTTCTTGATAGGGAAAGAGGAAAAATTAACTTGCAATCCGATGCATTTGTCAATGCGAAAGGATTGTTTGGTTGGGCAAATGCTATTGACACGCATAAGAAGAAAAGTCATGGTATGAAATCTTTTCTTATTGGTATTTTCATCTAGCTTTAGTAATGTTACTCAATTATTGATATTGATGTTATATCATCATGATATTTACACATTACAGCGTATTGGTGTATTGGTGGCAGGCATTTGGATCTAAGACACCTCTATTGAGGAGGTTTGCCACACGGATTTTGAATTTAACTTGCAGTGCATCTAGATATTAATGAAACTGGAGTTCGTTCAATCAAGTAAGTATTTAATTTTTAACTTGGTGGAGATTAGAGAATAATCATATAAAGAAGAAACAAATTGAAGCAAGAGATGCTCAACAACTTGGTTTTTGTACGTTTAATTTGAGGTTTAAGTGAAGGAATGTAAGAAAGAAGACATTTCTTTTAATCAAAAAGAGGGAAACACGCCGAAAGTGTCCGCCACACATTATATTAGAATAATGACAATAATAGGAAAAAGACTACAAAATCCATGTCTCGAGAAGGGACCTAGCTTGATGAATTACACTATTCACATAAAATATGTCTCTATAGAAGACCGCAACATTGCGTAGCATCCAAATTACCCAGACCATGGCGATTGGGCATAATAGCTCCATCATGGGTCTGAACTGATTCGCCGTCGAAGCAACCCATAAACAATCGTGCAAATCTACAGCCAAATCTATCGAACATAACTGCAGGAGTAGAATAGATGATTCAAATCCCCCACTGTGATTCCACACATGGAACAAGAGGTGTCATCCCCTGGCCAGAAGATCGATCTTCTGACCTCGTAAGTATCCGAACAAGCCTGTAGAGCGAAAGGAAAATCAGGATATTCATCGGGATTCTCAACGCCCAAATCAGACAGCATTGTTTCTCCATATCTTTCGAGGACGAATTATTCTCAGCCACGAAAGCCCAGTAGGCCTTCTTGATATAGAAATAACCATCACTTCATACCGAGTGATCCCACCCTTCACTCAATCCATGGACCCCCACAATCTCCTCTGCCATATGTATAACCTCCCTAAAGCGTCAATCAGATAACGGAGAGAAGTACCGCATCAAGTGTCCATCCCCCAGGCCTCCCGGACCTGCAACTCCCAGTACTCTGAAAGAAGACATTAGAAGATCCCTTTTGTTTGGAAGATATGGGCTCAGGTGATGAACGGATCTGAGTTCCACCTAAGCACTGGTGAAGTTGGGGATTTTTTATAAGCCCGATGTAAACCTTACTCTTGCGGATGAAATACTGGATATTGCGGAACAAGGTGGAGAATGACCAACGTATTCAGTCGGAAACTCGGAGGTGTCATTGAATTAAAAATATTCGAAATTCAGGAGAATATTCAGAATTATCCGATTACATGTTTTTAATTATTTGAAATACAAAATTATGACATATATATTCTTATTTATTTATATGTATATGGTCATAAATAAATAAGAATCCAAGATAAAAGTATCAATTAACACATAACATTTTTTATTAAAAAGAGGGTGCACTCCCGAGACGGGAGTCACCTCAACCAGAAATATATTAAAATTAAAACATCACCCTTACAAAGAAGACCAGAAGTTATAAAGTACATTACAATGTGAGACAACATTCTCGGAGTAGAACCACTGGCTCTTGAAAACGAGCTCATTTCTCCCAGCCCATATGGACCACAGCACAGCAAATGACTTGGAGCAGTCGTCCGTCGAACCCAGCCCCACCGCACGTAGCGACCTCCAAAAAGCCTCCAACCCTGCCACCTCCACCCAAGCAATCCATGCTTCCCTCCACACTCGCCGAAGTCTCGCACCAAAAAAAGAGGTGATCTGCATCCTCGACCGAACCCTCGCACTTGTCACATCTCGTGTCCTCTAAGCCAAACAACATCCGCCTCCTCGCCTTATCACATAAGCGATTTTGCCTCAGACACTGGAGAAAGATCTTCACCTTGAGAGGGATCCTGGCTGCCCATATACTCTTCATGTCCTGATAGAAGTCCACATCCCGCTCATGTTCCACCGCAGGCACTCTCGTCCATCATACGCCTTCTTAACAGAGAAACTTCCGTCCACCCACACGAAGTGATCCTCCTCCACCGATTGCTCCACCAGCGGTGGCACCTCTGCGAGCATCCTCAAGAACTCCTCCATGCGTTGATCCGAGAGATCCGAGATGAACAGAGGCGCCCAAGACCCCTCAACCACAACTTGGGCAAGAGTGGCCTCCCTCGATCCCGCCAGAGCCAGGAGTCTAGGGAATCTCCTCTCTAGGGCACCCTCCCCAGTCCAGTCATCCCTCCAAAATCTGAACCTCTGACCATTCCCAACCTTTAGAAGCAACCGAGAAGAAATAGACGGCAAAACAGAGCGGATTCCGGCCCAGAGTGGCAACTCGAATCTCTTCCTGCTAGAAACAAGCTCACCATTGACCCCATATATGGTTATCAGCAATATGGCAGCCAAGGAGGTAGAAGGGCCCCAGATCTGAATCACCCACTTGGCATGCAATGCCTTGTTCATGATCTCAACATCATAAACACCAAGATCACCATCACTACGCCCCTTGGTAATCTCATCCCATCCCACCATGTGCAGCCCGGATCTTTGTTGCCTACCATCCGACCAGAAAAAAGTCTTCATCAGCGTTTCCACCTTCTTCTTGACCCCCACCGGCAGCAACCGCGTCGAATAGAAGAAGATCGGAATGGCCGAGAGCACATGCTTAAGGAGAGTCAACTTCCCACCTCTAGATAACGTTACCCCTTCCTGCCAGCCAGTCTCTCCTCCATTCTCACAATCAGGAAATCCCAATCAGACTTCTTTAGCTTACCATCCATCAGAGGCAATCCAAGATAGGAGATAGGGAGATCCCCCAGAGGGCAGCCCACTAGATTCGCGAGCCTACTACGTTCGCCAGCATCCAGTCCAAAACCCACGACCACGGATTTAAGCTTGTTAATCTCAAGAACAGAGAGACTGCCAAAAATATCTACAAGAAGCGTTGCATTTTGATTCTGCTCATTCGACCCTCCCAGGAACAAAATCGTATCATCTGCATACTTCAGCAAGGGGATAGAGATGTGCCCCAACCGAAATCCCTCACACCAACCGCACTCCATCGCCCGTCTAAAAAGAACCGCCAAACAGTCGGCTACCAATACGAAAAGCATGGGGGCTAGCAGGCAGCCCTGCCGCACTCCACGCTGAGGCTGCACCAGACCCCCTTCGGGCTTGCCATTCACCAAATATGAGAAGGATGAAGTGGTGACACACCTCTTCGTCCACTGAACCCAAGTCTCAAGGAATCCCCTTCGTCACAATGATGTCCACAGGAATCTCCAATCAACGCAGTCATAGGCCTTCGTGTAGTCAATCTTCCAGAGCGGCCTTCTTCTTCGAACTCTTCCACTCGAGGCATATTTCTGACGCCATAAACAAACCATCCGCCATTTGTTGTCCTGGATGAAAGCGGACCGCCCCTGAAGCACCACTGAATCCATAGCTAGCTTGAGTATGTTTGCAAGGACCTTCGCCACCACTAGGTAAATTGCGTTAGAGATCGCAATAGGTCTGAAATCGTCCACCCTCACTGGATTCTCCTTCTTAGGCACGCCCTGTTCATTTTTTCGAAGCCCCTGTTGCCATCCCTGAACTCGTCCAGCACCTCCAGAAGATCTGCCTTCAATAGGTCCCAAAACTCCTTGTAGAACAAAACAGCGAAGCCATCGGGCCCGGGAGCCCCATCTGCATTCAGACCCCATATAGCTCTTTTCACCTCCGCCTCAGAGAAGGCAGCCAGCATCCCTTCCACATGCCCTTCCGAGAGTGACTCCGCCCCCACACCATCCATCCCCACCCCTCCCCTCACCTCCTAGGAGAAGACTCCATAAAGTGTCCTCTCAAAGCGGCGCCAATCTGCTCCTCGCACGAAAACCTCTCGCCCCCGATCTCAATCTCATGCAAGAAATTTCTTCGCCTCCTGTCGGAAGCCATGGAATGAAAGAACCTTGAGTTGGCATCTCCTTCCTTGAGCCACTTCTGCCTCGACCTTTGCCTCCATTCCACCTCTTCCTTCCTGTCTTCCAACATCAGCTCCTCAAGCAAACCCAACCTCTCTGCCACCTCATCTTGAGACAAACCTCTTTCATCGTCCAGGGCATCCAGCCTCGTCGCCCCCACCCGTGCTTCCCCTCTCCTTTCCTTGCGTCGAGACCAGACGTCTCTCCCAAATACAGTAAGATAGGACATGAGGTATCTCAACTTCGTTGCGAATCTCGAGATCGTCGAAACCTCCGAGCCCCCGTTCCTCCACGCCTCCACCACCATCTCTCTGAATCCGTCCTCGAAAATCCAGCTCCGCTCGAAGCGAAAACGAAACCTGCAAACTCTTTCCTCTCCAACCGACCAAAGAATAGGAGTGTGGTCAAAATAGGCTCGCCGTAGCGCCCATGCCCTGGCCATGGGTAAAGCATCCAACCTCAGAGAAGATACCAGGAAACGATCGAGCCTGGAGCGCGATCTTACGTTCCTCCATGTGTACGAACAGCCAGCCACATCAATGATGGACATTCCCAGGAACTGCACAACCCGTTTGAAGGACTCCGAGCCCTGGTCCCGACCACCCCCCAAATTGGGTATCTCCTCCGGGAGCAGGGTAAGATTCAAGTCGCCACCAACGATTCAGATCCCATGCGAAAGATCCGACCCCAAAGCTTCAAGCTCAGACGCAAGGGAGCTCCCAACGGCCCCAGTCGGTCCGTAGACATTCGTGACCGAAAAATCGACACCATCAGACCTCCTTCTTAAAGACACCGAGAGACAGGAGCCGATCCTCGAGACCCCCACGTCCTCAAACAAGTCTTTCGACCACCCAGTAAGCCCCCCCCCCCCCCCCCGCAGCCCCATAGGCCTCCAGCTCAGCAAAGGCAAATCGATCCTGACCACCAGGGTCATCCAATACCTTGTCCTCACAAGCAGCCAATTTCGTCTCCTGCAGAAGAAAAATCTCCGCCCAGGCCTCCCTAAAAAGCTTCCTCACCCCCAGTCGTTTATCGGGGTGGCCCAACCCTCTCACATTCCAAGAGAGCACCTTCATTAAGGAACACATTGTCTCAACATCTTTGGAGGTATCACACCCAGCTTCTTCGCAACCCCCCTACCAAGCACTTCAAGCCGATTCTGAAGCTTCGGTTGTTTGAGGGATCACGAGGGCAACAGTTTAGGAGATCTGCCTACACCACAGAGTCCAGCAGCTCAGCCCGACGCTTCCTTCGGGCCCCCTTACGACCTCCCCCCTCTTGTATGTCGCGTCGAACCTGGAAGGGTCGATGCTCTGACCCTGACCACTCCCCGTAACCACAGCCTCGTCGCATTTTTTATGAACGACCACAGCAAGAGGATTCACTAGCGGGCTTTCTGCATGACTAGGTGTTAAAACATCCCCGTTGTGCGCCGGCGAGCTCAACACCAGAATCTTCCCCTTAGGACTGGAACGACAGATCCCTTATGCGCCGAAGAGGTCTCCGCCCGATCAAACCCACGATAAACCCGCCCAGTTTTTGCCCCACCAGTTGCTGCCTCACCAGCTGCGGGATACGAGCCTCCCTCCCGTGCGCCACTCGACACTCCGTTATTGGAAATAAAGTACGAGCGTCTTCCCGCGCTATGTTCTGATTGTGCCGCACCATCGTGAGCCGCGATCTGTTCAATACCCGCTTGTTCCGGAGCCCCAGCAAACCTATCTGGACTACCAAACCCGCATGAGGAGCCCCCAACTTCGCTTATGGGTACCCGAAAACCCCCGGGCGCCTGCGAACCTGACAAGGCATTCGAGTTGCACCCTGGCAACGACCGCGGCCTCTCATCTTCCTCGGAGCCGGAAAGGAAAGGGGCCCCACTCTGCATCTGCTCGCAGCCTTTGGGAATCGAGTCGACACAACCAGTAGGGATCCGACGCACATGGACCGCGACCCTCGAATTTGGGTGTATTCGGCGGCTCCCTATTTAGTGCTATGCATGGTTCCTTGGTCACTTCTAGTTTGATCAGGGAAACCACTGAAAACGAGTCTGCTAATGCAGGTTACAGATTCGGTCAAGAGGAAGAAACTGATAACATCGTAGCTGCTCATGGTGATTTTGGCCGATTGATCTTCCGTTTCAGCAACTCTCGTTCTTGACACTTTTTCCTAGCTGCTTGGCCTGTAGTAGGTATCTGGTTCACTGCTTTACGTATTAGTACTATGGCTTTCAACCTAAATGGTTTCAATTTTCACCAATCCGTATATCTTCGGTGGAGCATGAGGCGAGTTCTTGAATTCTAGCACCCGCGCCTTCACCGGTTGCGTACTTGTGCCTTTGGACGAACCGATGGACTTCTCCAGCTGGACCACCGCCCTTCGGCCTCCCGCGCCTCCCTTGAAAGCGGAAGAATGTGGCCTGCACCCCGCATCAACCAGCTCTAAAAACAATTGACCCCCTGCAGACGGGACTTCCCACCATCCCAGCTTCTCCAGGCTGAGATTCTTGACCACCAGAAGTGGGTACAGCGACTCACCGAGCGAAGTGTTGACGCTCTCGAAGCACAGCACCTCGGCGATGCCACGCAACAAATCCTTACAGGATTGTAAGTTGCGTGCAATGATCGGGAGACCCCTGACAATGACCCGCTCCTAGGGTTGGGCATTGGGCTGGGCCAGCCCGACCCGGTCCAAAACCCGAGCCGTATAACCCGACCCAAACCCGAACTCGAAATTTAGTGGGTGGGCCGTGGGCCCTAAAATGAGCCCATGTTGATTATCGGGCCGGGTTTGGGCATGAGAAGGCCCAAGCCCATTAGCCTGATAGCCCGACCCATTCTAAAGCAAGTATATTCATATCTAGTACGGTATAATTATATCAATTATATTCATGTTCATTCCAAATATCTTGTTCTAACTTTAATATCCTTATTCGAGTGTAGAATAAATGCTTAGACACATTAATAATCATATCCATTAACGTAGATTGAGGATATTATTACATTAATATACAAGATTATTACATTAATATGCAAGAATGGAATATGTGTCCTCAAGTGTTAGAGCATGTACAACTGTAAGTAACCAATCTGTATTGGGTCATAGTGCACGCATCTACAATAGAATATGTAATGGTGAATTGAATGGTGGTTTAAGTCGCCATATTTTTACCACATTTCTATTTCCAACATACAACTAATGTTAAAATCACAAATTAGTTAGCATGCTTATAGTTTTAAACATGCACACATGCATAAGAAACAACCACACAAATGCAAGAAGAATGGAAGACATGACATTAGTATACATAGGTGTTAAATTGGGCCGACCCGACCCGAACCCGACCCATTTTGTTTGGGCCGGGTTTGGGCTTGGGCCTAGTTTTTGAAAATAAAATGGGCCTATGCCCGACCCATTAGCCCATATACTTAAATGGGCTTGGGCCGGGCCAACTCAAACCCGACCCGACCCGGCCCGATGCCCAACCCTACCGCTCCACCAGACCTGGCCGAACCGCACCATCGATTGCCCGAGACCGACGCCACCGCAGCAGAGAAGATCCATTCCTTGAAGCAAGAAGCAGCGTGTTGGCTTCGCAACGACTGAGACCCCTCACAAGCACCCACCATGGCATCAACTGTGTTATATCTCCCTTAAACCGCGCCTTGGAGATCAAGCCTACGTCTGACGAAGCGAGGAAGAGCGTCTCTGCACCACCCCCTTCCCCAATCAGCAACGAAGCCTCCGTCCCAACCGGCCAAGATCGACTTGTATGAGCAAACCCCCGGCATCGGAAGCATTTGACTGACTGTCTGTATTGCCAGGCCCAATGGTCCAGGCCCCCGTAGCGATAACAACCCCGACCGAATGGGTTCCCCTTCGAAGCCCGAGTCCAAGAAGCCGCATCCTGGAGACATCGCCTGAATCTCCCCGTCCGCCCGCACCCTCTCGTTCGAGGAGCGACCCAACCCTCATCGCCCATCGTTCTTCTAAAAATAGGAAAGATAAAATATCTATCAACAAATACCTAACACATTATATATGGAGCTTTAATATTTGTGGTTATACCGAGATAAATGGGAAGTTTTAAAAATTAAAAAAATCAACAGCCATTTGTAATAGTCAACCGAATATTCAGCCTAATATCTGAGATTTTGTGTTGGACGGAATATTATGAATAGCAATATTATACTTGGTACCCCAAATAGAATATTTGATCCAAATATTCAGTCTATTAGGTCGAATATTGCAACAGTGCCAAGAAGTATTAACCGAACAAATGCCCATTACAAAATTGATCGATTGCCAACTGGAAATTCATTTACCCATGTCATTGGAATTTGAAGGTTTTCTTTGTTAGGACTTGGGAGCCGCAACTCATATCCCCATTAGCAATACATGGTTACGGACATCCACACACACACAAGCATGCAAGCAGCAGTGTATTGTAAACTCCAAAGCAACACCCATATGATCTCCCTCTCTTTCTCTCTCTCTCTCTCGCTCTCTCTCTCTCTCTCTCTCTCTGTTATATGAAGCAAGCCACGTCAGCCTAACCTTGATAAAATTGTCCTTGTTACTAATGAATATAACTCTCCCTAGCAAAAATGATATTAATCTATGATGACTATTGTAGTAAATAACGAGCACTCAAAAAACGATTATACGATCATACAAATTTACTTGGGCGGACGGCAAAGGA
This sequence comes from Ottelia alismoides, assembly GCA_037367405.1. Lineage (NCBI taxonomy): Eukaryota > Viridiplantae > Streptophyta > Magnoliopsida > Alismatales > Hydrocharitaceae > Ottelia > Ottelia alismoides. The sequence goes on from JAZKJV010008273.1 coordinate 78,691, forward strand.
AATGATGAAGAGAATATAGAGATCTACATAAGGCTTGATTGCCAAAATCCTGATCCTACGGAGTTTATATAGGCACTACCAGCACAACCGGATTCGGACATAAATTAAACCCCCATACATAACTGGATTCTGATTTTGTTTCAGAGACAAAAGGATTTTTAGGACGGACTCCACCCCCCAAATCTGACAAAGGAGATAGAACATCTCTGCAAGTGATGGGTTAGAATTCAAAAAATATCAACGATTAATATAGGCATTTGACCAAACAATTTGGCATTGGCTTCTTAAACTTAACAAAACATGCAGCTTTGAAAGCATTTTGTATTAGGAAGAAGGGATACCTTAAGCTAGAGGTTTAGGTAAGGTGCTTGTTGAAAGATCCTGAGCAACAAGTATTTGATTCGATGAATTTACCTGTTTCACTGATTTTCCTTATTGCCATGTTCATAGTATCTGCAACGTAGATGTTTCCCCTGTCATCAACAGTGATCCCTTTGGGATGGTTCATTCTTGCTTCTCGCAGTCGTCCATCAACATGCCCAGAGTACCCCTCGGCAGAGCCAGCAATCAGCTTGGGTCGGCTGTCTGCATTTATGCCATTCAAGTTCAATAAAGGATCAAAAAAATATGTGATAGACTACAGTTAGACTAGAATAAAATAATCCAGTTTTCTATATTTCACTGCGCATAGTTTTTACCAAATTAAGCATAGTCAGGAGATATTGGGAAAAGACCATAAAAAGTGGGGATTGGCCCTTTTTTCTCTTCAAATTAAGCAAGACGAGAACGTCATATAGGAAAATATCCTAACCAAATCCAATGATAAATAACCTGAGCATCCGGTAAAATATGAAGGAATTTGTTGATATCTCGACCTTAAAAGACTTCGTGCAAACAAACAGCTCGTCTTAGTTAGAAATATGCGACGACAAACCTAAAGACATGTAACGTGACATCAAAAAGTTCAGAAAAATAAACATGCAGTGTCCTGATCCAAAGTCACCATCACACCCTACACTTTCAACAACAGAAAAAAATAACAAGATGAGAAAGTCCATTACTTGATTCTAACATCTTTTATCCCCCAAATGCATCAAACAGTGAAACTAATCCGGATTCCAACAGTGAAACAAGCCACCAAACGAGACATCGAATTCTGCAACAGGGACCAATCGATAAACAAATCAGTCGAATTTCCAGTGCATTTTCCCGATAAACTGACCTCTTAAATTACCCATCTCTTTTCAAAGCTCCAGTTACGGGAAAACCAACTCACCAATCAGCATTTAATCACGTCAAATCTCCAAGTAAACATATCATGGGGGTCCCTTAAAAACCCCAACATCTCCAAAGCATTTATAATTGTAACAAACATTAAAAAAACCCAAGTCACCATCGATCTACCGAGAAACCACAATACCCACATTTGGACAGCGATGGACCCATCTTGTAGACGTTGCTATTAACAGAATCCAGCACCAAGAGCTCCCCAGTGGGCGACACCTCCACCGCATACGGCTCGATCCCAAGCTTGCTCCCATCGAACACAGTCTCCACATTGTAGCCACTCTCAAACTTCATCATGGGGCGTCCAGAAGCCACTGCAGGAACAACACGAACACATCAAACCAAGCACATCCCACCTCACCATCGACCAGAGCTCGCAAAATAAACCTGTCTTGGTGGTAGATTTCATCGACCAGAGCCACTTCAGCAGCAAAGAGACCACGTTGGAGAGGTACCCACCAACAATTCCTTCACCAAGAAGCAAGATTTGCATGAGAAACACTGATTGTAAACCAAAAGGGAGGATAGTTTCTCGCAGAGCACTCACTTGCAGGAGAGGAAGTGGGTGCTGCGGCGGAGGACCCACACAGGGAAAGCACCAGCAGGAGGAGGAGGAAGGTCGAGAGGCTTCGAGTGCGCATCTTGTGGTTGGGTTTGGGATTCGGGGAGGGGAAATGGCCAGGTGATTCGGAGGATTTGGGCAGCATTGTGGAGGTTCTCACCAGCTCGGGGGGAGAGGAAGAGGAGCTCCAAAAGGTGGTGCCTTTGCTTTGGTGGGGGTGATAGGGACAGAGAGTGTGGTAGGTGGAGACTGTGATGGATTATTTTATTTTTCCAATGGGTGGGGAAGGGGAGGAGAGATGGGGTGAAGTTGCAGACATTACCCCCGCCCCCTGCTAAACAAGGAAGCAAATCACGCCGAGATATCGAGAGAGAGAGAGAGAGGAGGGAGGGATGAAGAGAGAGAAAGTCTGTCCGTGCGTAGGGTCAAGTTCATAGCCAATTTGTTTTCTTTTTTTCCTTTTTTTATTTAAATGTATTTTCATGTCTAGTTATTTGCATTGCATAAAATGGCTATGAACTTGTTTGCCTTATGTTGGTGATATATTCAAAATGCATGAAGTTGTGGGATATTTTGTGCTTATATTGACCCTCTTAGGAGGCATTCGGTTTGAGAATAAACAGGAATAAGAATTGGGGACTAAAGAGAATAGTGGTCTACTTTCCGTTCGACTGGAGTATATGAATAAGGAGAACTAGCTATAATAAGTGTTATTCTATGTTCAGTTGGCTATTGGGGGGATAAGGATTAATGTTTGAAAGTAAGTTAAAGTTGTTGGTTGTTAATAGTCACTTACAAACCAATACGGACTTCCACCTAAAAATTATATACAAAAAATCCACGAAGCCAAAATTCAATGTACATTATTTATTACATTATGACATGCTTATCATACACAGGTTCCTCTGCAATCTAATGCGTGGATGTTGATCCGGTTATCATCTCTGTCATCAGATTATGCTTCTCCGCAGTGTCGTTCGATTTCCTCCAGCTTCTCATCGAAAAATTCCTCTAAAAATTCCAACACGTTTATTAAATTCGTCAGTCTACACGTAAGGATTCCTGCGTCGAAGTCAACATTGATGCATTTACCTTGCATATGCAAGATCTCTGCATAGTATGATGTTATTTGATATTTGTCCTTATTAGAATGTATAAATCGAATATGATTTTATTTAAAGGGAAAAATTACCTCTTTTGGGCAATTGTACCATAAACGATCCTCAGTGACCTCGTGTCTATGTAAGTCCTCAAAGAGCAGGTCGACATTGTCTGGGCAGAAGTATCTACACCCGTGAGTCTTAGTCCGATTGCAATGAAGCATGGCCATAATTAGGTTTCGTTCCTAAAGAAAAATCAAATACCGATATATCAAAAAAAAACTTGAAAGAATTAAGCAACGTGCAGTTTGTCCAAAAAAGTGGTAAATAATTTAGCAAGAAATTCCCCTCATATTGCACCTTCCGCATACAAACCAGAGTTGATGATTCCATCAGTTAAGCCATGCCACCGTAATAGCTGCTCAACTATGTCCATTGTTGCATTACGGATTGGTTATTCGAAGTGTGGGGCATCATCATTGGGATATGAAATCATGATCGTGGCAAAATAAACAAGGGAATTGAATTGAAAAGCATCTGCGGTGGTGCACATAAAGTGTTTCTCGACACAATATGGTTTTCAACATCGGTGTAATATACCAAGCAGTAAAACAAAAAATGTGAAAATGAATAAATGGAAACGCAGACGACCCAGCAAGATGGCTAAGCGTTCTCCACATGGTCATTGCCAAACCACCACGTAGTACCTCTCTGGATCGAATATGTTCCTCTGAGACCCTAATATCGCTTACTACTAAGTTGTCATCAAAGTCCTCATCACCTGTCGTGGACTCCACAGGGACCTGACTGTGTGCTGAGTCATGGGTAAATACGTTCGATATCTGATCATTGCCCTGAACATCACAGATAAAGTTGTCGATGATGCATCATGCCATTACAACCATCACTTGTTTCTCGAATATGTAGAATGGTCGCTCACTTATTGCCTTGAATAGAGTCTCCATTATCCCGAATGTCTGTTCGACATATGACTGGAGCTGTGAGTGTCTATGATTGTACATCCCCTCATGCTTGGCATATGTGTGGTCCCTCAGAACCCTGAATGGCGACAGGTACGCAATGACTCCACGGTATGGCATCAGAAGGTTTCTCTGTTCGCTTATGCGCAATTCAAAAGGAACTTTCAGTCCATTCAGTATACGAAAACCTCCCTCATCCAAAGCCTACCTCAGCACCTTCATGTCACCCATCCAAAAATAACATAGATGTATCTATTATAGGGATAGCAAATCATCATAGGAGACAACTGAGTGAATACAATAGAGATTGAAAACCAAGCATATTGCAATATTCTTCTCCCTAATCCGAGAATCTCAGTAAAACATTGAATTAAAAAGCAGCAAGCAAGCAAATAGGAGAATCGATGTCATAGCATCAACAAAAGCAAATGCTTACATAAAAAATGTGCACAAAACATGCAGCACGGAACAAACCCACCAAGTAGTGCCAACAACCATTGCAGCGTAGGGATAAGGAGTTAAGATTCCAAATAGTCCACAGCTTAGCAATAACGGGGAAGAAGGTACCTCAGAATCCAAAAAGCACAAAGCATTCCAGAGAGAATACTTCATATTCCAAAGCCCGCAACATCGATGAAATATGGAAGCACAACGTCGATATGATCAGCTCAACAACATATCAAGATAGGCCTAAGGAGTGATCTTCCATGTCATCTTATATATGGGTTGATTCGAAACTCTAGATTCTGAATCGAATGACATGTTTGATAGGACTGTATAGAGACAAGGACACCACACCCTTGTCGTCGAGGCTTGAGCGATGTCCTATATACAAGGGAAGAGCACCACCCACTGATGAACGCGAAATCCGCCTCTTTAATAATATAAATTGTAGTATAGGAGGCAAATTTCGGTCGATCAAAAACCACAATCTTTGAATGTTGTGGAATATTTTACTTGACAAGTTTACCAAGGTCGAACACAGGGAACAGTGATTTTTAGTTGCGTGATTTTTAAATCAAATTAAATAATTAATTAATGCTCGATTAATTTTTGTGTTGATGAAAATATGCAATGCAATGATGGAGATGTGATGCAAAGAAAATTAAACATAGACAATTAAGCTCAGGATCTGTGAAGTATAATATTCAAACCTCAATGAAATTTATCAAGTAATCCTCGAAAGATAATCACAGATCAAAAGAGATTATTTCTAATGAGATATTTCCAATTAATTCCAAAATGCAAGCCAGAAGATCATGAGATCAGATCATATTCCTACACAAATTGATTCCGCGCAAATATGTCCAATAATTCTCTTTCCTCAATCGAGTTCCCTGCTCTGATTAAATCTCTCAAATAATATAAGCAATAATCCGTGGAGAAGTATTCAATTTAAATCACTAGTTGAATCCCTGCAAAAGATAATGTTAATTTTCCAAACATGAATATGTGGCCTGCAAAAAGTTGACAGATGATCCTCAATGAATAATTATCAATAATCAGCCTCGAATCAGTCCACAAATTATACTAAGAGATAGAGCACAGAAATAGCTTCAAAATGATATATTATGCGCTAAAATTGGAGTTCGAATGAGAAAGTTATGCAATAAACAAATTATAGGGACTGAAATGCAAGAAAAATAGCAGTTTTTATATCAAAGGAGTCCCTGGAGGGAGTTATCTGTGATAACGGAAAGTCGCAGGGTTCTTTGCGCAAATTCTCCAGTGCGTCACGTGCTCATCACGTGACGCTGACGTCAGCAACTTGGTCACTTTGTAATTTGCAGGAAACGGGCGGGCTTGGATGAAAATTTCCCCCGCCTCACGTGCTTCTCACGTAAGGGGAGGTTCCTGGTCGGGTGCACCCCCGTGTGTCGGAGGAAGGGCTTGGCGTCGGCCTTGCTGGCGGAGGGTGGCAGGAGGGCGGCGCGGGCCCGCCGCGGAGGGGCGACTCGGCGGAGGCCGCGCGCGGGGGCGGCGCCTAGCAGGAGGTGGCGCGCGGGAGGCGGGCGGCTCTGCAGTTGGAAGCAGGCGGGGCAGGGGTCGCGCGGTCGGCGCGGCGTCGCCGCTGGGATCTGGAGCGGAAAGGGGGTCGGCCTGGAGCAGGAGGTCAGCGCGGCGGTTGCCGCGTGGTCGCGCGGTCACGGGCGCGGCAGTGGAGCGGAGGGCGGAGGTGCGCCAGAAATGGAGGAGCGGCGGAGACCTTCTCCAGGTTGTCGCTCAAGCTCTTTGGCGGAGGAGCGAGCTGAATTGCAACTCGAGGTTAGCAACTGCAAGGTCGAGGATCGGCCTTGGATCGTGCCTGGCAGGTTCGAAGGTGGTAAGGAGGGCTGCTGTCACCAGCCCTGTCTTCGAGCTCGGTGTGATGGCGGATCGGTTGTGTGGCCGGTGAAGGGGAGTCTTTATAGACGATGATGGAAGGTCGTTACGCAGGTGGTGGTTATGGCCGCGCATGGCGGCGGCGTTAATGGTGGGAGAGGGCAACGACCGCGGGAAGGGGAGGGGGGCGGCGATGGGCGTTACAGGAGGGGGTGAAGGGAGAACGGCTGGAGGAAGGTGGAGGAGGTCACATGCCTGGGGGGCAGTGGACAGAGAGCAAGTGCGGGGTGCCACGTGGCACGCCCAGGGGCTGCCACGTGGCGCCCCAAAAAATTTTCAAAATTTCAGATGAATAAAATTAGAAAAGAAATAGCAGGATACCTCGGATCGAAAAATTTCCTTCACAAAAGTTGATCTTTTCGGACGAGATCTACAACTTTCATGAAGGACCCGGTAGCAAAAGAGGTCACCTGTGAGAAGTGGTATTTTTGGTGGCTTTCCATGTGTACGAAAAACCGTATTTTTGAGATTTTGTATTTTTTGGTGGTTTTTAGAGAGGATAAAAAATCTAGAAAAAATACAATAAAATATAAGAAAATTATTTACACATTAATCTAATTTTTTTTGTATTTTTAGTAAATAAGAAAATAGGAAAATAAAAAAAAGTTAGAAACGCACAACTTTTGTACAGACCGACAACGGACACTCGAACTTGGTCAGTTTCATTGATTTCAGTTTTGATCTGGATTTGGGTTTTCATGTCGCTTAATAAAACTTTCATCAAAGAACACAAATGGAAAAGAAATAAAATTAAAAGAGTTAGTTAAGGTCCTAAAAACTGAGGTCAAAAATAGCAAAAAGTCAAAATGCGCAAAAGAGGCCCAAAACCCAACTTTCACATATGAGCTCCAAATTTTATGAAATTGGTCTTGTTTTGAAGGTATTTGAAAATGGAGTACTTTAAAAGTGAGTAGACCAAAATCGGACACTGTATGTGGGAGATATGCTCATTTTAGTCTGTCAGATATGAGATTTGACTTTGGGATTATTTGACACTTATTGGGGTTAGTATTTTTTTGTATTTTTTATTTAATAAGGTTAGTAATATCTACACAATGGAGGTAGTTTTGGGTCAATCGGAGTTAGGATGAATTAACTAAAAATGTGAGAAGTTAGCGGCTTTTTGAGCTAATTTACACATGGGATTTTTAATGCAATTTATGCATGATGAAATGCAGATATTATTTACACATGCATGATGGCTAATAATACTCTATTAATGAATAATTACAGGTGGATGATGGGGGACAAATCCTAAATGACCAATTTTAGCATGATGAATACGAGATTCATCACCCACCCTTATTGAATGAGGTTGAAGAGCTCAGTACCAATATTCACGGGACAAATGGAAGAAAGACATGTTGCAAAGGAAGGAGTAAAAGCCGACAACAACATGCATCACGAGAGAGCATCGCAACCAAAGGATATGGGAGATGGGAGATGGAAGGACACTTGCGCGGGAGGGAGGGGAAGGAGAGGTTTGGAGGGAGGAAAGCACGAGAGGGGAGGGGAGAGGGTGGATTAGGGAGGGGAGAGGGTGGATTAGCGGGGACGGGGATTTCTTTTGATCACTCGGAGGGGGGAGGACGGAGGTTTATCGTACCATTGGGGGTTGTGTCGGGAGGGGAATTGGTCCCTTATTCCCGAGTCAATTCCCCTACCGAACACGGCCTTAGGGTTTTCTTCCCCTACAATGGATTCTTTTTTCAATATTCCACAATTATTCCAGCTCTTGAAATAATGATTATTATTTATCCATCATTTATACCATACACATCATATAAACTCAAGAAAGAAATAGAAAATAAGAATATGTCACTTGTCTCACCTTTTATTATAAAAAGCCACTATTCCTTTCCTGCTTCCTTAGTATACATTCTGTACCCCCTATGAACGATCCGGTTGGGATTGAGGAGGTGGAAAGTTTTTGCTTGGATAGATGGGACAACAAAGACCGGTAGGTGTTGTGGTTTGAACTTCGACTTAGTCTCCTATTACTATTTTCACGGCTCTAGTTGACATTTTTTTATCGAGTGGGAACTTAATAATTGAAAATCACACGAATAACATTGCTTGATTTTAATAATTATTCACGGATATTCAAGAATAGTATGGACACATATTGCAGTTGATTTCATAAACCTCACCGGGAAGACTTATAGATACCTTTTTTGCCAAGTACGACAAAAAATATGACTGGCCTTCTATCATATCCATTCCTGGATACTTTAAAATGATAAATCACTTTGAAATAAATCAATAAAATTAAAATTATGAAATAAAGTATTGAGTAATGTATGTAGTAAAAACGTTAAAAATTAATAAAGTTACATGCCATGATACATTTAAACAAAAATATGCTAACTTGACTAATGTAATTGATGAAGTCAAAGGTCATATAGTGACAATACCGCGTACAACAATTCTAAAGTCGTGAACATGTTATTTTGTGGCAAACATGCATACTGGAGCATGCAATGCTTTAACCCAAACTCTCTTACTATTTGTACAATCTTTCTTAAAATACCATTCTTGATGACAATAATAACATGTGCATGCCCATGCTCGGGTTGTAGACCAGGCCATTAAGGCATTGGCTCCCTACTACTGAAACTCGAGGGTATAATGGAGGTATAGAGAAACCATGTGTACTTGTTAGTTCTTGATCCAATAGTTCTTGATCCAATGTCGATAGCGAGCTGATCTTGGAAACAGATAGATGATAATGATGGTATCTACGATGGTCCAATTGTAAAGTGGAAGTATTTCCTTTATTGGTTGACATCCATGTCTATCTCAAAACAAGAGACAATGTACATCGCTTCATCTAAGGTGGTAGGTTTGAAATTAGCAAGTTTCTCTCTGAGATATCTTTGAATACACTGACAAAGTTTGTGAGCCATTCCTCTGGAGATGCTTCTAAAACTGAAGAGTGGTGTAGTAGCTCAATGAAATGAATATGATATTCTCGTACTATCGTAGGACCTTGGGTTAGAGATGCCAACTCTCTTCTCTTTACTTCTCCCCAATGAGAGAGGCAAGGTTGATATCCTAACTTTTCTTCAAAAGTATCTCATGGAACATGATCCGCTAATTGTTCAGAGATAACTCGCCACCATCATCTTGCATGGTCAACTAGAAAATAGTCGACAAAATGCATCCAATAGTCCGCTTTGTGCATGTGTAATTCTCAGCATATTGCTGACATCATCAAGCCATATTTTTGCATCACCAGGTGTTTCAATGCACTTGAATCGTGAAATCTTACCCTTACAATATGAGTCAAGTAATTTTTTATGCTTCAGAAGGATCTCCTCCATTACTCATCCAACCAGGGTAGGAATAGAATTAGTGAAATTTTGATAGCTAGATGCTTCCTCAGAAAGGAGTATACAACCCTCAACTCGTGCATCCCCATGCATATATGCATCAAGTCTCTCATCTTAGGCATTAAGTCTCTGCTCCAAGGCATGCTGCCCTTGCCCCATCTCTTAGAGTATCACCATCATTGCAGCCATTTACCTAGCTAAATCTTGATGCGCCATGATCATGATATGAATTAAGGTAATCACTCAATTTTTGTTTAGCTTGGCATGCTGTGCACTTAAACATTAATTTGTGAATGGTATTATCCTATATCCAATTACTAAGATTGGGAGATCTTAGTATGTCATCAATTTCAGAATGCTTCTAATAGATGTTATGGCGATAACCTGGGTCATCGGATCCTCCCACTTATTGGATATTTATGTAATAAGATATTTATTAAATAATAGTTAACATTAAGAAATAGATTTCAATGAGAAATACTATAAAAAAACATTCGACAATTGTGCAATTCATAAATTTTAAGTTTAAATGACATATTATCCTATTGTATTCATTTATATATACATCAAGCTGAAAAGGAAGAACTTAAAATTATATAGTACCTACTAAAGATGGAAAGGAGACTACTGGCGGTTGATTAGCTGGCTATGTCCCTATGATGGCTCATCGGTGCATGTTGGGTTCAGAAATTATATCGGTAGGAAATTTCAACTAAGTGAGAGCAAGATTGAAAAAGTGAGTTGCTTGACATTTAAGCTCTCATTGTATTGATTATTGTGTATACCAGAGACCATTTATTGGAATAAGATTGTTAAGGTTCTCATGGATTGATTTAAAAACCTTTATAAATTGGGCCCTACTGGAACATGCATTATGTGGCAATTTTTGGTTTGACTCCTTCGCGTTTATGACATTTAATTTAACCCCTTTCCTAAGACCTTCTCGGAGTACAATCCAATTCTGTTGGGTTCATTATCAAAGTAAAGATAGCTGGGTCTTTTAAAATGGAGTCCTCACAGTTGTCGAGTCTGTCCTTTAAGGGGCGTTCGGTTCGGGAATAAGCAGGAATAAGGAAGGAGAATAAGAGTGTATTCTATGTTCAGATGGAAAGATATGAGTAAGGAGAATAAGGGTATGTAAGATGGAATCAATATAGGAGTAAGGGTAGAATAAGGTGAATAATTGGATGTGGATGGGAATAGTCGTACTCTTGGAAACCGCATCGAGCAGGGAGTTGATCCCTTATTCCAGTGCTTATTCTCTAAACGAACACGACCTTAAAGAACTTACAAGGGCCAATTGATCATAACCATTGCAGCCAGATAACCCTTTCCATCTCTAGCTACAAAAAATAAAAAATTCAAAGAAATGTCTTTCATCTAGAGATGGAGCTTACTAGATTACAGAAAGATATTTTCCTACTTGAGAAAGGTACCCCTTGTCAACCAAGATTTAAGGAATTGCCTAACATGTATAAGTTGAATTTCAGAAGCAACGAGTGGAAAATAGGTGGCTTAGCAAAACCTCATCCCCATCTAAAAGATGACATTATCTTAGGAACCAACTTGGTGGTCGAAGTATCGGACCCGGAAGACCTCATTGCGCCATTCTCCTTGTTACAAGTTGAATTGATCGTTGACCGCGTTAAAAAGTTAAAAGCACCATGGTCAGACGGACTTATCCATGAATTCATGGAATTCTTTTACTATAATGCAAGCCGAGAGTTCGGACTCCCAAAATATTAGGCATGTCAACAACTTCGTGATCTCCTTCATTTTGCAAAGCACGAGATCCATAATTCATAGAGAAGAGCTAGCCTACTATATCTAAGATATTGATACCCTAATGGTTTTTGTTTATTTTTGAATTTATTTGACTGAAATATTATTTGATGTGCAACAAAAGATCAAGGCATGATGAAATAGAAAGGTCGGTAAAGATTGATTAGACTGTCTCATATATATATATATATATGGAAATCAAGTATTAATATTTTTTTGTTTTTCTGAAAATTTTGTGATTTTTTAATGGAACTAATGAATTTGTATAATGACGGATCTTTCATTGGATTTTTGTGAGGTGGGTGCCATAATATTTCCTATCATGCATGTTCGTGATCTGAAGTAGTGAAGAAATGATATCCGCTCAATTATTATGTTTTGAAGACATCTCTTTATAAAAGTGATTACTTAGCCATGATCTGTTTCTGCATGGGTGATATTGTTGCTTCTTCCACATTGTACTTTACAGGTTCTCCGTCCTCAAAATAGACGTGACTGCATGTTTGGCAACAAAAAATATATACAACAATGTATGATCCTTAGCTCACTCTTTACTTGGGGAGAAGTGATAGAAATCAAGTAAGATGGGGATAATTGTGGTATAATAGGAGGGGCTAGTGATGTTGGTGATGAAGGTATTTCTGATGTAACAGAAGGGACTGGTGATGTTGGTGATGAAGGTGTTTCTGGTATAATAGGAGGAATTGGTGTTGTTGGTTGGGAAGAAGTAGAATTAGTGGTGACTAATGTAGATGGAATTGGCAAGAATGAAGTAGGTTCGGGTGAAGCATGTGAAGAAGTTATAGGATTGACTGTTTTTAAAGGGAATAGAGTTTCATCAAAGTTAACATGTCGTGAAATGATAACTTTTTTTGTTAATGGATTCAAGCAATAATATGCTTTGTGAGTGGGACTGTAACCAAGGAAGATATGTAGTGTTGATCGGGGTTGAAGCTTGTTATTGTTATAAGGTCTAAGAAGTGGAAAACAAGCACAACCAAAAATGCGAAAGAATTTATAGTCAGGGTGTTTGCGAAACAACAAGAAAGTTGGTGATCTATGTTTGAGTATTGGAGTTGGGAGGGAATTTATGATGATGGCCGCTGAAAGAAAGGCTAATGTCCAATAGCAGAGAGGTACTTCACCATGATATAATAGTGCCAAAGCCATTTCAGTAAGGTGTCGATTTTTTCGTTCAGAAATGCCATTTTGTTCGGGCGTGTAGGGGGCTGAAACACGAGAAATGACCCCATTCTTCTTGCACCATGTATGAACTTTAAAATATTCACTTCCTCCATCAGTATGAATGGCCTTTAGACATGTAGAGAATTGTGTTCTGACATAAGTGATAAACTGTAAGAAAGCATTAAAAACTTGATCCTTTGAAATTAGTAGAAACACCCAAACATATCTGTTGTAATCATCAATGAATGTGACACAATATTTATGTCCTTGATAGGATAAAATTGGAGAAGTCCAAACATCCGAATGAACAATGGCAAAGGGCTCACTACTAATTGCATTTGTAGAAGGTAAATAATGTCTATGATTCTTTGCTTGTTGACAGGAAGAGCACAAATGAGCTGACAGTGCATCATTGTTAACAGGAAGACGAAAATGAGAAATAATATTTCGTATAGTATTGTCATTGGCATGGCCTAAGCGATCATGCCATGTTTGAATGGAGGCTTTTACTAAGGAATAAGCTGCAGGAGAATATGTATATGCTTGACGAGGATGATACGACGATGATGGTAGCCACAATTGATAGAGTCCTCGAGCAGCATTTCCTCTAAGAAGTGGCTTCTTTGTCCGAAGATCCTTTACCACAAAATGCCTTGGGTATATCTTGAAATAACAAGAGTTGTCATTAGTGAATCGGTGAATAGATAGCAGATTTCTTGATGCATTTGGAACACGAAGAACATCATTTAGACTCATTGTAGAGTGGTTATATGAAAAATGTTTCGTACCAACATTAGATATAGATGCAGCATGCCCATTGCCAAATTGTACTTTATCAGAACCTGTGTATTCTCGAGCCAAGTCCAGATTTGCCATTGAATTGGTAAGGTGATGTGTAGCACCAGAGTCAGGATGCCATAATTGAAAGGATGATGCAGCTTGAGGTGTAGAGGTTGGTCCACATTCTTCTGAATCGTATCGATAGTAACATTGTAATGCTGTATGATTGAAGCGACCACATATTTGACATGCTGATCTAGTGGAATTTGGAATAAACCATCCTTGGCCACGAGAAGATCCTCTGGTATATTGAGAGAAACCACGAGAAGGTTGATGTCCATAAGTGAAACGACCTCTTCTTCCTCGAGGAGTTCGAGAAGCTTGATTTTTTTCAATAAGTTGTTGATTCCTAAGAAGGCGTTGCTCATGGGTAAGTAATAAACCCAACGCTTCTTCATAGGAACAGAGATCTGGTCGACTAGAGATGACAGCAACTATAGAGTCATAGTCATGATCCAAACCATTTAAAAGAGCCATGATTAATTCATCATCATCCACAGGTTTTCCACAGAGTGCCAAATTGGTAGCAATTTCTTTAACTTTGTTAGAACATTCAGAAATGGTCATGTTCCCTTTTTTTAAGGAGTTTAGTTCAGATCGGTACTGATATATACAAGCTCGTGATTGAGTCACAATATATTTTTCGAGGAAAATCCAGACATCACTGCAGTAGTAAGAGATGAGATCTGAGCACATATACCTTCTATTACTGAAGATAATAACCAGCTAAGAACAAGCTGATCTCGTCTTCTTCATTTTTAGTATGCTGGGTTTTCAGTTCTACTACCATCAGCATTAAGAAATTCCGGTGGAGGAGGCTCAGACCCGGCGATAATATCAGACAGATCATAAGCACCAAGAATTGGTAGAATTTGTGCTTTCCAGACATGATAGTCTTTGGAGGAGAGCTTGAAGGGAATGCATTGATGAATAGTCGCAGGTGGAGTACCTGTGGAACCCATTGCAGGTACAACTTCCATTGCTTCTCTGAGAAGCAGTCACCTCACAAGGTAGTGATACCTTCAGATCTGGAGACGAAGAACACGATGAGCCCTAAACCATTGGGCTCTGATACCATGATAGAAATCAAGTAAGAAAATAATGGAGGGAATAACCTTGTACTCGGGCAATCGTTCTTGGCCCGAGATAGTTCTATTTTATAGCTAAGAGTGAGGGAATCATTCTGTTACAATGGTACTGCTACGCCACTCTCCTTTCTGTTACAATATATTGGTGATTTTACATTATTACCTCAACAAGAAGTCGATGGTATTGCTAAGCTAGTGGACCAGGTGTTAAATGCCCCTATGCCTGAGGTTACGAACCATATTGGTTGTTGCACTAATGAAGGAGATAAAAAATAAATCCCAACATCAAGCAATGCCTTTGCAAGGTTGCAGATGGCCATTTTACAACATCGGTAAAAATTTTGTCTTCCTCCGATGTGGTATCTTTCAACAGAGATACAATTAGAGATTTGGAGGCAAAGCACCCTTACAATCCTCCACCCCTTCCAGAATATCCCCTTTCTGAAGCTACTCTTGTTGCAGAAGTTGATACCATTCTTCGATGTATTAAGTCTTTCTCCAAAAGGACTTCATGTGGTAGAGATGGTTTGAGAGTCCAACACTTCCTTGATGCTATGTGTGGAGAGGGGTCTGTCGTGGCTACAGACTTTTTACATGCCATCATGTTTGTGGTTATTTTATGGTTGGGAGGGAGAAGTCCCTTGTGGTTGTCAGAATTTATATTGTATACACCACTTGCACCATTGCTTAAGCTAGACAACAACATTCGTCCTATTGCAATCGATACTATTTGGACGTGGCTAGTGTCTAAAGTTGCTATGGTAGTAGTAAGTAAAGATATGATCAAATATTTGAATAACTTCTAGTTTGGAATGGAGGTTTTGGTAGGGTTGATGCTATTGTGCATAGTGTCAACAAAGTGTTGAATGCTCGTCATAGCGATTGTTCTCTTTCCATGCTTACAGTAAATTTCTAATGCCTTCAATATGGTTGATAGGAATGCCTTATTAAGCCAGGTGAGAGTGAGATGTCCATCTATCTCTTTTTAAGTGGAGTTCTTATATGGTCAGTTAGCAAGGTTATACCTTGAAGATAGACATATCTGGTCATCTTCTGGAGTGCAACAAGGTGACCCTCCAGAGCCACTCACTTTTTCCCTCTTTTTACATAAACTTATCCATTATATCATAGACAATTGTAAACTACTTATTCATGCTTGGTATTTTGATTATGGTAATGTTATTGGGGACATAGATGAGGTGGCCAAGGCTCTGGGTATCATCTAACAGTGTGGGCCAGACTTGGGTCTAGTCTCAAATATTCATAAAAACTAAACTCTTTTGGCCTACATGTGATGGCAATAAGCCTCTCAAAGGGTTGTTTCCAGAAGGTATTGGGAGACTTTATAGGCATGAGTTGCTTGTGGGTCGATTAGTGTGGATAAAAAATTTATTGAAGATTTGGCCTTAGAGAGGGTTGGTTAAGCTGTGAAGTTGATGCATCTTCTTCCTCAATTGGGTGATCGTCAGGGTGAGCTTCTTTTACTTTGTTCGTATATGGGTATAGTAAAATTTTTATTTGTTTTGAAGACTTGCCAATCTACGTACATGACAGAGGTAACATTATTATTCGACAAAGGCTTATGAGAGTCTATTGAAGACTTTGTTGTTTGTGGAGGCTCCTTTTTGGAGACTTTCAATGGAGGGTGGCTTCATTGCCCATTCGGCTTGGTAATTTGGGCTACTTTCAGCAGTTGATGCTTCATCGTATGCTTTTGTGGCTTCCATGGTGCAATCTTAGGAGTTCAAGACCATATTTTGTGAGACAATGAAATTTACAATATGGATTCCATTTTTTATCACGCTCTTCATCGACTTCATGGAACGATTCCCTAATTCAACCTCAATTATTTCTCTAGCAAGGACATTGTCCCTCCAAAGACCTAAAATGGTTTGACAAGTGTCTTTTTTTAACAAAATAATTGAGGACATGGATGTGAAATTTGACACGATTATTAGATAAAAGTTAATTTTCGATGGCTTCAAGCTGATCATGCTCAAGATTTTCTCCTTGCTATTCCTATTGACGAACTTGATCTGTACATGTCACAGGTAGAACATCGTAGTATCCTCAGATATCGCCTCATGATTCCTTTATTTCCAGCGATTAGATATGCCTACCTTGACGAAAGGCATGCTTAGATACTTTTGGGGATCATACAATCCATTGTAGGGAACTGTCGAGGTTTAAATACAATCACGATCTTGTTAGAGATAGTTTATTTGATGTATTTAGGCGTGCATGTGTTGCTGCTAAGAAAGAGGTGCCTGTGAACTTTTAACCGATGTGTAGGAGGGAAGATCCACACTTAGACCTGCTGGTATATTGATTTTTGGATGGGTCGGAGGGAAACACACTTGTATAGATTTGACAGGCTTTCTCCATTGGTGGAGTTGAAGATCACACTGCCCTTAAAGCTACCTCAACAAAAGAGGTGAAGCACGAGAAAGCACATTGAGAATTAACATGCCTTCATCCCTTTTTATTTTAAAACTTTGGTTTCTTAGCACCATAAAATTGTTGAGCTTTTGAAGAAGGTCCAAAAAGTTTTGAGCAGTAATGTTATGACTCCTAGTCTATGGATGTAGTGTTTACAAGGATTTGTTTTGCAATTCAAAAAGAACTAGCGACATAACTTGTTGCCCACTTATCTCCTATTTCGATGTATTGAATCTAAAAATTCCATGAAAATCTTTCTATTTAACATCATCTGGAATTATCATTCAAAGTGATAGAAAGGTTAATACATGTGACATAAAACCCTCCGAAAAAAATTGATATCCATAAATCGATAAAACATATTGTTAGACCGTTAACGTCGATTTTGTTTGTTGTTGTTAAGATGCCTCCATTTTAACTCAGATTTTTTCAACCAGAACGTCGTGAAATTTTATGTTTATGGTTTGAGCAGTTAATCAAAATCCATCGATCACTGTTACTGTAATTATCGATTCCTGACAAATCAAATGGAATATATATATATATAATCACAATATTTACATATATAATTATACTTATGTAGTAGTATTATATGTCCATGTCCAATTAACACCACGAACGATAAAAAACGAGTTTATTTCTGAATTAATTTGTTTATATTTGAAAATATAGCAATGAAAGTTATATGTTGCCACATCATTAGCGGTAGTATATATAATAACATTTATTCCTCATCATTTTTTAAAGATTTGAACTAATCATCACTCAGTTTTTTATTCAAAATTTAGCGACTTTTATTTAAAATTTTGAAAATAACAATAAATAAATGTTATTGTATATTAACCATCATCAATGATAATAACAACATATATGACATTCATCCTTAATTTAAAGTATAAAAATTATTTCATAATAATTAATATCATCACTTATAACAACATATATGACATTCATCCTTAATTTAAAGTATAAAAATTATTTCATAATAATTAATATCATCACTTATATTTCAAACTAATGATATTGTTGACTGGTTTCAAAGAAAACATCATTCAGATTCGTTTGGTCATGGTGAAAATAAAATCCACGTCGTTGCAAAATGTCTAGCTTTCAATAAAGGAATTTATGATATCACAAGTTGGACAAACATTATGGCACTGAAAACTCTTCTTTTTAAAAATAAATTGAATATATATTTAATTAACTAAAAATATAAGGTATAAGAACTTTTCACTATATTATTAATAGATAAAAAATATAATGGGATTTCTACCCCCATGAACTCTTCGTTGCAAAATGTCTAGCTTTCAATAAAGAAAATTTATGATATCACAAGTTGGACAGACATTATGGCACTGAAAACTCTTCTTTCTAAAAATAAATTGAATAGACATTTGATTAACTAAAAATATAGGGTACAGGAACTTTTCACTATATTATTAATAGATAAAAATATAATGGGATTTCTACCCCCATGAACTCTAGGATCTTTGTAAATTACCTTCGGTCATGTAAATATCGTAATTATCCTCCCGACCTTGTAAACTTACTCTGTCCTTCCCATGAACTCTATCGTTAATTTGACAGTTCTTGAGTTAACTTGCTTTGGTTAAAATTGAGTTAATCAAACCACAATAAATTCAACAGTATCGCTTCTTCCACTCTCTCTCCTTCCTTCTTCTTTTCCCTTCTTCCTTTTCCTTTCCCTGTTGGCATGATGCACGGATGTGCTGTTGAATTCGATCAAGGGACCACCCAAGCTTCAAGGTCATCCATGACGTCCTCTGGAAAAGATGATCGGGTGCAGCACGTCTGCTCCTCCACCTCAGGGAATAACATAATTCTAGGTATATCTCCCAACCCCCCTTCTCTCTTTTCCTTCTTCCCTTCATTAGCTTCTTCTTCTCCCTCTTCCTCTTTTCATAATATCGATTCCTCCGTCCATCTGCTCCACCTTTTTATCCGTACCGACGATAAATCTTGCCCCATCTTCTTGACCCCCTCGTTTTCCCTTTCTATCGCATACACCAACCACCTCTGGTGATTTGTACCTGAGTCGTAGATCTCTCCATTACCTTCATATAGGATCCTCATCGTCATTCTCCTCTCTTTTGTACATCATGCCTAAGGTCGAGTCATGAAGGCTCAAACATCTTCTCGTTTGCAAGAACATGAGACTGACACCGGAGCCATCGACAGAATACCTTGCACATGGAAGAACGCCTTGAGCCCTCACATTGACTCGCATGAGGTGGCTCTGTACTATAGAGATTCATTGCAACCTCGCCGCTCAAGAAAGGCACCTCCGACAGTAGATACGAAGATCGTCGCGCGTGGAGGGGATGAAGAGCAGCATCAACAACAACGTATGGAGGGGGCGAGGATCTGGCTGCGCAGGTGATGAATCTACGATTCGTCATCTTTATTTATTTATTTTAGCTTAAAATTCCTTATAAAATACAGGCATATAACATTAACTCCATATTCTTACTAACTTGCGTCTGTGTAAATATTGTACACTTCTTACTAATTGTAACCTAAAATAAATAAAGAAAGAAAGAAAGGAAAATAAAGAAAAGAAAAAAAGAGGAAGACTGTCTAATGGCTGACCCAAACCCCGAAAGAAGGTCAATACTTGACCTGATCGACCATGAACAAAATAGGGGGAGATAAGGGTCCTTAAGCAGAAAATCAAAAAAATGCGTGTGTGTTGTTGTAAATACTTCTCACTTATTTTGTTTATATCTGTATAAAACTAACAGTAATTTATTTGTGTCTTAATTGATCTCAAATCAAATAACTTTCAAAACCAAAGTTATAAATAAAAATGTATCCTAATTAATAAAAATAATTACACAATTAAATCATGTACAAAATAAAAGTAGCCACACTTGGAAAAAGCCACTAAGCATTAATTAAAAATCAATTCCGACTCCATATGAACTCAAATTGAACCAATCTCACTTCCATTAGATTCTAAATTAAATTACCTTTAAAATGGCCATGGTTTCATACTTTTTGGAGTTATGAGTAAAAAGTTGGTTTTCCGGGGTGGTTTGTGCAAATTTCCCATGTATTTTGTAAATATTGTATTTGTATATATTTTTAAATTATTCTTATTAATTATTTAAAATGAAAATAAAAAAATTAAAACAAAAAAAAGCTAATTTCCTCATTTGCCCTTGTATATAAAGCCATATATGTATATAGTATATGTATATAGTTGCTGATTTTAATTAACCATCATAAAAAAACAAAAAATGACATTTTTTAATTCAAATAAATAAAGTGACGAAAATTCAAAAAACATTAAATAATTTTGCAAATATTTTTATCTCTTTTACTTAATCTCATTTCATCTCTCTTATCTCTTCCACCAAAAAAATCAAAAATTCATTTCAGTTTTCATCTCTTTATCCAAAAAAATTTGAAAATTAAAATTTCATTCTATCTTTTCTACTTATATGGCTCCTTCTCCCTCATTTCAACTTGATCAATCTTTAGAGAGAGCAAGCCGATCTCCGAGCAAAAATTCCGTCAAGAAAAGAGCCTAGCCTCCGAGCCGTCCGGTGACAGCGAGTCGGCCTTCGTCGAGGCGATCACGGTCAATTTCCGTTCCTAAGGTGAGATCCACATTTTTCTTAGTTTTATCATAAGGTTAATCTTATTTTAATTTGTCGCATTTCTAATTCCATCGTCATTTTGTTTTTCTAGATCTTAAAATCCATCACGTTTTTGATTCGACATCGATGTCAAATTTTCACCTCATTCTCTCGATCTCTCCACGTTTTATTTCTATCGTCCACGATCTCTCAACTCCGGCCGCGTATGGTGACCAGAGATCGGATTCGAATCTCTCATTTCCTCCGAATCCTCGTTCATTTTTCCGATTGTAAATAAATAAATAATAATAAAATTATTTGTTTCTTTTTCTCTAACGTTTGTTTTACATGGTCATTTAAAAAACACAAAAAAATTAAAATAAAAAAATTAAAAAAATTCTATATCCTATTTTTAATTTCTATTTTTTTGGATTTACAAAAAATATAATCATAATAAGTTTTTTATTCACTATTTACAATTCAAAAAATAAAATAAAAAAAGAGACAGCAGCAGGGCCGCCTCCCCCTGCCACTTCGGCCGGACCACCGCCGCACCTTCAACGGCCATCCTCCGACCACCACCAGCCACCTGCCTCTTTCATCGACCCCCATCACCACCATCGTCGCAGCCACCTGCGATTGGGCGCCCCTCCATCATCCATCTCAGGCCACCACCACTGCATCAAGCATCCATCGTCCCTGCAGGACCTCATCAACCGTCGCCGCCCTTAGCGCTCCAGTACCCACGCGCCGCCGACCCCCTTGGCCGCGCCAGCATCGCCGCCCTCACCATCGACCGCGCCGCGCGTCCTTCGTCCTCCTCAGGCGTCCAACGCCACCGTACGCCGCACTTCAGCCACCTAAGCGCCCTCACCAGCCGTTGCAGCCCCCCTTGCGTGGAGAAGAAGCAAGGGGCGTCACCCATACGTCCCTGTGCGTGAGACAAAGAAGGAACCCTAGGGCTTGAGATAAAAAAATTCTTGGGAAAATGTCAATTATACCCCGAACGTTCTCAACTTTACAGAAAGGCCCTTGCCAGAATCAAGCTACATTTGGGCAAAATTACATCTGAGCCCCTAGAATTTTCATATCTGCCAAAAAGCCATTTGCAGAATAGAACACGTGCTTTGCACGCATTAATTGGGTAATTTGCACATTCCCCACTCTGTTTATTTTTTTATTATTTATTTAATGCAAGAACCTAAACTATTTATATTTCAGTCCTTATTATCCAGACATTATCTATACATATGTTTTTGAATGAAATAAATGTTATTTTTTATCTAAAAATCTTGCAAAAATTACGTTATGCTCCTGATGAGATTATCTTCCTAACATAAATTTTTCATTGCATTTTGAATTTTATTTATTATTACTAAAAAATAAAAAACATGTCATTTTTTCCTTGAAATTCAAATATTCATAAAAATTCAAAAATAACTTTTAAAATTCCAAAAGAATTAGGGTAGTTTCATTTCATTGTCTTTTAATTTCTGATCAATTTTTGTGCATTAACTCTTTATAAAATCAAAAAAAATTGAAAAACATCAAAAATCTTATAAAAATCATAAAAATTCTACAAAAATCAAAATATTATGATTTCAGTTTCTGTTTGTAGATAATTTCTTATATTTTTGTCATAAAAATAATTGTCAGGAGTTTTGTATACTTAAAATATTTTTAAGTTGTAAATTACTCTAGGATGTGCACATTTTCGTATTTTCCCACTGTTTGATTTTTAGAAAAATACAAAAAATCTGAAAATTCACAAAAATTCTCAAAAATATTTCAAAATTTTTAAAACTTAAAATTATTTTCTCTGGATTTTTCTGAGTATTTTTGATAAACTGAAAAATTGCAAAAAGAGTTGGTGTGCATATTTTTGATCTTGGGAATATTGCTTCGTGTTATTTTTGAAAATTAAAAAAATAAAAAGATAAAAAAATCACAAAACTAAGGATAGTTATCCTTTGAGATTCTTATTTTCTCTTAATTGATTTTTGATTAATTGAATAACCCTCGGGAATTGTAGCCTCACTGAGTTCGACACTTTCCGCTATACAGGTTAATGAGTAGCAAAAGAAAATGGTTTGTTTGTCACGTGATTTTTGGGGATCGCAACGATATTTTTATCATTAATTTCCGTCCTTGAGAAAAAATGTGCTCAACAACAGGGGAGAGGGTGGTGCTGAGGACAATTGAGGGAGGTGGAAGGGAAGGGGTTGTAAGGAGGCCAATGTGTGAGAGAGGAAGAAGGATGGAAGCTTTTGTAAATTTCCAAAGAAAGATGGTAATATGTACCTCTTTTTAACAAAATCTAGTTAAATTTAGTAGACAAATAGATGAAAGTTAACTATATAATCTGTGGCGGTAAGAGTTAATAAATTTAAGAGGTCGATGGGATAATAACGATGTTTACAAAGTCGAGAAGGTAATTTACAAAGATAGTAAGGTTTGTGGTGTAAAAATCCCAAACATAATAGATTTAAATATAAAAATATACAAAATATGATGTAGCAATGATTTGGGTCATCATATTCTATAATTGCGAGGACTAAAATTTTGACTTGCGACAGTTAACTATTGTACAAAATCCGTTGACAATAGTAGAATAGTCAAGGAACTGTAGCGACAATTAGTTCATTGTCACTACGTCGATGAAAAATCCCGTTTCATTTATATCTAAAAACTATAAACCTAAAATGTCTCTTTATGCCAATCAAAACCTCATTTAAAAAAAAAGTAATTACAATTTTTCGTTGCTACACTTCGTGACTATTACAGTAATATGTTGCCCTATAAATGTGATTTAAAATGTTTACATAATAATGATATAAATGTGTGTGTGTCTATATATATATATTTATTTATATTTATATATATAAAAAAGCTCCCAAGGAAAATAAATATTGCAATAAATAAGGACACGGAAAGACCCTCTTGTCTTCATCAATTTAAAATGCTTAATGTGTGATTCCCCCTCCACAATTTGTCACGAAAGTTGTTTGATCTTGCATGCAATCATGAACATGCAGATGCCATATATTATTAAGGGCCCCAATTATAGTACATTTGCTTCTCCCATGTTTTCCCCCTAGTATGTATGTGTTTGTGTATACATATAACAACAAATATTAACACAATATGTATATTGGAATATAATTATGAAAATATTATTATATTGAATGGAAATGTTAATTTAAATTTAAATGATATATTTTACAAAATTCATTTTTTTACAATGTGCAGTTTATACTTTTATAAAACTGTTACAGAGTGTTTACTAAATTAACAGTGCCCTTTACAATTTTAGAGAAGCCCCCACCTCATTTGAAAAGTCCCCTATATATATAAAGTTACGAAAGAAACAACCCTTCAATATTAAAAGGGATGTCAATATAAGACTACCCAATAAATATCTGACTCGAAGCATCTACATCTAATTGATACTAAAAAAATAGCTTAAGACAATGGATGATTTAATAATTTTTATCAAATCTTCTTGTTGTTAAATTTATGATTACCAATTAATATTTAACAACAATTCGTAAATTAATAATTACTAATTTAGAAATAATTAATATAGATAAAGAAAAAAATCAATGGGTAGTCAACGTTACATCCTTTAGCCATGAAAATTTTCCAATGAAAATTTATATAGATCAAGAGATAATTTTACTATAAAAAATGTTTGTCTACATGATAATAAATATCTAAATTATTTGTCGCCATAGTCCAGTTTGTTGTAACGGAGTGAAAACAACTCATGTTCGGATTTAGATTGGAATGTGTAAATTTTCAATAGACAAGTAAACTTAGTTCCAACCCAATATCTAAACACTTATGGAGCATTCGATTCATGAATAAACATGAATAAGATGGAGAATAAGGAGAATAATGGTCTATTCTTTGTTCGGCTGGAAACATATGAATAAGGAGAATAATATGGAATAAGGGTACATGTAAGGTGGAATAAAATAAGAATAATAGTAGAATAAGGTGAAACAATGATAGTGGATGGGAATAGCCGTAATCTTGGAACCACATCGAGCAATGAATTGATCATTTATTCCAGTACTTATCTCCAAATGAACATGGCCTTATGTGTGTAGATACATACTTGTACAAACATACCTACATACATACACATAACAACATTACATTGCAAATTATTTTATATATCTGTGAGAAATTCAAAGTTTACATAGTTCACAAATACGAGGAGTTATGTACATCTTATTTACAATATTCAAGAGGATCGATGATTTTTAAAAATATTGTTGACATCTTTCTTTCCAGCAGAACCAATTAAAATAAATATAGAGATGAGCATTGGTAAAATATGGTATGTTTCCTCAAAATAACGAGAGGAAAAAAGTTTTTTTTCTAATAACAAGCATTTTCTAGAAATATGCATTTATTTACCAATTTAAATAATTTCTTCCCTTTAAAGTATCAATAATTGAAGGAAAATTATTTAGAAATGATCAAGCAAAAAAAAACACTTTAAACAACATTTTCCATCCCATATGTCTATGTATAAGGGGACAATCATTCCCTGAAATTATTGTATATTTGATACAAAAGGTGTAATGTGTAAATCCATGCAAAAATCAACAAGCCACATATATCCATCAGACTAAAAGCTTTACATTGCAAATGCATGTCTTATACAATCATATGCCCATGTATTAGTCCTTGGACATAGTTATGACATGAGACATTTTTCTTGTAGAATAATGTGTGTGTGGGGGTGGGGGGGGGGGGGGGGGTAAGAAGACAATTGGGAATGATATCCTCCAACTTTCCCTTGTGAAAAACCAAACATATTGTGCTCCTTTTGGCACCATCTCATTGATTGGTGGTTGCCGTAAGAATTCTTCCATTCCCCATAAAAGCCACAATATGTTGGCCACTGTTTTATTGTAGATTTCGAGGTTGTGGTTTCCCTTTTTTATTGATGCTACTACTAGTGGATTTCATTTATGATTAGAATAATAATGGTACCTTATTGGTTTTACACAAATTTGTAATATGATATGCAATGAGATTGGGGAAAATTAGGTGGAAGACAAATAGAAGATAAAATAATGGAACTATTTGAGGTGATCCCAAGAAGATATAAAGTGTCATGGGAGTTATTATGGTGATTTTTTAATGTAAAAGGAGTATATTGGTATTTCCATGCACATCATACTTCAAAAAATGTGGTATAAGAGTTTCTTTACACTCTTGTGTTATTTTCATAAAAGAAACAACAAGAAGACATGATGTAAGCATGGAGTAGGCCCATTGTTGAATCACAATACATCCTTGTGTAATGTATTTGTGCTTGTTTATCTTCTTCTGTGATTTCTACTAGTGTTTATTGATCAAATATGTTCTTGACACGATTAACACAAACAACTTAGAAAGTCATGGATATGATTAGATTGCGACAATTGATAATATAGATGTTTACAAGAAGATGGGAGTCTAAATCAGCAAAAGTTGAATCACATGAAGAGGAGAAAAAAAGAAGGTAATTAAAGTAGAAGGTGGGCTTGGAAAGAAGTAGCAGCTAAATAAAGTTTGGAAGTACCAATTGTACATTAGAAGATTTGCACAAGCTTTTTGTTTGCATCTCTTTATCTTTGTTGAGAGGCACCCAAAGTAGTCTTAAGTAATCTTTAAAGGGCTTGTACTCCCAAAACATATATACATGTTCTCTACCTATCTCACATCTAGAAACAGACATGGCATGCACACATATAAATAGAATTCACCATAAGATCATAACACATTTAAGTTGGGAAATCGATTCTTGAGCTTGAAGGTTTTGAGTCAAAGATGGGATGGATAGTGAGTACCTTTGTTCCAATTGTCGATTTGTACTTTGGCCTCTTCTTCTTATTTGGGATATTAGAAAGTATATTTTTCACTTGAAAAAAATATCCATTCGTTTCATCAATTGTGAAAGTATGGTCTAAATCATTGAAGTGAAGGGGTTTTATGATGGTTTTTGCGTAATTTGATATGTATATTTTCAAATTCACATATGAGAGTTGATTATCAATGATCATTCGTTGCTTTTTTCAAGATATCTTTATCTAATAGTTGCTATAAATAGCAATAATAATTGGAAAAAATGGAGCTACTTTGGTTACTCCCACTTCATTTTCGTTATTTTTTGTTTTTCTGAAAAATACTTTGAAAAAAATAGGGTGAAAATAGTGGTGAAAATACATGAAGAGATTTCAAGATACCTATATATTGGAGAGATATAGTGGGAGTAATTTTTCAAAACAAAATATTATATATCTCTAATATATAGTAATTTTCAAAACAAAATACTGTCATGCATTTTCCCACTATATCTCTCCAATATGTAGGTATTTTTGAAAAATTACTCCCATTATACTCTGCATATTTTTTCTAATTTCGTCAGAAACATAGACTCCTATGCCCTCCATCTAGAACAGGTTGATTACAATAATTTTAGGACCTTAAAACTACTTGCTCTAGATGGATAAAGACTCTGATAAAATTGAAATGACATATTAGAGAGATATAATGATGAAAATATATTATGGTATTTTTCAAAAAATAGAATTTAACCGAAAACTGGGACTTATGAATCCACATTTTTCTAATAATTAACATAACATTTAAGAAGAAAGGTAGTAGATGATTGTTGCAAGCATTATAAAAAAAGAACATGTTAGGCATTGCATATTCTAAGTAAATAAATTTTAATATATTTAATATCGATGTATCAAAAATTTCAAAATTATCTGTCATTATAGATCCATTTTGATGTTTTGGTTATTTCTAAAATATTCATTACCTTGTTCAAAATCTATGAGTAGCAGCAAAATTAGTATTATGTCATATATATATAATATCGTTTTTTCATCATTTCTTTTATTTTGGGATTTTTGCCCTTATGCCCTTTCGAGTTTTCATCATTTCACTTATGCTCTATCTTTTTTGCTATAATAATTGTGTATATCCTTCGATTATTTTATTTATTTAACCAAAAGGCAATGCTTATAAACTTTATAAGAATAAAAAAGCACGTGTTGGTGCCATAAAGGCAAGGATATAAGTGTAATTGCAAAAATCAAAAGAGCACAATTCACAAAATCCCTTTTATTTTAAAAATTAAAATAGGGCTTTATGACTCATAATACGGCAGCACTCAAATTAACTCATATGTTGAAATTTGACATCCAAAGAAAAAGGGTTAAATTCTTTAGGCCATTTCTCACAAAGATATATTTTTAATTATGTAGAATGTAGGGGTATATGTGTAATGAAAAATAGTTATACGGACATATACGAAAAACTTGAAATTTTTAGTCACATAAAATTAGACTGTCCAAAATAGGCCATGAATTTTTTTATAGGTTAATCCCTTTAAACATTGCCTATTAACTTTAAATCTCCATTTTAGGGTTGTGTTAGGTAGTCGATAACTATTGTAAAAAATAGTCGAATCTTTCAACATAGATTTGAGAAAGAATTCATGTAGCCGATCTTATTTATAATGGGAGATGGCTTCACCATTTTTTATTGCCTATTAACTTTAATGGCATATTTTTATTTCAAATATCGTAATTAGCATTTTCTCGCCAACAATAAAATTCCCAAAACGCCATTAAATTGGGTGTGGGCTTGTAGAAGGCCATTGGGCTTAACCATTGACAAAATTAAAAGTTATCTCAATGAATAATTTGAAGGGTATTACAAAAAAGTCATAAACCACACTTCGATTCCCGCTAGGAATCTCATTTTTAAATGAAACATAGATGGGCTTAATATTTTTTTAAAAATCAAATACATGCCTTCATGAGCTTCTACGATTCTTTCGTGTCGACACTAAACCTTAAAATTGAAAGTTCAAATCTATCTTTGCTGCGTTTGAAAATAACAAGAACTCCAATTGAGAATCAACCCATAATTGAGGTCCTTTTTTGTAATTTTTTTGTAATTTTTACCTTGGGTATTTTTTAGCATATCTTCTGTTGTCAGATATATGACAATGGATATTATATGTTGTAAAAATATTTTTTGCTCTTGTAATTTGCAATAAATCATATATTCATGGCTATTTTGTATATCAACGATTATGACATTTTTGTTAAATTTTTGTACTGACCATTGATGATTTAGCAATTATTAGAAAAAAGTTAATAAATAATAGGTATTATGTGATTCTTGCTAGTGATATAACGACGAGTACGATATTCGTTACCAATCTAAAAAGTGAAGCGACAGATCCCATTGACGAGTAAAAGACATCATATGTTCAACATCTATGAGTTAAACAATTAGGATTCCGATACAAGATCCTAGTTCGTCCTTATAAGTGCATTCATTCATTAATCTCAGATAGGGAGTGAAAAATCAATCACTTTTATTGATATATAAAAAGGATCACAATAACATTTATTGTAGAAATTGTTTGCCTTAAGATCACATGCCCGGCAATCTCCCACTATCCCTCAAACCATTCATGTACAATCCTTAAAACCATACTCAGTACATGCTGGTCGAAAATCATCTGGGATAAAGGTTTAGTAATGGGATCATCAACGTTATCGACAGAGGTCACCTTAGTGACGATGATTTCACCATGTTTTTATATCTCACGAATTATGTAATATTTCCTTTCCATGTGTTTGCTCTTTTGATATCATTTGGGCTACTTCACCTGAGTTATGGCTTCCGTGTTATCGCAGAGCAGCGGGATAGAAATATCAAAAGAACCTTTAGGATGAACTTGTGCAACCACACCGCCTCCTTTGTAGCATATGATATGTCAATGTATCAAGCTTCTGTCGTCAAATCAGTCATGGTTTCCTGCTTCTTGCTTCTCCAGCTCACAACACCAACGTTCAACAAGACTACGAAGTCTGGAATTGACTTGCGATCATTAATGTTAGATTGGAAGTCTAGATATGTGTATCCTAAGACTTGAATATCACTATCTCCAAAGATCAATGAAGGTTATGGGGAAAAAACCTTAAGCACATTACGGAAGCGTGAAGATCGCATCATAAGCGATCGAGAGCAATTGATCATACTACTTGCTCGGGGCAGCGGAATTTAAAAATTTAAAGCGACGAAACCACATGATTTGAGAAAATCATTTCATCTAAACCACAAAGTAGATATCAGAATACCTCTTAAAGCGTGGTTGCGATCGAAGTCTCTAAAGCAAGAGACCGCCTGTCTTAAGTTTGACCCGACGGAGGAGACGCTTGCGAGAGCGTTGATGAGATACGTCCTTCTTGCAATCGAAGATGTAGATCCAAGAAATGGATCTCTTGATTTCATCACACGAAATCTGATGTCTTCTTCACGTATGAGAAGCATCGAGGAAGATGGAGATTCATGAGCAGTCGAAGCAACAACACGACGATACGACCACTCCTGAGAGAGAGATGGGGCATGACTGATGATGAGAGAGAGAGATTGTGAATATTGTGATGTAAAAGAAGAGTTAGGGTTGCCTATTCTTTTATAATATTTTAGGAGTTCATGGTGAAAGTTATGGAAAAACCTTAAGCGCACATGGAAGTGTGAAGATTGCATCATATGCGATCAAAAGCAACTAGTCGTACTAGTTGCTCGAGCCAGCAGAATTTAACAAATTTTAAAGCGATGAAACCACATGATCCATGACCACTTCTTGGACCGTTTCACATAAACTACAAAGTAGATATCAGAATATCTCTTGAAGCGTGGTTGCGATCAAAGCCTCTAAATGAAGAGACCACCTATGTCAAGTCTGGCCCGACGGAGGAGAGCTTGCGAACGCGTTAATGAAATGCATCCTTCTAGCAATCCAAGACGTTGATCCAAGCGATAGATCTCTTGATTTCATCACACGAAATCCGTGGCCTTCTATCATGAGCAATCGAAGCGACAACACGACGTTGTAGTGACGACGATGATCCTAGGGAGGCGTGTATGATGAATGAGAGAGAGAGAGAGCAATTTTATGTTGTAAAAGAAGAACTAAGGTTGCCTCTTCTTTTATATCTTTTGGGAGTCCATGGATATCAATCCATGGACAAAATAAATCCAATTGTTGATACTGATTTGTGTATCTTTTAATGATCATGATTTTGTTGTAAAACAAAACAATAAATAATTGAACTTAATTAAATATGTATTGAGTAAATCATCAAATATAAATTAAATCAATCAAATCAACAGGACATTAAAGGAGTAAGAAATGAGGTAAGCTCCTTCCTATTATGAAGAGGGGATGACTACCTTGAATTAGGATTCAAGGGTGGTCGTTCACCCTCTCCATATGGAAGGAGTGCTCATTTTCCAATTATGTGAGATTACGTATCTCTCATAATTCTTTAATTATTTATAACAACTTTTGTTGTAAATTATTTCACATAAATAATTCCAAATTATTTTGTGAAATATCAATCATGTCATTAGAAATTGTGAATCATATTCACAACCCAAAATAAAATATGAATTACATTTTCAATTAATTGTTTAATGTGAATCCAATTCACACCAACATTTAAATTACAAATGTTATTTACAAATAGCTCTCTCTTATATATTATAAATCATATTTATAATATATATGATTAATGTGTATAGTGCTATTCACTTTATTCACATTCACTTTATTCATGATAATTAAATCACATTTAATTATCCATTTCTCAATGCTCAGATAAACAATACATAAATGGAATTGATCTCAAACTCCTTCAAGAATAATGCGCTTTCTCCGCAGATACTTGGAGATAAGGACATGACAATTGTACATTCCATGTATAGTGAATTGGATAACGAGATCATATCTCAAATCCAGATCTCGAGGGCCTCTCATACGTATTTGATTAAATAAAATCCATAAATCTAATCTGAATCACATTCCGATCAATATCCAACATTTGGACTAAGATTAGGTTACTTCTCTACTAAGAGGAGTCACTAAAATCCAAATCTTTTTCATCACTCCCTCAAAATGGAAGCTTCATGGTTTATACAATTGGTTATGATCACATCACCCTTAGGTGTTCCTACTACCCGTACATCCTACATAGTGGATGATCTAGAATAAACATGAATATTTAGATCAATTTTACATTTTCTTCTTCAGGATTTTATCATTAAGTTTCTCATTTGATCACTGGGAGTTGGTATCAATCATATACTTTCCAAAAGCATATATCATACCTAGGTATTGATCATATACTTTTCAAAAGCATATATCAAACCTACAAATTCAGTCAAGCTTCCAAAGCAAGACGCCCGTGCACGAAATTTGATCCAAATAACTCATGAATGAGCTCATATCTTCCGATTCAGTAATGAAGTCGTATGATTCCTTTGAGAGATCGTATCACTTATATATCCTTATATGCACACCAACTCACTGATGTATATACCTTGATTAGATATCAACATATTGGTCTGCCAAATGTACATACTTAAACATATAGTAACATATTTATCTATAGTCAGAGGATACGTGTCTATATCTTGATAGTATACAATATAGGTCTTGGTTATCTCAATCTCGTTAATTCAACTCTTTGACCTAACGTATCTAACACATTTGAATATCTATTCCTATGCAGAGGACCTGCATCAAAAGATCGGTTAGATATCAATCTTTAGAAAAGAATTACCATCTTCTTCTTAGGTTGGAGATCCTTTCATAACAATCACTTAATGATGCTTGATGAGTCCTCAATCTAATTCTTTAGATATCATCCAAGTACCAGCCTCTATGATTCAACATTTGAATCAACAACAATGTGATCATTAAGATGTCCATGGTACATAACCCTAATTGTACTAAGGGACCTATTATGCAAATTAATTATTTTTCATTCCAGATCAGGGAATTATTTGGAATGACATTTATTTCATAATGGCTTGTCTTAGGCTCGTATGTTCAATAATTTCCAACTAGCTCAAAGAGCCATTAATGGACTAATCTTTAAACCCAAATTCAAGTGCTATTCATAAGCTATTTAGAAAAAAAATGTGTAAGCTTACTAGACACTCTATTCCCGAGAGATGATGTAAGTCCTTTTACGATACTTACATATCTCCTAGTAACAATGCTCACATCCAATGCGAATGTTGCATCTTATGCAACCAATACTCAATCTTGTTAAAGCAATTCTAGTATTTTGACACTACAACTCAATAATCATTATAACCAGTATGCAATTTCTATTATCTCAATTATAATATCCTTATTCTCGGAGATCTCTATCTCTCAAGACTAAGATCCAAACTTAAGTCTTATAAGGCATATGCAGTTAAGACATTTTAGATCATTATCTATAAAATCTTAAGTTCTTGAAGATAAGATTTTGAGATGACTATCTCAAAAAATCTTTTCATCTTTGAAGACATTGCTATTACTGCAATAAAATGATTTATCTCCATAGTGAGATTAGTAATTGTTTACTACTCCCACTACATGGTAGACATCTGAATTTTGTACACATCTAGCATACACAGAGCTTCCCATAGCTAATGCACTAGGACATGCATCTTTGGCATTCACATCCTCAACTCTTTGAGGTACTATCCCTTTCGATAGATCACCATATCTTAAGGGAAAGAAGCCTTCCATGGAGTTTACCAACAAATGGACCAAGGTGTACCACTAATGTGATGGTCCAAATACCCTCTTCTCTTTGCATCTGAACATTTTCAGAATCAAGATCTAAGAGGCATCCTTGAGATAAGATCTCAAGGTATGGAATAACCAAATCATAACACACTTGTTATCATCCTTATATCATTCCAAGTGATTAGTATTTTATCTACAATTAGCATGATGAACACAACGACATTCCCACTAAGCTTCACATGGTTCATCAAGATTTTGTACGAAACCATAACCTTTATAATTTCATTAGATATGATGTTCCGACTATTAGAAGATTATTTGAGTCCATAGATGGAATTCCTTAAGCTTGCACACCTTGCCTGACTTAACTATGAAGCCCTGGAGTTACTTTATATGAATATCCTCAAAGAGGTATTAATAGAGGAATGCAATCTTGACTAACATCTTGTAAACACTATAGTCAAGTTATGCAGCTATATTTAGCAATATTCTTATGGGTTTAAGTATGGTCACTGAAGATCAAGTTTCATCGCAAGTAATGTCTTCTCTTCATGTGTATCTTGTGGATACGGGCCGTACTTTGAAGGTCTCTTCATTCTCATCAGGTTCCCTCTTTCTCTTGAAGATCCATTTACACCTAACATGTCTAAACCTTATAGGTGGATCCTCGAGGGTTTGTATACATACTTTTATATGAAGTCTATTTTATACTTTATTGTTACATCCATCTTTCCATGTCATGATCCTCAGAAGTTCCATCATATGAAACAGTTCATTGTCAGACTTAACTGACACATGGAATCCATACTCTTTAGGTGGTCTTACCACCCTCAAACTATTTTAAAGAGCTACGAGTGCTTCATCTTTAATTGTCCTTTTAGTTTCTGATTTTAGGAGCCTCATTATATTCTCAAGATTTAATGAGTTCATTTACTTCATTTTCATCTTGATTCTCAAGAAAGTCATCCTCTAAGGATCATATCCTTAGAGATAAAATCTTTTAAGAATTTCAAAGTTATAAAGTAGGTATCCAATACCATCCTTTATATTCCTAATGAAGTAGCACTCTCTTGTATTATATTCCAGCTTACATACATCCATGATATGGTCATGGACTAAGCAACCTAAATCCTCAAGTGTACAACACTAAACTAGGTTCTAAACCATAACTTATGAGGGTTTTCAGATTTAGAACTACATGGAATCTCATTAAGGATATATATTGTAGTCTCTACTGCATATATACCTGGAAACTAAGAGGTAATTATGCTAATATTCATCATTAATCAAATCATATCATACGTGATCCAATTTCATCTCCCTACAACTCCATTGAGTTTAGGTATATTAGTAGGAGTGGGATAGGAATGATATTCCCACCTCGATAAGATATTCCTTGAATTTATCTAATAGGTATTTTCTACCTTGGCTAGATAAAATTCATTTTATCTTCCTTCTAACTTTGATTCTAAACCAAAATTGTGAAATATTTAAACATTTCAAAGATTTCTGAGGAGAAGGGAAGAAATCTCATATCACAAATAATCATCAATTGATATCACATATCATTAATAATTATTACGAGATAGTTGATGCACATACATCAATATGTTTGAGATCTTGAATACCTTGGTATTTTATACCATTCCCAGATAAGGGTGCACTAGACATTTTTCTACTTTGAATATACTATTCATAAGTATGTAAGTTTTGAACCTTCAGAAAATCTAAAGTTCAATATCTTAGTAGTCTGTTGATCTTATCAATAGACATGTATCTAAGGTTTGATGCTAGATCATTGTCAAATGATCTTTATCCTCTTTTTGATCCTCTAAGGTTTAATTTTTTAAGTATTTAGAAACATTAATGAACCATTCATTATTTTTCTAATTTAGTAGTGTCCTCTCAATGTTAGATTACTATCTAAAATATATCCATCATAACTCTTTATGACAAGTCTATTTCAGAATGCATGTTTATTTCCAACATTAGAAATAAACTATGAATGTATTCTAATATCTAGGCCGTAGAGACATTCTCTAAGACTATGGGCTCTCCCAGTGAAAATATGTAGTCTATCCAATGGAGATTGTTGTAATAATTGCATCAATATCCATGTGGATGACTATTAAACCTTAAGATCAAATTTTCTAGTCTTCTAAACATATGCGATCAATTGCAAGTGTTATTAGAAGAATGATATATAATTATTAGACTTTGATCTTATCTAATAAGTAAGTTAATTTAAATGATTATATGTAGATGTATAATATGTCGATGCACTATCTGAATCCTTCTCTAAGGATCCTAGATAGTCATACCATCAATGCATCAGCTTATTGTAGTATTGGCATTCATCCAACACTTTAGATGTCATATGTACGGAAGTCACAGAAGTGCAATCAAATCTTTGACTTTCCTTCTTACATGGGTCAGACCCATACTTCCATTATGATTCCTTCATCTATAAGAAACCATTGCTTAAGACAAAGGATCTCTTATGTTGAACTCAAAATTTTTCAATATGAGAATTTTTTAACATTTATATATGCTTCATTTAATTCATACAATAAGAATATTATGAAGCTTCATGAAGGACTTGAGTATAGACTGTAGAATGATGACACTCATCATATCTACATCCATTTATACTCTTAAAGACTTCGGTTTAGGCAGGTACTCAAACATTTTGAGTACATCTTCTCTTATCGAGCTATCATTCTGCATAATGCAATGAACCATGTCATTCATGATTAAATGCTGAAAATACATATGTATGCCAAAGCACCTTCTTATGTTTTATAAGGATTTTTGATAATTACAATCATCATCGATATGATATTTCCAAAGTACATTCAATAAGATATCAAGACTATAGAGATATACAAACCAAATGTCGTTGCCATATTGTCTATTTAATTGTCATCCCTTACTATTATGGGAAAAACTTGCACATTGCGACCATAAACATTATGTGTCCAACTGCAAGTACAATATCTTGATCATGGATCCAATCCATGATATTTTACTGGTTATTATTGAGTATAGTTTTGGGTGAGTTTAATGTATGTTATATGATGTAAGATAATTTGCATAAATACATGTTTTACTTTGAGTAAGGATTTTATATCAAAGTTGTCTTACCTTTTCAACTCTGAAAGTTCATTCCCTTATTCACTTTCAAAGTAAGAGACATACTTACCCGTATATCTCAAGCAAGATCTGAGATGTCCTTTCTTACCTTTGTTACATCCCAATAATACGAGAAACTTTAACTCAGATAAAAGGAAGTAGGAACTGATTCCACCTTGCAAGTCCAACTTGCATTCTCCAGTTCGGTCTTTAACACTCGTGCCCACCACCCCTAAGACAATGTTGACCTGTCATTAATTGAACCAACCATCAACATGATTAGAACTGCTATATGCAATCCAATATTTCCCTAATAATACGAGGAACCGACATTGGGGTCACTTACGACCTTACTTTTTTGAGAAGCAAAGAGCCTGATCTATGTGCGCTTGTATGCAGGAGCTATCACTTCGGATATGCATCTCCTACATACAATCCATGGCAATTAAACCCTTTTCCTTGACGAGAGACTATGGATGTCATTTGAATGATCCTCCATGTTGAAATTTTAATTAATTATATGAATCATATTCACATAATTAATTCTTCCAAGGAAATTACAACTCTATTCATAATAGAATGCTTAATTAGATCTAATTAATGTAATTATATTAAATTAATTATGAATCCAATTCAATCAACCAACAAACATTTAAGTTTTGCATGATATTACTATATAGTATACATCCTCGCAAGTATGTATTATTTTGTATAAAAATAATTAGAGTACCACTTGACATACTCATATTATTCTTTCCTAAAAAATGGATCCAGCCAGTACACCCGAGCTATACATGGAGGGAGCATTTGCTTGACATGCAAGGCGGTAATTAGTAACCAAGCCAGTATACCCAGACTAGACACTTCATCATTCGGATTGAGAACAACACAAAATAATATCAATGTACTTGTTGTTTTATCGATCAACTTTGATGACCGACATTATACTATATACAATAATTACTCAGGGATTTAGGTATATTTAAAACAACTTTAAGGACCCTAAATTTACAATCGTATCAAGCAAACATGTTCTTAATTTTGCATGTAAAAGTTGTCCTACAAATATTGTAGGATAAATTAGGGTTTCATGAAACACACATTCAATGGCCAATGATGTTTAATTAATTTTTCATAAATATTAAGCATCAAATCTCTAAAAATAAAAAAAAGAAAAAGACTAAAAATTTAAAGCTCCAAAATCCATCTAAACATTACAAAAAAACCTACAGAAAATTCAAATATTGTGTTTTCTATTTCTAAATTTTATATATTATATTTACTATATATTAAATATAGTTTTGGAAAACTTCGAAGCTCTTAACTTTTTTTAAATCCAAAATAATTCGGCCTATTTGTCTTATTTACTGTTTTGCTTTCTTTTTTACTTTAAAAATATTTGAAATTTTGTAAAAATATCTAAAAAATCACAAAATAGTAAAAATTATAAAAATATAGGAACATTTTATTCTGGTAAATTTGGTTATTTTTAGTAGTTTTTATAATTATACTACCTTGTATTATATATAATTCTATATAGGCTTTTATTATATTAAAAAGAAAAAGAAAATAAAAATCAGAAAATAGAAAATTAGAAACAAATTTAAAAATATAAAAAATAATATTTAAAAACGATAAATAATTAGAAATCCACAAAAACTCAAAATACTTAAAAAAATCCAAAATGATATGTTGTCTTTCTTGCTAATTTTGATTCTCTATCCTCCGTTGTTTCCTTTGTTTTACCCCTACTGTACTTGTCCACTACACAATCTATTGTAGGGTATAATTAACTTTGATTCATATTGCTTGCATTTATTTTTCTATACATTGTGTGGGTTAATTGTTGATTAAACTCGGTTGTTGAGAGGTCGTCATAGCGACCGAGTCCTTGTCTTGTGAGGCTCATTTTAGACCCCTTGATTTTTACGTTTATCAGCTCCAAACTTTGATTTTATGAAGATCAGTTTAAGAGTTAAAGTCAATTCAAGTTCTTTATTTTTCTTTTTTTTATTTTTTTGCACTTATAGGCATAAGTGTTTGCTAGGGATTAGCAAAAGCAAGTATAGGGGGATGATGAATATGCATTTCATCACAATTATTCTACCATTTTGATGTTAAATCCCTCGTTAAGTACAAGTATAAATCATTAATTTGTGAAAATAAATACATAAATTCTTAATAAACCACACGAAATACCGTATAAATGTTGTATAAAATACTGTATTTAATTCCAAAATAAAAGAATAAAGAAAAGGAAAGGAATGAAGTGTCAAAGACACTGAATGACCCTAGACCTTGAGATACAGTCATCATGATGACTTGGTCGACAAGGAATAAAGTAGGGGGAGATAGGGCTGGGAAAGTACACAAAAAACCGCACAAAACCCCTAATCCATTTTTCCCAATAATTGCATTTTGGGACCTATTGTATTTTATTTAATTTATTACACTTAAATTAATAAACCTCAAATAGAAATATTACTAATAATACAAAGAAAAATACAAAATTGATTCCACTAAAAAATAATGCACAGTGTGCTCGGGACACACAAAAAAAGCCGCAAAGAAAACTTTGCAGACATGTATCTTCTCCATACCGATTCAAAAGTGACCAAACTCACTTCATTGTTCATAAAATTCAATACGCTATTTAAAGAAGGTGGTTTCATTTAATTTGGATTTAAGATGCAAAAGCTACGTTTTGGGCCCCCATTGTGCACTATAATTGTATATTATATTCAATATATTTATTCTCTATATTTTCCCTTTTTTGATTTTTATAAAATTATAATATTATTCAAATGATATGTACATATTTAAAAAAATAAAACCATTAAAATAAAATATAATAAATAATATATTATAATATATAAATAAAGAACGTCCATATATACCTGTAAACTATATGCACATAATTAATTAAGTATGTAAATACACTCATTGAAATAATGTAAAAATATGTAAATATATGTTTAAATAAATTAAAAATATATAAAATACCTGTATATAAAAATAAAATACAAAATATAAATTAAAAATACAAATACTAAAATACATGCATATTTACTTATATTTATACATGTAAATACTAATCTATAATACATAACCTTATAAAATTAAATAAAAATAAGAATAATAACTGTAAAATTTACAAATATTTTTATATTTTCATAGAAAATTAATAAAATCATCTATTAAATTTTTTATCTATTTAATAATGGATTTTCACTACGGATTTTTCTCGTTGGTCCACGTGGACCAATAAGAATCAAACCCTAGTTGACTTGGGTCAATTGCTCCTCTCTCCTCTTCGAGCTCCTAACCTTAAAAAGTTACAAAATATTTTCAAAACCCCTTAAAAAATAGCTTCCCATTCTATATTTTTCATAAATAATTATTACTAAATATTAAAATTAGTTTTGAGAAAATTTGGAACTACTTTATATTTTTAAATCTCAAAATATTTCGGGCTATTTAAATAGTCCTTGATTTAAGATAGTTTGATTTTTAAAAATAAAT
This sequence comes from Ottelia alismoides, assembly GCA_037367405.1. Taxonomy (NCBI): domain Eukaryota; kingdom Viridiplantae; phylum Streptophyta; class Magnoliopsida; order Alismatales; family Hydrocharitaceae; genus Ottelia; species Ottelia alismoides. The sequence continues at coordinate 118,543 of JAZKJV010008273.1, forward strand.
AAAAAATAGCAAAAAATCAAAAAATCACAAAAAGAAGAATATTTTTAAAAAATTATTATATAAATTTTGACTTATATATCTATATCTAAAAAAATACCATATATTGTATTTATATAGCTACATATAGTTATATATATCTAAAAGTATTATTAATACTTAAATATATGTTAAAATCCTTTAAAAATATAAAGAAATGCTTTTATTTGTATTTTTTGATATATATATATATGTTATATATCCTCTATATTATACATATTACCTATATATGTATAAAGTTATTATATATTAAAAATAAAAAGAATTTTAAAATTATGAATATATATTTGAAACTAATAATTTAAAAATAATAAAAACTTAAAAAATTAAATAATAGAAACCCCATTAAAATACTAAGTAAATAATACGTAGCTAAATATATACATAAATACATTATTATTTAGAGAAAAGTTAATACATGCTACACCTGTTTGTTCCCTGTGTTTGACACCCTACACATACTTGCACACTATAACATTTATTGGTGGGTTTTATAATAATTTTGATCCACTTGATTTCATTGCTTGATTATTCCATTGTGGGTTGATTGTTGTTTGAGTTAGTTGGCTGTCGTGAGCGACCATCACAACGATTGTTGGTCCCATCTTGTGCGGACCGCACGACCGCCTTCGTAGTCTCTGATTCAACATATATATATATATATATATATATATATATATATATATATATAATTGTAATACTTGATTGTGACTATAGATTATATGGAATTAGTGTATTCTGATACATAAATAATTTTTATATGCTTTTACAGGTATAGTAATCGTGAGGGAGGCACAAAAGAGAACCGAGTAATAATTTTTTGTTCTGGTATCAGAAAATACGACTACAAGTAGTCCCCTATGTAGCCACATTTGATGAATTGTTTAATATGATGGCGGCAGTTATTACGAGCACATGGACCATTATACTCGCATATTACAAGAACCATATGACTACAATGTGGTCGTAATTGATTTTGTAGCCTCGGAGGATTGTTTGGAATACTTGTAGTCACATATGCCTATTATGACTACATTACAACTAATGCGAGCAAAATGTAACTACATTCGTCCGCTCATATTTTTATATTATAGTACACTGGCCTTCGATATTTAAATTATGGCTTCATAAATGATAACATGGATAGATATCATGAAAAGAATATTTGAAGAGCACATAATCAAATTAAAATTGAAAGACTCAATTAATCCATTATAAAAAGACGAAGACCATAGATCAAATTAAAGGATTGTATTAAATTTGTTGTATCTAAGTTTTTTACCATATATTCCCACACGTTATACCATACAATACTTATATCCTACCACATATGAGATCAAAGAAGGTCTAAACACTTAAAAGATTAAAAAACTTAAAAAATAGACAATACCGAGGCTCGTGATATATATCATAACTTTCAAGTACTACATGTATCTCAAAAGGCTGTAATATAAATACCTATGAGGATGTTTAATTATCAATGATAAATATGATTCACGTTTATCATATCAAAAATACAATGAGTTCCTCCAAGAACTCCACTTGCATGAGAGCAAAAAGGAAAGGAAAGAAGAAAATAGTTTCAAATTCGGACGGTTGGGTTGGAATTTGCCCTTGCAAATAGGGTTCAACGAAGGGACCACTGTATTTTTGAGTTGATAAGCAATCAATCCATGGACACCATTGTCAGAGTCCAAACTTTTAATGTAACGATTGTCGAAAGATTCATCATAGGCAACCAAATCATCATATCATTTCAAGATACAAGGTATACAAGTAAAGACTTGCTAAAATGATATTTAATCATCGTTACCACTAGCCTGAATGGGCTCAAAAAATCCATTACATTATATCAAGAAAACCTAGATCATTAAATAACCTCACCGTTGTTGATTTAAGGAATATCAATTCTTCAAATGCTTAAATCCATATAGACCCAATGCTTGCATACCTGACCAAATTCTTCAAATCATACTTCGCTACCCACATCCTACTATGGACTCCCATATACGCACCCATATTCCTCACAAAATTAAGACAAAAAATAAAAAAAGGATGTAAAAAACTTTTCTTAGATGGAAACTTCATCATAGATCGATTATTGTCGCATCCGTCGGTTAAGCCATGCATCGTAGTAGTTGTTTACTCCGAAAATCAGTGGTCTTAAGCTCCTCACAAGGCGGGAACTTAGTCGCTGAGTCGACCACACCAAATCCGGAATAAAACAACAATTAACCCACAATAATATATGCAATGAATATCAAAAATGTGGAGTTAAAATTTATTATAACTCTACATGTAAAATGTGTATAGGTGTAAGTACAGGTAGAGGTCGAACACTGGGAGGCGAAGGGAATGTATGTGATGTATCCATTATTCAATCCATTGATCATGTCCAATTATTGTTTTAGTGGGTTTTAGGTTTTTATAATTAATTTTTTTTTAATTTTTTCTTTTTCATATTTTTAGGGTTTTTTTCATTTTCTGGACTCAATATATAAATAAATATACCGTATACAATTTTTTTTGGAATTTTTCAAAATCATTTTCTAATTTTTTTTGTATTTTATAATTTAAACAGTATGAAAATGGCTTCCATTTCATTTTTAATAATCAGGAAAAATGCAAAAAAATGCAAAATAAAATATGAGCGTGAACAAGCATGGCAGAGAGCACCTATCCTGATTTTTGTGGATTTTTAGAAGCCATCTAGGTATTTTTAATAAATAGATAAAGAGACAAAAATGAAACAGCCTGGTAGGGGTATTTTTGCAAATAAAATAAGTTACAGGGGCATCAGTGCAAAAATACCAGAAAGTTATAACGTTTTCTGCGATTTTAGGGATTAAAATTAAATATGCAAACCCGCCAGGGCCCCCTTGAAATTTACCCACCACGTGGGACTGCACGTGGTCCGCACCCACAGGGACCAAAATGTAATTATAGAAAAGTTAAGGGTCCTGGTTGTAATTCTTCATAAAAATATAACACTGGAAATTTTATTTCATGGACTAAAATTATATTTACAAACATACAGGGGGTCTTATGCAAAATACCCACCTCACGTGGGACGACACGTGAGGTGACGTGGAATGGACCCAAAAGTAATATGAAAATAGTATAGGGGGTCAGGTACAAAAATTCCACTTTATTTACAACGTTATATTTTATTTACAATATTAAACAATAAATCCAAAAGGTAAAGGGGCTGGATATGCAATTTACCCCTAAAATGCGCGCTGGCGAACGGTTGGATGCGAGTCACTAGCACACGTGGCGCCTCCACGTGCGCCGATGCCGGTTCGCCGATGGAGCGCTAGGATTAGATCTCGCGTGAGATATGACGGTCGCTGCTTCGCTCCATCGGACGGTTGCTGCTCGATCTGGGCCTTCGTCTTCATCCAACGGCTGAGAGGACGCGTGGAAGAACAGGGAAGAAGACTCGCCGGGGCGAGCTTCCTCCTCCTCGATCTCGCTCTCCGGCCGACCATCGCTGCTCCTGAAGGTCCCATTCGCTTCCTGGAAGGTGTCTCTAGCTGCTGGAGGTGTCGGATCGTCCGAAGGCACAATGGAGCGGCGCCACGAGCTCGAGGAAGGAGCGGCGCTCCAGGTACCTCCGCCCACATTGAAAACGTCTCCTGGTGCCTTTCTTCGCACCTAACCTGCACAGGAATGTAGAGGGGCTCGAGGTCGTTCTCCTCGACCCGGGGTTTGAAGCTGGGAGCATGAAAATGACGGGGGTGACGATGCTCCGGCGAAGCGGCGGAGGCGAGCATCGATTCGCGGAACCAAGGGGGGCTCCGGTTGGTAGGGATTGACTGGAAGATGGAGAAAGTGGTGGGGAGTGAAATGAGGGCGAAAGCGAGTCGTGAACTGATCGGGATCACAGTGAAAAGCTCGCCGGAGCGAAGCTCCGGCGAACTACGAAACAACTAAATTACGCTAACCTACGAATCGAAATGCAAAATAAATGACGGAAATGAAATGCTGGAACAAAAATCTACCTAAAAATGTAAAGGCGCAGCTCTTATACCTGGAGGAACTCCAGGGAGCAGGGTGGCTGCCGGAGCGCCACCATGGGTGCAACCTCCGCCTCTCCGAACGATTCAAAGTGCGGGCAAGCTCCTCCTGTCACCAGGAGCATCGCCGGGACCGAATTCTGGGAAGGGATTGGCTGGAAAGCTGACCAAATTTGGCGAGGGAGGCGGTGGATCTTTATTTATAGACAGGTGGAGCACCCTTATTGACCAGGCCATGGCCGGCGATGCACACTATGTACATGAAATCTAGATGCTCGGCGGGGATCACGGGTGAAAGGAGAACAAATCTCCTGAAGTGACTGTTGGCGATGGATCACTGAGCCATGCGGGAAAAAGGGAAGAGGGGACAAGACAGGTCTGACGGGTCAGTCAGAGGCGCAGGGGGAGTTGACCGGAGGTCAACTTTCCCTGGCCCCTGATTGGTCCACGTCAGGCTTATCTTGACTCCTTTATTTAACGTATTAAATGAATTAATTAGGATTTACTTATAAAATAAAAATGTTTATAATTTAATGTAGTATTTATTTATGATTTTTATTTAATTTTTTGAAGTATTTTATTACGGTTTTATTAAGATAATGTGTATATGTATGTATTTACATGTATTTTTGTGTATTTTATTTTTAATTTGTTTATTTTCTTTTATTATTTTATTGGCTTATTTTATAAATTTATAATTTATTTTTGTGAATAAATAGATATTTTTGTTCCATTTTTAAGAGTTTATTTTCATTTTTAAATAAATTTGTATATGTATATGTGAGTATACTTATAGGTATTTTACCTATATATTATATTCATTTATTTTATTTAATGAATTTTATGTGTTTTTATTTCGGATTTGTATTTTTAATAACTAGTATATAATATGTACATTATTATAAAAATATGGATGAATAAAAGAATAAAAGAATTAAATTTCCTTTTATTTATATACATTCTTCTCATAGGTATTTTGCCTATGTAATACATAGACTTATTTTATTTCTCAATTTCTTTTTGGTTTTCTTTGAGTTTTGATATGTACCAGTATTATATACATTATTTACAATATTCTAAAAATATGAATTTATAAAAATAATGAGTATTGAATAAAATGAATATTTTGATCAGGTATTATGTACAAGAAGGGCCAAAAACCTAACTTTCACAGATGGGCTCTAAAAATTATGAAACCAATTTTATAAAATAGTTTATGAAATGCTATATACAATTAAAGGTGAGTTTGGGTGATTTGGAGTTTTTATTTGCAAGATATTGGTCTGTGAAGTTGAGATTTTTGCTTTTTATTATGTGTATAAAATGTATACTGAAAATTATTTTTGCACAAACTCAATTTTGTATTTTTATTTACATTATTATCTACAACTTTTATGAACAAAGTTTCTTTATCTGATGAATAAATAATTATGTACAAAATAGGTGCCAAAAATGCATAAATGAATGAATTAATAAATGAGATATTTATTGTATAATTGGCCCTTATCTCCCCCTACTTTATTCCTTGTCGACCAATTCCATGCTGGCCTTGGTCTCGGGGTTAGGGTCATAAAATATTTGCAATATTTTATTCCTTTTTCTTTTCTTCTCTTTATTCTATAATTTTGGCATTAAAAACCTTATTTTATGTATAATTAGTACAATAAATAATAGATGCTAATATGAACAAATTAATGCTATTTACATGCATTTGCTGGGGTTTTTAAGGCCAAAATGATAGAATAAAGGTGATGAAATGGAGATTCATCACCCCCCTATACTTGCCTTTGCTAGTCCCTAGCAAATACTTATGCAATAAGTACAAAAAGAACAAAGAATAAGAAGAAAAGAAAAAGTAAAAATAAAGAATTTAAAGAATAAATTGAATTGGTCATGATTTTTAAACTCATCTGTACAAACTCAAAGTTTGGAGCTCCGGTTAGACCTTGGTGTGAGAATGTGTGTGGAACCTAGTCGGGAACCAAATTTAAAACACAACAGCCTTCGATAGTCACAGAACTTGGTTCAAATCACCTCAATAGCCAGGTCAGAACTAGCCTACACCATACACAAACCCTTATGACTATGAAGCTGACTTGTACAGTGTAAGTGATAGTGGCTCCCCACCTCAGAAGTGGCAAAGAAACAACCTCCCCCATCCTGGTAACTCTAATGCCTCGGTCTAGCAACTCTTTCCTCGAGAAGCGGGGTATTCCCTTCTAAGTTCAAGTGCAACCGGCTCAAGAAGAGGGGGAAGAAGTATAGACTTTTGGAAGCTCAGCCAGTGTAGCCGAGTCTCCCGCTGCAAGCTTCATGAGATGAAACATGGATACCATAAGCTTGAACTATATACACTCCGGTGGGGTTATTAAATTTTCAATCCGACCCACCACTTTTTTGGAGTTCTCTTTTTTTTTTTTTCAATTGCATCTGTACAACATATCTACATGGTGCAGCATATATACAAGAAATTTCTCCTTGAGCCAGTAGACTATCCCTCTTTTGAAGCTTTATTGCAACCCACAGCTTCAGTCCTTAGACTTCATCACCACTAGACCAAGTTGAGGTGCACTTCCTTCACTATAAGAAGAAGAGAGGTTCCGCCTAGAAGTACTACCCTCATATGCTACCCCAAGCCAAAGGAAACTGCCTCCTCACCACCTCATCCATGGAGAGCTATGTGAAAGGTGCAGGTGTCCAAGTTAGGTCACGGCCGACAAGAGTCATGCGTGTGTTTCGAAAAGTTCTAGTAAGTCCACTGAGGTGACTTGAACCTAGCCCTGTTTTCTCAAAGAATTAAGTCTGAATAGTCCTGAAGTACCTTAAACCTAGTTCCCATAAGGTTCCAGTGCAGTTAGGTGCAGTAAGGTCCAACCAAGCTCCAATCTTCGACTTTATTGGACTAGTTCAATCATCAAGCTCAATCAACGAATATGAATGCTATGCAAATGCTATTTACAAATATGCACAGAATAATGCAATTTTTTCAAAGAACATGAAAACAAAGAGAGGAATTTTTACACAAAGAAAGTTTGCAAATAATTTTGGCACTCAAAGTATAAAATATGTACAGCTATTTACACGGGCGTGCCGCTTTATTTTTAAAGAATTTATGGGTTCTAACAAAGTGATTTATTTAGGTGTATACATAATTGATAAAGAATTTTTATGTATATATTGATATCATATTTTACTTTATTTTATTTATTATAATGCTTTTATTCCTCAGATTTATTTGAAAATCATTTTGAAAACTATAGTACAAAATATCTTTTGCAAATATTTACAAACATTTGAAATCCATTTTGCAAAGATTTTGCAAACACTATATATACATTTTTCACAATATTTTTACAAAATATTTTCACAATCATTTGCAAATAGGTTTTCAAATCCTTTATTTCACACAAATAGAAAATTTTGCAATCAAAATGTTTTTACAAAGGTTGAAAATATTTCACAAAAAGTTTTCCAAACAGTTGACACCATTCTTCAAATCATTTTGCAAATGTATTTTTAACCTGATTTATTAATCAGTATATATACAAAAAGAATCTGAGGAGTAAGAAACATTTATTAATGAATTATATCTTATTTTATATTTATTAAAAATTACACGAAAGTACGATTTATGGCTAAAGTATATACAGAGTATATACGACCCCCCTATACTTAGCTTGAGCTATGTCCTCATAGATCGGAGAGAAAAGAGAAGACATAACTCGTACTAAGTGTAGTTGAGTCTAAGAAACAAATGAACGAATCAAAGAATGAATCAATGAGAAGTTGACCGTCCCCCCTATACTTAGGATCAAATAATCCTAAGTATAGCAGACTGTACACAAAGCAGGGAGGGTCAAGGGTGGTAATAAATAGATCAAAGAATTAACAAATCAGGGGCGCACCCCCCTATACTTAGGACAAAGTACGTCCTAAGTACAGAGACTGACACCAAGGGGTGACACCTTTTATTTAGATACAGAAGATAGAAAAAGGAAAAGAAGAAAAGAAGAAAAGGAGAAGAAAAGATATATATATATATATACAGATAGATGAAAAGATCGTGGAGAATATACACATCACTCCCCCTATACTTAGGGTGAGATATCCCTAAATATAGGCAACAAAAGGAGTGACGAAAACTGTGCAAGGAAAGAACAACTCGGTGCGTACCCCCCTACACCTAGGACCAGGTACGTCCTAAGTGTAGTCACAAAGATATGGCGATAGATCTAGGGCACAGATAACATGCGGGGGAAAGGATGAACAGAATACACATATATACAAGCGGTGAAGAGACTGGTGAAGTACAGGACGGTATCTGACAAGCGACTACCGTGCTCTCGTCGTCGTCTCCTTGTGAGAACGAGGACGCAGTCAGCAGGTGAAGAGACACCCGAACATGCAATCAGGTGGGTGTCAGCTACCGGGGTCAACAGATCGAAAGGATAGATATCGGGTCCGGTAGCATGAAGCAGTCAATCGGCTCATATGGTCAACATGAGGGAACAGAGCCAATACCGTAAAACCGAGAGGAAGAAAGAGCAGTACAGACTCCTCCTAATCAATCATGGTCTCAGATAGATCAGAAATACGGCATATGAGACAGTGTGCTGCACGGTGGTGATATAATCCGAAAGTCACAAGAATACACCGAACAACACAATATGCGGCTCACTCCTGCGAGGCTCCTCAAGGTGAGCAAAATTAGAGAATAATTAGAGTACTCAGCTCCGTGCTCCAACAGACAGGAGACACAACCAGGGAGGAAACCGAGTACATACGTCAGAAGGTCCGGCTTCGTGCTCCACCAACGGGGAGACACCAGAAATGAAGCCGCGTACCTAAAGAATGATGTACCCTCCCGCAGATAACCCTCGGAGAGTGGTACATGCTAAGCAATGAATAATCAGAACAGAAGCTCACCCTGGCGAGGGTCGTCAAGGAGAGCGGGCTCAAAGGAGCCTGATCCATCAGACGGATCACAGAGACGGTCTCGATAGGCTACAGATCGGCTACCAGCAGAAGAGACCGAAAAAAATCGAGAAAGTGTGGCAGCGTCCCGCAAATAACCCTCGGGGAGCGGGCTGCCAACTAGTCATGGGAATAGCAGATATCAAAAACTCAACCTTGCGAGGACCGTCAAGGCGAGCAGACTCAAAGGAGTCTAATCAGATGGGTCCCATGATCCGCAGATCGGATAGGCAACTCAGGATGGGACCAAAAGTATTGCATATCAGACGACCCGGCTCCGTGCTCCAACAGAGAGGAGACACAATCAGAAGGTGGGAACCGAGCGTAAATAGAGTGTCGCAGCCTCCCGCAGATAGTCCTCGGAGAGTACTGCGATCTAGGCAGGGAATAGTCAGAAAGTGCCTCTACCTTGCGAGGGTCGTCAATGAGAGCGGGCTCAAAGGAGCCGGATCCATCAGACGGATCCACATAGTGGTCTCAGTAGTCGACAAGGTGGCTACCAACAGAAGAGACCAATCAGATCTGAAATATGTCGTAGTCTCCCACAGATAACCCTCGGGGAGCTACGAACCAATCAAATGAATAATAAGAGCTCATCCTTGCGAGGACCGTCAAGGCGAGCAGACTCAAAGGAGTCTAAACAAGTCGGCCTCATACCCCAACAGATTAGGCGCATAATCAGAAATGGAGACCGAGTGCACAAATCAGACGAATCGGCTGCGTGCTCCAACAGACAGGAGACACCAGAACTGAGTGAAGCCGATCATAAAGAAGGTGTCACATCCTTCCGCAGATAGTCCTCGGGAAGCGATGTGAGCTATGCAGTGAATAATCCGAGTACATCTCGTCCTTGCGAGGGTCGTCAAGGAGAGAGAAGGGCTCGAAGGAGCCGGACCCATCAGACGGATCCACAGAAATATAGTCTCGATAGACGGCCGACCGTCTACCAGTAGAAGAGACCATTATAGCAATAATGTGTCATAGCCTCTCGCAGATAACCCTCGGAGAGCTATGAACCAGGCATGGAATAATCAGAAAAGTGGAGCTCTGCCTTGCGAGGACCGTCAAGGAGAGCGGACTCAGATGAGTCAAATACATTGGCCTCGTGTACCAACAGGTCAAGTACACAATCACAGGGGGAGGCCAATCATATCGTACGACACGGTTTCGGGTCCCATCACAATGGCGACCCAAGCAGTGAATGAAACCGCAGTCCTAGAAATTGTCGCATTCTCCCGCAGATAGTCCTCGGGGAGCAATGCGAGCTATAGCAATGAAGGTCATGGGAATGCTGGCAAGTCATCTCAGGTCCTCAAAAGCAATAAATCATTCAATTATTCGGAGGGCATAAGATCATGTCAGGGAGCGAATAATCATGTCATTCACCAAGCATCCCTTGGGTCAATCCAGTCAACTGAGATGGCACGAAAAATAGTCAGGAATCCTCTAAGTGCCAGGGGTGGATAATGAAGTCAGGAGATCGAGGATGGGTCACTCATGTAGAAGAGAAATCATGTGGGTTCCAATCATCGTCATCAGGAAGCATATATCAAGATAGTCTATTCAGCCCAGAAATCACAGATGGTAGGAACCTCGAAATGGATAAAACAATAGAAACATCCTGATATCATCCTCACATCACTGAAGCTCATTACATCCTCAATCCGGTGTGCAAGATCTAAATCTTCAATAAAGAATCACACCTAATTATCATGCATCACAAAAATCCTCAATAAGCACATATGCATGCATCAAAAGTCAAATCCACCAAATCAATCTCAGCATCCGCAATATTATGCCCGACTTACACAAATAATCTGTATAAATAATCCTCGATGCGGGCCTCATCAATATGCACAGCATTCCCGGATAACGAGAGAGATGATACAGAGGGTACGAGGAGGGCGAGCGAGAAAATTGGGACATGGACAAATTTGGGTGTTCCACACAAGGCGGGAACACCGTCAAAATTGCGGTCCGAAGAGCGGTCTCTCCTCGAACCAGAGACGATGGTACGATGGATACGTAGAAGATGGTGAAGAAGCGGGAAACAAAGGACTTGGCGAAGAATGATTGAGCTCAAGCGCCAATATCACGACTCGATGCATGATGAAGAGATATATGTATAAGAGAGATAGAGAGACTCAAAGATAAAAAATGCATGACTCACACGGACAGGACTGTCTACTCTAATAATGAATGGAAAACACAATGAACTCCAAGTCACAATCAATACACAAGGCAACACCCCTAATTCACCTACTCAACACAGTGAAGACCATCAGGTGACGGTCATTTATCTTTTCATTTTTTGAGTTAGGTGAGAATCACAAAAATTGTACAATCACGTAGGAGGCTTGATAGGATTTGGGCTCTACTCCTTAGTGTGTACGTAAGCAATTTAAAACGCATACAATGAGGGGGGTTGCACTCCCCAAAACAAGGAAATCCATCATGTTTTATTTTAAGTCCAATAGAGTTAGCAGTCCCGATTTTATTTAAGTTATCACTTTTTTTTGGGTATTTTCAATGCACGTGCCTATCGCGGTTCCAATTTCCATTAAGCATCCTAAGTGGTCAAAAACATAGGGAGAAGTCGGAAAAGCCATGCAAGTCGGAAATCGATGATGCATGCTAAGTAAGAAGACTTACAGTGCTTCCCAGCTCTCTCCATGCGGGATGCATAACAGAATTGAAACCTATGCTATATGCAAATGCAAGCCGAAGAAATCGCCCTAGGATAGTAACTGCTATTATCGTGAAGCACCACAAGTCGGTCACTTATCCCTAACCTAAGGGTCCGGTCTTGGCTCACCCCTCCTCTTCTCGACACGCTCGAGTTCAGGAGTAGCGCTTGATGGGGCTCGCTCGCGGCACAGGGGTTAAGAGATAAATGAACCGACTGTTTAGATTTGACTAGGTCCAAAACGCACTATAGGTACATGCAAATATATTAGGGTGTTTGGACCTTATTCTATCGGCAAGCAATTCCTAAGCTAGGGCTCATTCACACAAAATAATAAAAATAAAATAAAAGAGAGAAACCGTCAAAACCGTCGAGGCCCCCAAGGGAACAATCCCTCGGGCAATGGACCTCGGGAATCGGAGTGTACCTGTGAGAGTCCTGTATTATTACAAAATTCCAAGGGTCACTCTCTCACATAAATATACCTAATAAAATGAAATAATATAAAATGCATAAAAATAGAGACTGTCTGCAAAAGTTCTCCGTCTCCTGTCATAGATGCTCTCTCCTGTTGGCTGGGCATAGAAGAGCCAACTCCGCCTTGCTGGGGTGCATAGGTCCTCCTAGGAGGTCCTCCGTCGCTTGGCGGTCCCTCGCATTAAAGACAAAAAGAAGGAGATGGTCAGAGCAGTCCATGAATAATATTAAATAAAATTCACTCAAATAAATAAATGAAGGACATGGACAAAGGATCAAATAGATGAACAAATAACCACACAAAATCATACAAAATCCGTTGCCTCCCCGGCAACGGCGCCATTTGTTTACTCCGAAAATCAGTGGTCTTAAGCTCCTCACAAGGCGGGAACTTAGTCGCTGAGTCGACCACACCAAATCCGGAATAAAACAACAATTAACCCACAATAATATATGCAATGAATATCAAAAATGTGGAGTTAAAATTTATTATAACTCTACATGTAAAATGTGTATAGGTGTAAGTACAGGTAGAGGTCAAACACTGGGAGGCGAAGGGAATGTATGTGATGTATCCATTATTCAATCCATTGATCATGTCCAATTATTGTTTTAGTGGGTTTTAGGTTTTTATAATTAAATTTTTTTTTAATTTTTTCTTTTTCATATTTTTAGGGTTTTTTCATTTTCTGGACTCAATATATAAATAAATATACCGTATACAATTTTTTTTGGAATTTTTCAAAATCATTTTCTAATTTTTTTTGTATTTTATAATTTAAACAGTATGAAAATGGCTTCCATTTCATTTTTAATAATCAGGAAAAATGCAAAAAAATGCAAAATAAAATATGAGCGTGAACACGCATGGCAGAGAGCACCTATCCTGATTTTTGTGGATTTTTAGAAGCCATCTAGGTATTTTTAATAAATAGATAAAGAGACAAAAATGAAACAGCCTGGTAGGGGTATTTTTGCAAATAAAATAAGTTACAGGGGCATCAGTGCAAAAATACCAGAAAGTTATAACGTTTTCTGCGATTTTAGGGATTAAAATTAAATATGCAAACCCGCCAGGGCCCCCTTGAAATTTACCCACCACGTGGGACTGCACGTGGTCCGCACCCACAGGGACCAAAATGTAATTATAGAAAAGTTAAGGGTCCTGGTTGTAATTCTTCATAAAAATATAACACTGGAAATTTTATTTCATGGACTAAAATTATATTTACAAACATACAGGGGGTCTTATGCAAAATACCCACCTCACGTGGGACGACACGTGAGGTGACGTGGAATGGACCCAAAAGTAATATGAAAATAGTATAGGGGGTCAGGTACAAAAATTCCACTTTATTTACAACGTTATATTTTATTTACAATATTAAACAATAAATCCAAAAGGTAAAGGGGCTGGATATGCAATTTACCCCTAAAATGCGCGCTGGCGAACGGTTGGATGCGAGTCACTAGCACACGTGGCGCCTCCACGTGCGCCGATGCCGGTTCGCCGATGGAGCGCTAGGATTAGATCTCGCGTGAGATATGACGGTCGCTGCTTCGCTCCATCGGACGGTTGCTGCTCGATCTGGGCCTTCGTCTTCATCCAACGGCTGAGAGGACGCGTGGAAGAACAGGGAAGAAGACTCGCCGGGGCGAGCTTCCTCCTCCTCGATCTCGCTCTCCGGCCGACCATCGCTGCTCCTGAAGGTCCCATTCGCTTCCTGGAAGGTGTCTCTAGCTGCTGGAGGTGTCGGATCGTCCGAAGGCACAATGGAGCGGCGCCACGAGCTCGAGGAAGGAGCGGCGCTCCAGGTACCTCCGCCCACATTGAAAACGTCTCCTGGTGCCTTTCTTCGCACCTAACCTGCACAGGAATGTAGAGGGGCTCGAGGTCGTTCTCCTCGACCCGGGGTTTGAAGCTGGGAGCATGAAAATGACGGGGGTGACGATGCTCCGGCGAAGCGGCGGAGGCGAGCATCGATTCGCGGAACCAAGGGGGGCTCCGGTTGGTAGGGATTGACTGGAAGATGGAGAAAGTGGTGGGGAGTGAAATGAGGGCGAAAGCGAGTCGTGAACTGATCGGGATCACAGTGAAAAGCTCGCCGGAGCGAAGCTCCGGCGAACTACGAAACAACTAAATTACGCTAACCTACGAATCGAAATGCAAAATAAATGACGGAAATGAAATGCTGGAACAAAAATCTACCTAAAAATGTAAAGGCGCAGCTCTTATACCTGGAGGAACTCCAGGGAGCAGGGTGGCTGCCGGAGCGCCACCATGGGTGCAACCTCCGCCTCTCCGAACGATTCAAAGTGCGGGCAAGCTCCTCCTGTCACCAGGAGCATCGCCGGGACCGAATTCTGGGAAGGGATTGGCTGGAAAGCTGACCAAATTTGGCGAGGGAGGCGGTGGATCTTTATTTATAGACAGGTGGAGCACCCTTATTGACCAGGCCATGGCCGGCGATGCACACTATGTACATGAAATCTAGATGCTCGGCGGGGATCACGGGTGAAAGGAGAACAAATCTCCTGAAGTGACTGTTGGCGATGGATCACTGAGCCATGCGGGAAAAAGGGAAGAGGGGACAAGACAGGTCTGACGGGTCAGTCAGAGGCGCAGGGGGAGTTGACCGGAGGTCAACTTTCCCTGGCCCCTGATTGGTCCACGTCAGGCTTATCTTGACTCCTTTATTTAACGTATTAAATGAATTAATTAGGATTTACTTATAAAATAAAAATGTTTATAATTTAATGTAGTATTTATTTATGATTTTTATTTAATTTTTTGAAGTATTTTATTACGGTTTTATTAAGATAATGTGTATATGTATGTATTTACATGTATTTTTGTGTATTTTATTTTTAATTTGTTTATTTTCTTTTATTATTTTATTGGCTTATTTTATAAATTTATAATTTATTTTTGTGAATAAATAGATATTTTTGTTCCATTTTTAAGAGTTTATTTTCATTTTTAAATAAATTTGTATATGTATATGTGAGTATACTTATAGGTATTTTACCTATATATTATATTCATTTATTTTATTTAATGAATTTTATGTGTTTTTATTTCGGATTTGTATTTTTAATAACTAGTATATAATATGTACATTATTATAAAAATATGGATGAATAAAAGAATAAAAGAATTAAATTTCCTTTTATTTATATACATTCTTCTCATAGGTATTTTGCCTATGTAATACATAGACTTATTTTATTTCTCAATTTCTTTTTGGTTTTCTTTGAGTTTTGATATGTACCAGTATTATATACATTATTTACAATATTCTAAAAATATGAATTTATAAAAATAATGAGTATTGAATAAAATGAATATTTTGATCAGGTATTATGTACAAGAAGGGCCAAAAACCTAACTTTCACAGATGGGCTCTAAAAATTATGAAACCAATTTTATAAAATAGTTTATGAAATGCTATATACAATTAAAGGTGAGTTTGGGTGATTTGGAGTTTTTATTTGCAAGATATTGGTCTGTGAAGTTGAGATTTTTGCTTTTTATTATGTGTATAAAATGTATACTGAAAATTATTTTTGCACAAACTCAATTTTGTATTTTTATTTACATTATTATCTACAACTTTTATGAACAAAGTTTCTTTATCTGATGAATAAATAATTATGTACAAAATAGGTGCCAAAAATGCATAAATGAATGAATTAATAAATGAGATATTTATTGTATAATTGGCCCTTATCTCCCCCTACTTTATTCCTTGTCGACCAATTCCATGCTGGCCTTGGTCTCGGGGTTAGGGTCATAAAATATTTGCAATATTTTATTCCTTTTTCTTTTCTTCTCTTTATTCTATAATTTTGGCATTAAAAACCTTATTTTATGTATAATTAGTACAATAAATAATAGATGCTAATATGAACAAATTAATGCTATTTACATGCATTTGCTGGGGTTTTTAAGGCCAAAATGATAGAATAAAGGTGATGAAATGGAGATTCATCAGTAGTTGCTTGTCCAAATCCGATGCCACAACATCAGTTGATCTTCAGGAATGTGGGCAGTCATCATCACGGTAGGTCTGTTCATTTTATTACATCAACTTTCTAGTATGTATGGGTGTTGCATTCTTGTTGATGATTTTAAGATTGAGTAACCCATATAAGCCAAGGGGTTTATAATTTTAAGGAAAAATACAAAAAAACTAGGGTGAAAAAAAACTCACTTAGATGCATACAATGTTCCATACATTCATTACACATCTACATACATATCCAAGTTCCTAACATACTTGCATACATACCCGAACACACCCATTCATGCCCACATTGCACCACACACTCTTACATATCATATATTGCTCCATATCGCGTGTTTGGAATTTATTTCCTCTTTTTTTCATATTTATTAAGTTGTTTAATTATCTTGGAAATTTTATAAGGTGTTGAAGTATGCGAGCGAGTGACACTGCTAGAATGTGATAGCACCTGAGAAAATTTAGTTTCAGTTTGGACCAATTCGGTACATAGTCCTAACCTTTCATTCCCCTATTCATGTACATGCAAAATAGACATCAAGAGTCGCACGGTGTCGTGAGGAGCATTTCTTATCTTGTAAATCTAAGACCCTAGAAGTTGTGAAAAAAATAAAAATATATAACACAAGATAGGGACGTCACTCCTCAAAATGTATTGCACATGCCTCTCATTGTGCAGGGCCACTCATAACCTAACATTGAAGAAATCACATGTGTGAATGAGATTTTGTGCGATCTCGTGCAATACCCTAATGTAATGTACATGTTGGGTCTATTTAATAAACACATATTATACTGTCATTTGCAGCTAAAATAATGATTCCCTAACAAAAGAAGTTATATTATGCATTAACATCAAACATGTGAATATTCCAAATATACAGTAATTGTGGTCCTCCTTTTATTTTTTTGACAGTAAGGGATGATGATGCACCACATATAATTTTTTTTTCAATTCGTTGAATATGAAGATGCTCCGCCGTTAATCGCCGAAGTACGGGAGCCCAAGTGAAGTCTACCGCCTCAATTAACCACCGCAACTTAAACATTGTTGAGATCACAATGGTCTTGGTTCCCAGGAAGTCCACATCTGCAGAAGCGACAACCAAGGATAAGCCTTTCAAAATAAAAGTTTGTGCCTCCAAAATTTTATATATCATATAACATAGTCCAAATCCTGCAACATAGTCCAAATCCTGCAAATAATTATCAATCCAAGGGATATTGCATCCTCGTATGAAATGGCAATTTAGATTTTCATAGCCTCTCAAACCCCTTTCACTGGAGGATCCAGATAAGATATGTAAATCCAATAGAAATTCGAGAGTCTGAAGAGAAAGGGCTTGAGCATAGCAACTTGCATCACCAATGCGAAATCAGTTGCATGGTTCAATTTTGGAAACAAAAACCTATGCTTTTAGAGAATATACAAAAATGAGGCTAGAGAAGTTGGTGGTACCACAAGGAATCAATGACCTCTCTTGTATTATGATCTATATCTCACAACATGCACTCTCTCCAATAATAACTCCAGCAAGATTAGATGTAATCATCAAAATCTATTATCATCCTTCCAGTATAAAGGGATATAAGTTGTTCCATGAACTTCAGCAGCAAAGATGTTCTGGAGACAGATGTTGACCTCCTGAAAGCATATTATTTTTTCTTAGTCTCCTATGCACAAACGCTTGTATGAATTCCTCACAGAGGAAAGAACATTGATATTATGAAATGTATCGAAAGAGTCTTGAACATAGCTCTGCGCTACCGACATGAAAGAAGATTTGATCCTCCTAAAGTACTATTCACAACGGTATGTTCTCTCACACGTAATCGCAAAAACCATGCCTTTAACATTATCATTTTATGGAGTCCCACGACCCATCCTCTTTTGGACCTCTAAGAAAAAGGTCCATTCTCAAAATTCACTCAGTCTCTCCTCCAGAAGATGGGCAACATAGTACTGTAAGGGAGTGGAGGAGCACTGTAAGGGACCAATGCACACACCAACACACACACACACACATGCACACACATTCTCTCTCTCTCTCTCACTCACACACACACGCACACCAACACACACACAACAACAAACACACACACACACATACATACACACTCACTCTCTATCTCTCTCTCTCTCTCACACACACAAACACTCATACACACACATGCATACATGCTTATACACACACCATCGCACGCACATGCACACCCACACACACGTCTTAAAACACACAATTACATACACATGCCTATGCACATGCCAACACACACACATACATACACTCACTTACATACTCATACACACACACACACCTACACTCACATACATACACCGCCATATAAACACACATTCATATACACACCAACACACACCACCACACAAACACATATTCATGCACACATCAACATACATACAAATGCACACATGTACACACATGTATTGAACATCTATTGTTTCTCTTAGTCATTTCATCAAACACATACATTGCATACTAAAGAAAATATATACAAGAAACAACAAACCTAACATTAACTAAATGTATAGATTAAAGAATGAACATCACATATTAACATCCATACTTCAACACACACACACACACACACCTACAAATTGCATTTCTAAATCGCATATTACAAAAAATCACATTTTAAAATCTATTTAATTTAATCAGGTAAGATAAAACCTCTTAGGCATTTCAACAAACACCTACAATGCATTTGTTAATCAATAAATACACTCAAATACAATCATTACTCAAAATAAAAACTAACTAGTATAATAGACAACAAAATATACCTAATGAAAATGATCAAAATGGGATAGATTCTCGTTGGTGGATAGAGATGGACGAGGAAGGGATTCTCTCCAAGGATAGGAAGGCTAAGAGGAGATGGCATTGGAAATGAGGATACGAGAGAGGAGGAGAAGGTCGAAAGATGAGGAAATGGTAGGTCAGAAGTGTAGGGAGGAGGAGAGGGTGTCGGGAAGGGAGGAGGTCGAGCGGAGGTAGGGCTTGGAGGGCGAGGAGGTCAGGTGCACGAGGAGGAGGTAGGGTTAGGTTGAGTAAGAAACGAGGTTTTGTTATGAATGTGCATTCTATTTAGTAGGCTATGCGACTGCAATATGCGATCATAGCGGGGTCGCATATTGAGGCGTCAAATTGCCCGTCTCCATCTTGTTGTCACATATTATCTATGAAACCACTAAATTTGAGAAAGTGCTCGCATTTTATATTGTGATCACATTCCCACTACTAGTGATTGTAATTCCGTGCTGGTAAAATGACACTTTTCTTGTAGTGGATTGGATACGAATTAAGCTAAAATCGGATCCATGTGTAGCCCTAATTTTAATCTTAAAAGAAGTTTGTCCTCGAACTTAAAGATAAAATTAGGATACAACAACATTAGATAATAATCTTAAAAGATTGTTGCCATATAGAAATAACAATCTTAAAAAGATTGGAGTAGGGATCTTGAAGTTACCTGAATGCTTGTCCCTCATCTCATCCTCAACTTCCCATGTAGCCTCCTCAAATTATTGGTTATGAAAAAAGACCTTTACCAAAAGGATCATCTTGTTCCTCAACTATCAATCCTTAAGATCAATAATTTCAAGAATTTCCTCTTGATATGTCAGATTCTATCCGTAACAAGGCCTTCATAACCGATAACATGAGTCGGGTTGTACACATACTTCCTTAGGTTAAAAATATGGAAGACATTCAGTATGGTGGACAAACTAGGTGAATATCTTAACACTATGTTAAACTCCCGAATCTCTTCAAAATCTCAAATGGTCTAGTGTATCTTGGATCCAACTTGCCTTAACTACAAACCCAGGTATCATAGGAGACATGAAGAAATACAAACTCACCGGCTTGAAACTTTAGGTCTCATATCATATGCATAACTCTTTTGCTTGCTCTACGCTTTCTTCATCCTTCGTCAGATGGTATACATTATATCCTTGGTCTTATTTAGTTCCTTTGACTGGTACCAATGCTTCTCACCCATCTCAACCCAACAAGTCATGGTGTGACATCTTCGCTCATAAAAGTGCCTCAGAAAGTGCCATATCAACATAGGAATAGAATGCATTGTATACGATTCAACCAAATGAAGGTGAAATATCCAAGATCCCTTCCACTCAATCACAAAACTCAAAAGATCAATGTACGAACGTTGTATTTGCTGTGGCCACCAGTCTAAAAATTGTATGACGTACTAGTATTGAGAATGGTACCCAAACTTGTTCGGAACATTATCCATTCAAAATAATTATAAAAAGAAAAAAGGCTGATTATCCCTTTGGGGACTCCTATTTCATGTAGGAGTAGGATTGGAGAGAGGAGGCAAGAGTAATATAAATAAGACCCCATGCATGGCATTAGAGATCATCCCAACTCAAGCATCTATCCTTCTCTTCTCTCTTAGGTCTCTCTTCCCAAGCAAGGAGAGAAGTAGCCCACGCAATGCGTGAGGAGTATGTTTGCGCAAGGCGCGAAGAGTTAGCCTGCAAGGACGTGAAGAGAAGTCGCATCCGTGAGGAGCATCTACGCTAGAGGCACGAGGAGCTGCTAACAGTGAGGTTCGTTCTTGAAGAGGAGCATCACGCGATGAGGAGAAGCAATGGTATCATGTTCTCCAAGTACAAGGTGACATTTATCTAATTTATTCTTGTAACTAAACCTTAGTTTTGTTGGGCAACAAAACTGAGAAGACAGTATGCCCTATCATTTTTCTGGCCTAGTGGATTTTATTGCGGGTCAGTGTGCCCTGTGGGTTTTCTAACACCCTCACATCGAGGAGGGTTCTTCCACGTAAAATTTCTCATCTCTCTGTACTGCTTGATTATTGTGCTATGATTATTTTTCTTGATTCCCATGTGGGAAAAGTTCCGCTGCTAGTCATCCTTTGCAAGACAGTTTAAGGGAACCCCTCGATTTCCCAACAAGTGATATCAGAGCATGCGTTGTCGAGATGGGGAAGAATGACAACGGCACAATAATCAAGCTTATGAGCACAAGTTGGAAAATATGGAAGGTCAAGATGGAGGACATCTTGTAATGCAAGGACCTCCACGATCCGGTGGAAGGAGAAACAACCAACTTGAGGACATGTCTGCAGGTGATTGGATGAGGCTGAACAGGAAAGCAGTCGGCACCATTCAGAAATGGCTGGACTTATCGGTATTCTTCCATGTCGCAGAAAGGAGAGATGTGAAGAAATTATAGGAGAAACTGGCAGAGCTCTATGAGCATAAGATGACCACCAACAAGGCGTTCTTGATTTAGAAGTTGGTGAATCTAAAGTACAAGGATGAGATAAAAGCTGCTGAGCACTTGAATGAGTTTCAGAGTCTCATCAGTCAACTGAGTACCATGAACATGATCTAGATGATGAATTGCATGCACTTCTTCCCACGGGTTCCCTTCCAGACAGTTGGAAAACTCTGGTGATTACTGATAAACGCAGAATTGAGAGCGGTTGTATTGACTCACAAGGCGAGTCAACAGTCGGTGTCTTAACTACTACAAAATCCTGGTTTAATCAACAATTAACCCACACTAAAGATCAATAAATTAGAAATAATGTGGAGTTAAAATTTATTTTTAACTCTGCACAAATGATGTAAAGGGCAAGTATGCAGAGAGTTCGAACACAGGGAGCAAACAGGGTAATTCAAACAATTATGCACAAGTGAGTGTGTGTGTTGTCTACACTAAGCAAGCAAGCAAAGGAATTTTTGTGGGTTTTTAATTTTTAATTTTTTTATTTGATTTTTTTAATTTTGTATTTTGATTTTTAATTTTCTGATTTTTATAATTTTATATTTTATATTTTTTTAATTTTCAATATTGGAAAATAAAGACAATGTAATAAAAGACCAGACAAAATATGTATAAAAAATATGCAAAAATATCCAAAAATTCAGAAACAAAATGTTTTTGATATTTTTAGGATTTTTTTACTGTTTTTGTGATTTTTGGGTATTTTTCAAAGTGTTTTTGGTATTTTTCAATACTAAATAAGGGAAAACAGTGAAAATCGGGCTGGCTCTGAGTAAAAATGGAATTTTAAAAATAGATAACAGCCACAAATATTTTCAAACTATTTTTCAAATAAATATAACAAATTACAGAACAACCAGGAACTGAGTTTATAATTTTTGGAATTTTCTTTGATTATATATATATTTTTTGAAGTTTTTATGTATTTTTGAATTTTTAAGGTTTTTCTTTTGAGATTTTTAGTGATTTTTGGACTGACACTAGAAAATGGTAAAACACACAAAATATAATTTTTTTGGGAATTTTTCAAAACGTTTTTATAATTTTTATGGGTTTTCTAATGCAAACAGTGAAATAAATGCATGTTTTTGATTTTTAATAAATGTGAAAATGCAATAAAAATGCAATGTAAAAATATGGCGTGCACGTACAAGTAAACAGGAACTTAAGTTCAAATTTTTTAGGATTTTTGGAATTAAAATAGGGCCTTAAATAAATAGAGCAAGCAAGTACACATTACAGGCCTGGCAAGGACTTATACGCAAATATCAAAACCTTCGGGGGCATACATGCAATTTTTCCACCAAATTTATACTGAAGAAAATACTTTCTAGACCAAAAAGCAATCACACAACCCGCAGGGGCTTTGTAGCAAAAATCCCTAAGTCGCTCATGCGCAACACGCGCGCCTGTCAGGACGAATTCGCAATTATTACAAAATTCGAGGGCTTAAGTGCAAATGTGCCAAAAATATTATAACCTCCTATAACAGTCCTAGTATTAAAACTAAATACTCAAAACCCCGAGGGGTGATCTGCAAAATCGCCACGTCACGTGCGTAGAGCACGTGACAGAGCGGGACCCAGATGTAATATCGTAAGACTTCGGGGGTATCGAGGCAAAGTTTACAAAACTTAATACGGCAAATGAAAGTATGAAAATTAGACAGTAAATACAAAAGTTGGCGGGGTATAAATGCAAAATTACCCACGCCTGCGGGATCGGACGGTGGCTGATCGGTCACTTACGCCACGTGGCACGCATATACGGCCCAATACCGCTTCGTCTCGACGGTCCCGATTAAAAGATCTTCACGTGATCGGACGGCCGAGGCTGATGCAGATCCTACGGTGGCTGTAGCCTTCCAAGAACATGCCAGATCGGACGGCCCCAGGAGGATAACGACGAACGGGAAGAACTCGCCGCGAAGCGAGCTTCCCCGGCCGCCTGCTCCCACCTGCGGCACTCCTTCGAGATGCAAAGTGGCTGGGGGGATTCTTGGAGGGATTCTCAATATCCTGGAGGAAACAAAATGCCGCGGGATGCTTCAGGACCCCTCCACGTCGACGAAGAAGAGGAGGAAGCCCAGGAGGTCCGGCGAGCGATCAAAACTTCCCCAGGTGCCATTTTGACGCTCCAAAGACCTGCAAAAGGGGTTACGAAGGGCGAGGGTAAAATGCCTCGCCCCTCCAAACTGTGGATTGCGGCAGAGAGTGGTAAAAACGGGGTTCGCCGGAGCAAGCTCCGGCGAGGGGATGGTGGTGGTGAACGAAGTGTGGTTGAGTAAAAATGATGGCAGCTAATTAATCCTAATGCTACTGGAAGAAAAATCGAGCAAGGAAAATGAACAAAAAGTCAGACCTCGAGCCTAAGAAGGCGAGATGGGACCTCGACGGCAGCGGCCACCGGAAGTGGTGTGGAACACGCTTCAGGCCACCGGCACACCTCAACGAAGAGCTCGGATCAATCCCCTGTCACCGGAGATCACAAGCTGCAGCTCGGAGGTCTTGGCTAGGCCCAACTGCAGTTCAAAGAGAGGAGGAAGATGAGGGTTGGTTTTTGAAACATGGTTGCGGCACGATGTTCAAGGAGGGATCACGGGTACCGTGATGATGCTCGGCCCGAGATCAAGCTAGGGCGTGTAAGCTGGATCCTAGGGGATCAAACTTGCAGAAGAAAGTTTCGTGAAAAGATGCAAGGATCGGCCCCCCAAAAAAAGTTGAAGATGGGTCAAAGCCCTGCTGACACAACTACAGGAGTAGGACCAGGGAGTTGACCCGAGGTCAACTCTCTTGGTCCCCTGGTTGGTCCACGTGGACCAACCAGGAAAAACTCCTGGAAAAAAGGTTTAAAAATTTATTTAAAAACAATAAATGACATTATTTTGATTAGGTTAAAAAATAAAAATGTTTAAAAATTTATAAATTATTTTATGGTAATTTTTATTTAATTTTATTAGGTATATTTTTACAAGTGGCCTTTATACCCCTATATAGGTATATTATCTATATACTTTATTACTTTATTTTTATTTCATGTATTTTAATTTTTTTTATTTATTATTTTCTAAAATTATAAAATACTTTTATACACTCAAATATATTTTTGTATTTCATTTTTCTGATATGTTTTGTATATGTAATAGAATAAAAGTGGTATTCGTATAGGTATAGATACAGGTATTATACCTATGTATCAAATATGTAAGTATTTTATTTTGAGTTTTATTTAGGTTTTTATTCCAATTTTAATGTACATAATTATTATAAATAATATTTACAACATTATAAAAATATAAAATTATAAAAATAATAAATAAATAATAAATTGAATATTTTAATCTGTACAATTATACAATGAGGGTCCAAAACTCAACTTTCAAACCTTAGCTCCGCCAAATGAGAAACCACCGCCATTGGATAGATTATTTTCTTCTATATACAATTAAAGGTGAGTATGCTGCATTTGGAGTTGTCAGTTGTGAGATACGGGTCTGGGAAGTTGGGATTCTGGATTCTTATTCAGACCAGAACTTTTTATCTGTAAATTATTTTTCTGTGAAATTAATTTTGTATTTTTCTTTATTAAATTATCTACAACTTTCATGTACAAAGTTTCTTTATCTGATGCACAAAAAGTGGAACCAAAAATAGATCCCAAAATGAATAAAGAATGAATAGAATAATATAGGTATTTGGCCCTTATCTCCCCCTACTTTATTCCTGGTCGACCTATTCATCAAGATGCCTAGGTCTCGGGGTTTCGGGTCATAAAATATTTACAATATTTTATTCTTTTTCTTTTCTTTTCTTTATTCTATAATTTTGGCCTTAATTACAGTATTTTATACACTATTTAGATGCACATGCATGAATGCTAAGATGATGGAATTAATGATATTTACAGGCATTTGCTAGGGTTTTTGGTGCCAAAATGATAGAATAAAGATGATGAAATGTGGATTCATCAATTACCATGAGCAACTCCGCTACAGATGACAAGCTGACCATACCTATGGTTAAAAGCAGTCTTCTAAATGAAGAAATTAGACAATGATCATTCCGAGAGTTGTCGTCTTCACATGTGTACATAGTTGAGAGAAGAGACAGGTCCAACAACAAGGGAAAATCACAAGAGAGACATAAATCTAGGGAGAAGTCCAAGGACAGAGGAAAGTGCCATCATTGCAACAATCCTGGTCACTAGAAGAGAGACTGTATTGTCTGGAAAAGAGAGCAAGCAAAATCCAAAAAGAATCAAAAGAAAGATGATGATGAGAACGTTGTTGCAGTAGTGGCTGATGACGTTGGGAATCAGTTGGTTCTCACTATATAGGAGCAGTGTCTACATGCAGGGGATGACTCAAAGTGGGTCGTCGATATGGGCACCTCCTACCACCTGACTCCGCACAGGGAGTTCTTCACTTACTATACAGAGGGAGATTTTGGGGAGAGTCACGATGGGTAACAACAATTACTCCAAGATCGTTGGCACGAACAACATCTTAGTTCAGACTGCTACTGGATGTGCAATGACTTTACATGATGTTCCAGTTCTCAACTGGATAGGGAGGGCTACCATATGAAGTTTGGTAACAGTAGATGCAAGATTAACAAGGACTCTCTTATCATGGTCAGAGATAGGTTGTGTTGCACGCTCTACAAGACTCAGGTGAAAGCCATGGACGACAACCTACGTGCTAGTGAGACTCACATGTCAGATCTCTAGCATCGGCAGCTCAGACACATGAGCTAAAAGGACTTACAACTTATAAGCATGAAGGAGTTGATACCATGTCACACTGATGTAATGCTAGCACCTTTTGATTCATGTTAGATTGAAGAACGAGAGTGCACCTTTCAAGACCAGATCAAAGGTGAAGGAAAACCTTATGTAATTGATTCACTCCGATGTGTGTGGTCCCATGGACATAGCATCTTTGAGAGGAAACAAATATTTTCTGGCCTTCATCGATGATGCATCAAGGAAGGTGTGGGTTTATATGCTGAGGACGAAGGATCAAGTGTTTGAATTCTTCAAGAAATTTCATGCCATGGTAGAGCGTGAGACAAGCAAAGTATTGAAGTGTCTGTGCACGGATAATAGAGGGGAGCACACCTATCACAATTTTTAGAGCTATTGTACAGAGCACGAGAACAAACATGAAAGGATAAAGCCCGGCACACCCCAACACAATGGCGTCGCTGAATGGATGAATAGGACCATTGTGGAGAGAGTTTGTTGCATGTTAAAGACAACAAAGCTACCCAAGACCTTTTGGGCTGAAGCGGTTCGGACTATCTGCTATTTGATTAATCGATCTCCATCTGTTCCCTTGAATTTTCAGGTCCCTGAGCACATTTGATCTAGGAAAGATCCCTCATATGCTCACATGAGGGTGTTCGAATGCAAATCTTATGCATTTATACTAAAGGAAATGAGGAAGAAGCTTTATGACAAGGCAGTGCCTTGCATTTTTTTGGCTATGGAGATCTGGAATTCAGAAATCGACTTTGGGATCCAAAGAAGAAGACCATCATCAAGAATAGAAATGTGATTTTCTATGAGAACTAGACTTTGGTTGAGGATGATAGTGGTGATGGTGACTCAGATGGGATTGCTATGGATGATGACAATGATGAGGACTCAGATCCTTCTCCAGGACTAGGTACATATGGAGAAGATGCACAACCAGAACATCATGAGCCAGATGCAAACCCCGTTGCTACAGGTCCAGGGGATCCTGGGCAGGGGGAGCAACCTCTTCAAGAAGCAGATGCAGCAGAGCCTTAAGTCAGAAGATCTGGGAGGGCACATCAGCCATCATCTCGCTATCCTACTTCCCAGTACGTATTGCTGACTGATCATGATGAGCCATGCACTTTTGAGGAGGAACAAGAGCATAAGGAGAGAGATCATGGGCAAATCGCAATGAATGAAGAGATGCAGTCTCTGAAGAAAAATCAAACCTATGATCTTGTTGAGCTTCCTGCATGCAAGAGAGTGCTAAAGAACAAATGGTCTGCAAGCTGAAGACAAATGATAGTGGCAAGTAACTAAAGTACAAGGCCAGATTAGGTGTGAAAGGATTCAACCAGAAAGAGGGTGTGGACTATGATGAGATCTTCTTACCAGTTGTAAAGATGAATCCCGTGAGAGTGGTGCTAGATCTTGTTGCAAGTCTAGATCTTGAGCTAGAGAAGATGGACATGAAGACAGTTTTTCTTCACGATGACATGACGGATTAGATCTACATGGAGCAGCCACAGGGATACCAGGCGAAGGGAAAAGAGCATATGGTTTGCAGGTTGAGGAAGAGTCTCTATGGCTTGAAGTATCCTCTAGACAACGGTGATTGAAGTTTGATGCCTTCATAATGAACAGGACTTCAAAATGACTACATCGGATCTATGTGTGTACATTCGACATCTTCCCAATGGCATTTTCACTATCCTGTTGATCTATGTGGATGGCATGCTGATACTTGGTCATGATCCCTGGTTGATTGCAAATCTCAAAAGGGAATTCTCCAGAGAATTTAAGATGACGGATTTGGGTAAGGCATGCAACATACTTGGGATATAGATCACTCACGATAGGAAGAAACACAGGTTGCGGTTGTCACAAGAGAAGTATGTTGAACACATTCTAGAGCAGTTCAACATGAAGAATGCGAAGCCTATCAACATGCCCCTTGCCGCTCATTTCAAGTTGACAAAAGAGACATGTTTGTATACTTTTGAGGAGAAAGCTAAGATGACCAAGATTCCTTACCAGTCTACAGTTGGTAGCCTTATGTATGCCATGGTTTGTACTAGACTCGACATTGCTCATGCCTTGGACATAGTGAGCAGATTCATGTCGAATCCAGGGAAGGATCATTGGGAAGCTGCGAAGTGGATTCTGAGATACTTGAGAGGGACCTCAAGTATGTGTCTGATGTTTGAGAGGTCAGATCCCAAACTTTATGGATACACATATACTGACACAGCATGAGATGTGAATCAGAGAAAATCAACTTCCGGGTACATTTTCACCTTCGTAGGAGACACGGTTTTGTGGTAGTACAAGTTGCAGAAATGCATTGCACTCTCAATGACTGAAGCTGGGTACATTACAGTAGCAGAAGCATGAAAAGAAGTGTTGTGATTACAACGATTCATTGGTGAACTTGGATGCAAAGGCAGGAAGTCGATTGTCTTCTGTGATAGCCAGAGCACCATTGATATGAGCAAGAGCACGATGCATCACGCTCGCACAAAGTATATAGACGTGTGATATCATTAGCTTAGAGATACTATTGACAAGAAGCATCCCATTCTGAAGAAGGTCCACACAGATGAAAATCCATTAGATATGCTAACGAAGGCCGTGACTTGTGACAAACTGCATCTCTGTAGAGAGCTGAGCAGTGTCACCTCTCAGTGATCATCTTCTTAAAGACACCTCCCCATTGGGAAAGGACGGGGGGGAGGGGGGTTGTTTGGAACATTATCTCCTAATAATTTAAAAAAGGAAAAAGGTTGATTATCCCTTTGGGGACTCCTACTTCATGTAGGAGTAGGATTGGAGAGAGGAGGCAAGAGCAGTATAAATAAGACTCCATGCATGGTATTGGGGATCGTCCCAACGCAAGCACCTCTCCCTCTCTTCTCTCTTAGTTATCTCTCCCCAAGCAAGGAGAGAAGTAGCCCACACAAGGCGTGAGGAGTAAGTTCATGCAAGGCGCGAAGAGTTATTCTGCAGGGACGCAAAGAGAAGTCGCATCTACGAGGAGCATCTGTGCCAGAGGCACAAGGAGCAGCCACCAGGGAGGTCCGTTCTCGAGGAGGGGCATCACGTGACGAGGAGAAGCAACGGTATCGTGTTCTCCAAGTACAAGGTGACAGTTATCTGATTTATTCTTGTAACTGACCCTCAGTTTTGTTGAGCAACAAAACTGATAAGACATTACACCTTCTCATTTTTACGGCCTAGTAGATTTTGCTGTGGGTCATCGTGCTCCGTGGGTTTTTTCCATCCCTTACATTGAGAAGGGTTTTCCCACGTAAAATTTCTCATCTTTTTGTGGTTTCTTGATTATTGTGCTACGATTATTTTTATTAATTCTCGTGTGGGGAACGTTCTGCTGCTAGTCATCCTTTGTAGGACTGGTTAAGGGAACTCCTCAATTTTCCAACAAAACCCTCATGAATACTCTGCCAAAATCTACTTGTGAACTGCAGTCCTATATCAGATATAATATCTCAGAGTACTCCATGGAGCTTTACCACTTTCTTCATTTAGACCTCTGCTAATTGAGATGTAACATATGTGTATCTTATTAGGATAAAATGTGTTGATTTAGTCAGTCAGTCCAAGATCACCCAAATGGAATCATACCCAATCCTATAAAAGGTAGGCCACCCACAAAATCCATGGCTATGGTATCCCGCTTCCACTCAAACATGGGAAGAGGGTTCAACAGCCCAGGGCATATTGATATCATATCCTGAAACACCTCTCACAATGTCAACACTCGAAACAACACTCAATGAGGTCACACATACTGCTAATCTTAGTACTAACATTGTATATATGTATATGTGTGTGTATGCGAAGCCAAGAATGCCAACCGCACCACTAGAAACTCCGTCAAGCGACATTAAATACATATGTGTGACTAGGTGTTGCATGTCACCCAACTTGTCTATTGGAATCATGACCTTATAAGGCTTTGCTTGGGACCCAAGGGTGCATAGCACCTAAATATACTCTACCCAATCATTGTAAAATCTTACCCACATGATAACGATAGTTCCATAACCACTACTAACGGCATCGAATTCATGTCACTCACGCTTGACGTACTCGTTCCAATCACTGTAAGTTTATTCTAATCCATAAGGGTTCTTTCAATCCATTCAACCATAATCACATATAGTATTTTATCATCTTAGATAGTACCCGATCCGACATAGGTCAAAGAATTGTTAAAAGCATCAACTTTATCAAATGTTCTCATGTGTGTACTCACATGTGTACATGTACACAGTTCGATTGCGCAAGTATATATTCTCATCTACATGTGCACACATGATGCGTTTGTACACATGTACACACCTTGGTGTACCTGGTACTGATATGATGTACCATACACATGTACAACTCACATGTGTACTTGTGTATAAAGTGGTTGGACACTCGTGGAACCATCCTATTGGTTATAAAGTGGTTGGATGCAAATAAGTTCACGATCAAGCAAAACCCGAAAGGGTAAGTGACCGGTTACAAGCCTCGTCTGTTAGGAAAAGGTTTTACTCAAGCATATGAGGTAGATTTCTTTGACACTATCTCTTTGATGGCCTACCTGATCTATTATCAGTCATTTCCATTATAGATTGGGCTATATGTCAACTTGACATGAACAACATCTTCTTATTTGGTGATCTTCATGAAGTAGTCTATATGCAACGATCTCCAAGTTTTGAGGTTCATGGGGAGTGTCGAAATGTATGCCTACTAAGGAAGACTATATATGACCTCAAGTAGGGTTCGCATGCTTGGTTCAGAAACTTTTATAGATGATGAAAGACAGGTTTTTTACAATCCTCTTCAGACTACTCCTTGTTCATCTGAAAAAGACAATTAGATGAATTGTTTCCATGCTCATCTATATTGACAATATTGTGCTTATAAGGGATGATACATAAGGGATTACGAAAATAAAGCTCCCTATTGCTGATAACTTTGAAATCAAAGATTTACGTCCATTGAGATACATCATTGGGATAGAGGTTGCTCACAACATGAAAGGCCTTTCTCAAATAATTTAAAATATGCCACTGATTTACTACAAGAAAGGAGCTCAAGGACAAACTATCCAAAATGCCTACGGGCCCCAAGATATGTCTTTACGAGGACAGAGCATTTTCTCGACGACAACTAGTATCAAACCTTTATGGGGAAACCTGTGTACCTCACTATTAGGCTAGACATCTCCTTATTAGTTGAAAAACTAAATAAGTTCATTGACAAACCCATAAAGTAGTCAGAGATGTGGCATTGATGTTTTTTAAGATATATCAAGTCGACAACTAGAATGATATTATTCTTCAGTACGAACTCATCTACATACATTGTTGCATATTCTGATGCAGACTATGCAGGATATCTGGCTCACAAGAAGTCCACGACAAGCTTCTGTATCTTTTTGGATGATATCTTACCATGTGAAAAATCAAGAAGCAAACTATGTTATCTCGCTCGAGCATTGAGAGTGAGTACATATCCATGACACAAGTAGCTTCAGAAATGATGTGGATTCCGACAATACTAACAAATCTCCATGTAAAAGATGATAAGTGAATGGCATCTAAATATGTAATTACAAGCTGAACATGATATATATATATGCCAACTTGAGAGAGAGTATTTAGGAAGATTACAGTTCCTTATATTTCTTTTGAGTACCAGCTAGCTAATATTCAGAAGAAGCATCTCTCTCTCTCTCTCTCTCTCTCTCTCTCTCTCTCTTTCAACTTAATGGGATGTAGGAGTGGACTTAGCTTCAGTGTTCTTCCTACTGACAGCTTTTCTTTCCTCTGAGGACTATTTTGTGATCATGTAATTTGAAGCATAACCTATTCATGTTTTAATTCGCTTTTTGTTGAAGGGAATAAGCGAGATAAATTCCAATAACCCTAGGGCTCTCTTATATGGGAGAAAAGCTCTATGGGTAATTTACATAAAAAGGACGAAACAATTAACTAATATAATTACTCTAACACTCCCCCTCAAGCTGGAGCATATATATCCAACATGCTCAGCTTGGAACAACAAAGATGAAATGGACCCCTAGCAAGGGCCTTGGTGAACATGTCCGCAACCTGCTCTCCTGATGATACATGAGAAGTTGAAATAAGTCCTTTTTGAATTAAGTCCCGTGTATAATGGCAATCCACTTCAATGTGCTTTGTCCTCTCATGAAAGGCTGGATTATTGGCTATGAACAAGGCTGCTTGATTATCACATTTCAGATGCATGGGAAGAGAAACATCAATAGTTAAATCAGTCAAAACTGATTTAACCCACATCATCTCAGCACTACATTGGGCCATTGCCCTATATTCTGACTCTGCACTGGATCGAGCCACTACAGTTTGCTTCTTACTCTTCCAAGCTACTGGTGAGCTGCCAACAAATACAATAAAGCCTGAAGTTGACTTTCTATCATTAGGGCACCCAGCATAGTCTGCATCAGCACAACCTGTGACGGATATAGAGGTATCTCTTCTAAACAGAAGACCAGTACCTAGAGACGACTTCAGATATCTCAATATCATAAAAACAGCATTCATGTGAGCCTGCCTGGGTTGCTCCATGAATTGGCTTACCCTACTAACCGCAAAAGCTATATCCGGTCGGGTAATAGTAACATACAAGAGCTTTCCCACTAGCTCTCTATATCGTCTCTTGTCTACCTCCTCAGAGTCATCATCATAAAGTTTGACATTAGAATCCATAGGAGTAGCAGCTGGTCTACATCCTGCCATACCTGTCTCAGATAAGAGATCAGTAACATACTTTCCTTGTGTCATTACCATACCTTGCTTGTTTCGTGCAAACTCCAGCCCCAAAAAGTAGCGAAGTGTACCCAAATCCTTCATAACGAATTGCTCGCCAAGAAACTCCTTGGCTTCTTGAATGCCCTGCTCATTACTACATGTAATAACAATATCATCAACGTACACTAAGATGATCACAGTACCTCGTTGGTCTCTCTTTACAAAGAGAGTATGATCTGCTGTAGATCTGATGAAGCCCTTCTTTTCAATCAACTCTGAGAGCTTCTGAAACCAGGCCCGTGGACTCTACTTCAGGCCATAGATGGCCTTATGAAGACGACATACCATATCTGACTCCCACGCAGCAGCAAACCCTGGTGGCTGCTGCATATACACTTCCTCCTGCAGATCACCATACAAGAAAGCATTCTTGACATCCAACTGAAATAGAGGCCAGTCACGGACAACAGCCACGACAATGAGAATCCGTAGGGTAGAATGTCGTGCTACTGGAGAAAACGTCTCCTGGTAGTCCACCCCATATGTTTGGGTGAACTCACGAGCAACCAACCTGGCTTTGTATCTATCAACCGTACCATTAGGCCGATGTTTAACTGTAAAGACCCATTTGCTTCCCACTACTGACGCACCTGGTGGAAGTTGCACAACACTCCACGTACCACTTGATTGCAATGCCGCCATCTCCTCCTCCATAGCCAAACGCCACGGATCGCTCTGTAGGGCCTCCTGATATGACCGTGGGATCTCCACAGCCGATAACCCTACAACAAACTGACGAAAGTCTGGTGATAAACGCTCTAAAGAAGCCTGAGAGGCAAAATCCATCCCATATTTGGGATTCAAAGTCCGAGCACGCTTCTGCCTTCGGTGGGCAATAGGGATGTCTAGATCATCAACTGGAGGAGTAGAATCATCTGTAACCTGTACATCCAGCTGCACATGCAAATCACCTGTGCCATCAGAAGAACTCAAAGGATCAATACATACCTCGGGCGCGCTGGACGATGGAGGAGGCACATGAGTAGAGGGCCGACGCTGATAGACCTGAGGATAAAAAGGTGGTGGTGGCGGTGGTGGTGGTGGTGGTGGAGGAGGAGCTGGTGTAGTCGGAGTAAAGCATGGAACAGACGGAGGAGGAGGAGGAGGAGGAGACACATAGATATTGTCCTCTTCTTCTGAGTGTGTGAGCCTGTCACCTGTAGCAGAAAAATACATAATGGACTCAAAGAAGGTGACATCTACACTAACATAATACCGTCGTCTAACTGGATCAAAACACCGATAGCCTTTTTGGGTTTTGGAGTAACCCACAAACACGCATTTCACAGCTCTAGGAGAGAGCTTGTCAAGACCAGGAGAAAAGCAATGAACAAATGCAACTGATCCAAAGACACGAGGCGTAAGGGAGAAAAGATCCTTCTCGGGAAACGCAATCGAGAACGAGACCTTTTCCCCTAACGCAGAAGAAGGCATATGATTCACTAAGTAACAAGCTGTTAGAACCGCATCTCCTCAATAGGAATGAGGAGCACGGCTCTGAATCAAGAGAGTCCTGGTGACATCCAATAAATGACGGTGTTTCCTCTCAGCCACCCCATTCTGTTGGGAGGTGTAAGGACACGATGTCTGATGCACAATACCTTGAGTTTGAAGAAATCGAGAGAGCTGAGAAGTACAAAATTCTAGAGCATTGTCTGAGCGTATGTACTTAATTCTGGCAGAGAAAATGTTCTTAACTTCATTAATAAATGACTGAATAACATGACCAGCATCAGACTTATTCTTGAGAAGAAAAACCCAACATAACCTAGAAAACTCATCAACCGCAACAAGATAAAATCTGTGTCCCTGATGATCAGAGACACGACTAGGACCCCAAATGTCAAAATGGAACAACTCAAACAGACTATAACTACTCGGACTTTGGCGACTCTGGAAAGAAGACCGGTGGTGCTTCCCAAGCTGACAGGCCTCGCACTGGAAAGTAGAGCGAGGAGAAATCTGAGGGAGAACATGAATCGGCTTTTGCAGAGGAAGATGACCAAATCTCAGATGCCACATATACGGAGAAACAGACCCAGTGCGTAGAGAGGATGAGACGCCAGCATATGAAGACTGCACTAGTCTGTAAAGGCCCCCTTGCTCACGGCCAGTTCCAATCACGCTGCCCGTAAGTATATCCTGAAACACAAGAGCAGATGGATCAAATATAGCACAGCAATGCAAATCTTTGGTGAGTTGACTAATAGACATCAATTTTATCGAAAACTTAGGTGCATAGAGAACATTGGACAGTCTCAAGGTAGGAGTCAACTGCCCTCCCCCTGACCGGTAAGAGGGGAATATGTACCATCAGCTATCACCACCGATCGTTCAGATCGAACATGATGAAAGACACTAAACTGACCTCTGTCACCACAGAGATGGTGTGATGCACCTGAATCCACGATCCATTCTGATAGATCCGCCTTGTAACACGTAGTAAAGGCAAATGCCGTACCTGTCGTGGATGCTGAAGCAGAAGCAGCCACCTCCGAAGATCCTGAAGGAGAACTGGTAGACCCAGATGTGCCAGGCATAATCTCTCTCAGTCTTGCTACAAACTCATCAAACCTCTGATCAGGTAAACTCCCAGTTTGCTGTGTCTGCTATGCAACCCTGGCTGACGCTGGAAACCCATGCTTTGAGTAGCAGGTCTCCTCAGAATGACCCGTCCTGTGACAAAAAGTGCATGATCGACCTCGACCACTACCTCCTCTACCACAGTTTGAGCTTCCTTGAGCACGATATGTTGTATGACTGCCTCTACGTGATGCTGCCATTGCTGAAGATGTCTGTTGCTGTATGGTACTACCAGAGGATATAGATAGTCTGCTCAATCTCCGATATGCTTCTTCCATCGGAGGTATTGTAGCATCAGTGAGAATCTGTGCACGAGCTGCATCATACTCTGGATCGAGGGCTGCAAGAAATACCCCAGTCATCACAGAGTCTCTATATGCTTTAAGTTGTTCTGGTGTAGCGGTTAACGGTATGTACCCATGCAGCCTCTCAAACATACCCCTCAAAGAGGTATAGAGGGTGTGAAGCGGACGACCATTCTGCTTTGATGTGAAGATATCATGATGTAGCTGGAGGATCTTGGACTCATTCTTGGCCTGAGAGTACGTCGCGACAAGAATGTCCCACATAGCCTTTGCAGTAGGCTGGCTTAGTTTGTCATTGGCTATCTCCGTGGAAACAGTCCCGGATAGCCATACTCGAGCGTACGCATCATCTGCCTCCCATGAGGCGTGTATCCCAATCTTCTCACTTGGCTCCTCTGTAGTGAGGATGTGCTTCTTATCATTACACTGCAT
Organism: Ottelia alismoides; assembly: GCA_037367405.1. NCBI lineage: Eukaryota > Viridiplantae > Streptophyta > Magnoliopsida > Alismatales > Hydrocharitaceae > Ottelia > Ottelia alismoides. The sequence continues at coordinate 154,986 of JAZKJV010008273.1, forward strand.
AAAACTCATGAACTGCATGGCCCACAGTTCATAATTGGTTCCATCCATCTTGGCAATGGGTGCGGAACCTTTGAAGGCACCCGAGGATGGAACATCCACTTTGTTGTCAGACATGATGACAACACTTTTCTATAGACTGGGACTACAAGAGACTTAGACAAGAGTGTCTACTTGGACATAAAAGAAGGTGGTTGTGGATGTAGACTTATTTCACAACCCCTTCCATGCCTTGGAGTGCTTCTGCTCTTTGGAAAGAGGCAAAAAAATGTCGCTTTAGATCACGTGAACAGCCAAGGGTTACTGTTCACAGGAGAAGACCCCGTGCACAAGAGGGGGCGGATCCTGTTCACGTGACAGCCTTTGCGTAGAACTGCTGGGATAGGCTCGCGCGCAGGAGGCGCTATCGCGCTATCGCGCACATGCTCAGGAGGCGCTATCGCGCGAGGACGCGATCACGCGCAGGAGGGCGTGAGAGGCGGCGCTATCGCTGGGCGCTCTCTGGCGCTATCTCGGAAGGGCGTGATCACGCACAGGAGGGCGTGAGAGGCGGCGCCCTTTCTCGAGCGGGGATGGACGCCTCACGCAAGCAAGCGTCGGGATGCCACCAGGGGGCGAGAAACGCCGAGGCACGCCGCCGCCGCGACCTCGGAACATGCAGTGGAAGAGGCGGCGGCGCCGATCGGAGGTGAGAGAGGAGAGGCCGACGGGTGGGGTCGGGTAGGGTTAGGTTTCAAGAATTCCGGCCTAGGACCGTTGCTCTGATACCATGTTGAAGGGAATAAGCGAGATAAATTCCAATAACCCTAGAGCTCTCTTATATAGGAGAAAAGCTCTATGGGTAATTTACATAAAAAGGACGAAACAATTAACTAATATAATTACTCTAACACTTTTTAGTATAGATAACTTGACTAACCACAAATCAGACTTCAGCAAAATCATCCAGGAAAAGAAAACAAAAAATTGTGATCAGGAAGAACACTTTTCTTCTTTTTCTCCCTTCATTGAATCACCAAAGCCCAGTCTTTGACACTAAATTGTATCAAAATTCTTCTTATACAATCAATGACTATACAGATCCAATAAGTCTATATAGCTACTGCCAATCTACCCCCCATGCCGAAAAACCGACGCAAGAATTGGTATGAAGTTTACTGTCAAATTATCGCAGGAAAACTTGGTTTCTATAGGGCGAACCGTATCGTTCACTGGACTAGTTTAACCAGCAACTCGATCGACTTCGCGCGGAGGCTCGTAAACGCGTTAGTCCCGCTCTGTGGCCAGTAACTGATACGGTTGCCCGGAGCCGAATGCCTTCAGTAGAGATATAACCTCTGTGGAGCTGTCAACATAGTACCTGGCTTTGCTTGGCTTCTGCCCAACAGTGCAGGCGAACACTACAGGTGGTTCGGGGAACAGAGGACCGGAGGCAACTCGATCGATGCTCTCGAACATGTCCTCGTCAGATCGGTCGTCCCCGATGCACATTACAAAGTCCGGGTGCTGCCCGTTCTCGGCGAGAATCGAGAGCAACTTCTCCATGACCAAGCCTTTCCCTACACCCTGAACATATGACAGTTATTTCAGTTAGTCATACAGATATGTATGAACTAAAAGTGTATGGGGATGATTCCAAACCTGAGGCTTCACTTCAACAATGTCTTTACCCCTCGTGACGGCTACAGGCTCGTTCGCGAGCACGCTCTCGAGGTGATCCAGCAGCTCCTTGGCCTGAAAAGCGCCAAACTCGTGATCGGCATCGGAGTGATGCCAAACCATCGCTGTCTTCTTCGACTCTATGTACGAGCCGTCGGTTGCCTCGGTGTACAATCTCATGATGGGCTCGGCGATCTCCTTCCACTCGAAGTTCGTCGGTATCGGGTTCATCGATTCCCATCCTGAATCTCTGTTCCATCTGATAGGAGAAACATTTTATGTCAGTTGGAAAAAATACAGAGCATGATCATATGAAGCAGAATGCCATACCTCAAGAAATGGCCATGCTCGGCCGCGATCCCAAGAGAAGAGCACGACGAGAAGAAACCGTCGAGTGAATCCTGATCTCTCCCGCTTATGACAAACACCGTGTTGTTCGGATCGCCGCACAAGCTGTCGAGTATGGAGATCACCTGCCTGCTCGGGGTCTTGCTCACGGAGGACGGGGACACTATGGTGCCGTCGTAGTCAAGGAAGATCGCTCTCTGATGAGCCCTCTTGTACGCGGAGACGGCCGAGGTCGGGTTCAGCCTCCTGAAGCTCGGAGAGAGGGAGACCACTCTGTACTCCAAGCCGAAGCCCAGCCCCCAATACCTCTGGGTGTCGTGCTCCTCGCACGTCCTCCTCAGATCATGCTCGAAGCTCCTGACCCAGTAATTCACGTCGTGTGTGCTGATGTACTCATAGTGCTTCCGGTGGCGCATCTGCATCTGATCGACGTCCGTGTGTATGGCTTCGAATATCGCCTCGCACACGTCGTCGATATCCCACGGGTTAACTCTCCTGGCGCCACTCAGGGAAGGGGAGCAGCCCACGAATTCCGACACCACGAGCGAGCTTGAGCTCGAGCTCGGGGATCCTGTCTTGCCAAGCAATGCTGCTGTTCCCTGCCTGCACACGACGTACTCGTAAGGTATGAGGTTCATCCCGTCCCTCACCGCATTCAAGATGCAGCAATCCGACGCGGCATAGTAAGCTAGCCTCTCGTAGTACGGTATATGTTCTTCGATCAGCACGACGGGATCGTAACCGGGGAGACCGAACTGGCGGTTTATCCTGTTGGCAATCGCGGTGGCCTCGTTCCTTGCATCAGTTATGTCCTTCCCAGAGCTCCGAGCGGGGTTAATTATCTGCACGAGTACGATATCGCCGCGGTGGTGGCCGTACCTCGCCAGGAGCAGCTCCATCGCGAGCAATTTGAGGCTTATCCCCTTGAATATATCCATGTCGTCGACGCCAAGCAGTATCTTCTTCCCCTTGTAGCTCTCCATGATATCCACCACCTTGGTTATCGTCGACGGCAAGCTCAGCGTGGATTGTATCCGCTCAAGATTGATTCCGGCGGGGAGGATCTTGATGCTAACGGTGCGACCAAGATACTCTATCCCGATATAACCACGCTTAGACTCGTAGTCGAGGCCCAGCATCCTGCTGCAGCACGACAGGAAGTGGCGGGCGTAGTCGAATGTATGGAATCCGATGAGATCGGCATTGAGCAGTGCAAGAAGAATGTCCCTTCTTGCAGGAAATGTACGGTAGATCTCCGATGAGGGGAAGGGGCTGTGGAGGAAGAAACAGATCCTGGCCTTGCTGAGACGCTTTCTCAGCAATGTTGGTAGTAGCATAAGGTGGTAATCGTGGATCCAGATGTAATCCTCCATGCCGTTCATCGCCTGCGAGACGGCTTCCGCGTACTTCTGATTGGCACGGGTGTAGGCCTGGTAGAGAGATGGATCGAAGCGGCTTCCGAACTCCGGCGAGACAGGAAGCATGTAGTGGAACAGAGGCCACAGGTGGTGCTTGCAGAACCCGTGATAGAACTGCTCCTGGAGAGCCGGAGATAGGAACGTCGGTACACAGCTGAAGTCTTCATGCAACGTCTGAGCAATCTCCTCTTCTTTGTCCGGATCGACATCAACCTTCAATCTCCCGACGTAGAAAACTTCGGTTTCAGGTGAGAATCCGTCCTTCATCTGGCATAGCAACGAGTCCTCGTCCCAGCTGAAGGAGAACTCGCCGGTCGTCGGGTCCCTTCGAGAATGCAGTGGAAGGAAGTTGCCTACGATCACCATACGTATCGGGGGATTCTCGCAATCGCCCGAGCTCTCCACTTCCAGTTCAGATAGAATTCCTGGATCTGTCCACGCGCGAGACAGCTTCTTGTCACAATCGTTGATCCCATCAGCTCCAGGATCGTAGAGGTTCAGGGACGATGTAGAAACCATGTTTTCGCACGGATTCCCGTCACGCGAATCAGCAGAATCCTTCCTCTGTCCAAATTATCAGAAATCTGTAAGCATGGTATACCCACAGACCAAGAACTATGCATTTAAAATGTCGTTAATTGTCACATTTCTGGTTACAATCAAAGATAGATACAAAAATACATATCGATGAATGTTGTTGTGTTTCGAGAGATTGGATTTGCCGTTAAAAAAGTTTGGTCGTGCAGCTTGGCCGTCTCCCATCAATTTCTATATAATAGGTTTTGTTAACTATAAAGCAATGGATTAGAAGCTGAATGTGTTAGCTTTATTCCATGTTATACATAGAAAGAAAATACAGAGAAAAAAAACGGATTTCCCCCTTACAGAATTAGCAGTAATAAACCAGAAATAACTACGCAGATTGCGGAAGAGAACATTTTAGATGCATCAAAATTTTAAGTTTTTGATGCAAATTACTCGAGTGAAAGACAGCTGAGATATCCGTGCAACTAAATACATATTAAATGCATATCCATGAATGCTAATAAATAATGATCGAAGCAAAGGGATACATTTATCAGCAGAATTTTTTCCAGGAACAGAAATAATTCGTGATGTTAATGCTTATAAATGAGTACAACAAAACCAAGATCTTCAGATTGTTCATCTGATTTCAATGCATTGTGCAATAAACATGCAACTGAAAACGGATTCCAGAAATAGTAATAACATCCTGCAACAGAAAAAAACAAACATGCAGACAGCACAGAAAAATGTGATCCTATGAATCAAACAGAACAAACCCCAACTAGATTTTTCCTCCTCAAACTGCTGCACAAGGCAGAGATTAAATGGGCACTACTTATAACAATGGCTCCTCCTCCAAAAACCAGATATACCATAAGATCCAACAGCCCACAGATTACTTTTGATCAATCCAAATAAATGCCCCCGAACTGTAAACGGATCAGATAGTATATCCCATTATCCACATTCCACCAATGGCATTTGCTCACTATTCAAAGCTTCTGAAATCTCTCTCTCCTTTATGAAATCAGTTGCTTCGTTCCATCTATAGCACCAGACGGTACGCCTCAAAAAAGTTAAAAACAAGCAAAAAACACCCTTTTCTTCCCATGATTCCACGGATTAAAAAAAAGGAAATCTGTCCACTCTCGCCGAAAGGAAACAAATTTCCAGACGTTATCCGAAAGAATCCTCCATATTAAAACTGAAGCCCAAAATAATATAAACAGAGACGGGGATATCGGAAGGGGAAAGCAATCACATAAACCAAACCACGAACGAACACCCCAAATACCAAGAGATATTAGGAACAGAATCCAAAATCCGCCCCACGAACAAAATCCAGAAACCCATCACGACCAACAGCCCCAAACGGCAAAAGCACAAAGATCCCGCAACACTATCCGGCAAAAGATCGAATCTTTGGTGGTAGGCCGAGGCAGACGTGAACAGAGCACGCACCTCGTTGTGGAAAAGGAGCAATCTTTGAGCTTTTTCTTCGAAATGGTGAGGACCAATCCAGCAATGGAGGTTGATTTGACCCTCCTTCTGTGTCCTTGGTGGGTGTTCTGCTGCTCTGCTGTAGAGAGAGAGAGAGATAGGGAGAAAGAGAGAGAGAGAGAGGTAATCGGGAGTTAAGAGAGAATTAGGTCTTATTTTTCCAAAGCAATGCCCCCTTTTTAAACTGTTTCAACGTCCACTAACAAAAGCCCTTCTGGTTTCAAGATTATTACAAAAAATGGCACTGATTTGTTTTATGCATAAAAATTTAAGGCAATACCAATATAATTTTTCGCCAAAATAAAGTCCACCATCAAGGAAAATAATTTATAAACACGCGAACAATGTAATTAACTCGACGCATCTACGAGCAAGAAGTTTAAGGTCCTCGGTTGTCTGGGCTGGCATCACAAGTCTGACTGGGTGTGTGCAGTCGTGTGGTTATCATCTTTCCTTCACCCGAGAGTTCCCAGGTATGAAAATCCACCTAATGCGGCGAAAACAAACGTGTAACTCCCAAGATTGGTCAGTTGACGCATGACGACACGTGCGAGGAACCTACAATGCGATCCCTCTGTGCACAGCCTGACAGGATTACATCTGTCACGGGGTTTCCTTCAACTCAATCGGTCTATTAATCAATGCGAGTGCTCCTCGAATTAATTCTATTTCGATCACCTTCATCTCGAAGAAAAAGGAGGTTCCTTTACGATGACAGCTCCTTGTTCCGACCAGCTTTTTTTCCGCTTTAAATGCATTTTGATTATCTATATGTATATATATATGTTGATATTTATAAGCATGACAAAAATGGTGAGATTATATAAGGTCATATTGGTTGTGCAATGGAGTATTTTAGGGGTGAGGGGCATAAATGGTAAATAGGAGGAGGGGAGCCGGGGTAGAAGAGGAATATGGAAGGCCATAAAGGCGGAGGTGAGGCATTAAATAAAGAAAGACGCGACGACTCCGTGCGTGACGCCGCTGCCCGACCGCGCGGACTCCGAGTTGGCATGCTTCTGGATAAGCACACCCGGATTTCCAGATCTGCCCCCCGGTGCCTCCTCTATTTACCCTCTGCCATGGTCGCGCCCGGACCGGGTTCCTGGACCTGGACCTGGACCCGGTTCAGGTGGCTGCACATCGAACATTAAATAATAATAATTGCATTGCTGATTTGTTTATTATATAATAAAAGTACTTAGGATGATCTAAGATCATTGACCTTGTTCGAAAATCAGATGGAATATGATATGGATGAGTACATATCCCTTATCTTTCATCGATTTTCTGGTTGAAGATAGAGATGCCGACAAGCATAAGCAAGGCTTAATATATATGATATAAATTTATAATACATAGAAAAAGTCGATACAAGTCCTCGAACATATCCACGACATGGAATTCCACTTTTAGAAGATTAGGAGCCCTTCAATTAGTCAATAATCATCCGTTTCCCATCATATCTCTTGATAATTCCACGAATGATCAAACCATAGGCAGCTGATTAGTTTCAATAATTCAGATTTGCTGCTAATGTAGAAGTAATAATTATTAGGGTTTTTATTTTTTCTTTGCAATTACATTTATGCCTTTATTTTTTTTTTGCAATAATACTTGTAACCCCATGATCTTGCAAAATTCACAACTATGCTTGTTCGTTAAGGTAAAACAGGGGAATGCATGTAATTACAAAGGAACGGAACATTGAGTTTTGTAAGAAGATGTGTGTGCGTGCGCGCGTGTATAAGCGTTATTGTAAGAAAAGACAAGGGTATGCTTAATACATCAAGCATCGATGAAATAGTTCTTTTTTCCCAAAGAAATGCCTTTGATAAGAATTCGCCGGCTTCTTTCATCACTGGAAAGGCTCGTCACTGGAAATGAGACTTCCATGAAAGAGAAGCAAATGAAACACATTCATAAAAAATCATGGAAAATGAAGATGAAGTTTAGTTATGTACATGCCGGGTTTGGATTGATCAATATAGATAATTGATACAAATTATAAAACTAACAACATTTTTTATTCAAACTATATTTTCAAGGTAGAAAGGAATATTTTTCTTTACAGTTTTATTTTCGGTGACAAAATAATAAAGTGCAATTAGATCACTCCAATAGAACATGTGTCCAAAAAACCTGACATCATGTGCTCACTGAGCGTGATTCTATTCGTTGTTATGTTGAATAACAATAAAATCACTTAACAAAATAGAATTACAACTCAAATTTAACCTCCTCTCTACAAGAGATCGATAAAAAAAAGAAATTGTAATCGTAGAATCTCACATGAACAAAAGTATAAAATACCCTAATAATTAAATATGAAGCCAAAAAAGTGGACTATCCCATAACAAAATCAACAACCTAAGATATCCCCAAAAGAGAGAAGATTCGTGGAAATCCAAATCCTCCACAAAGATATCTATATAAAAGAAAGGCATATGTCCCACACAAGTTGGTGATGGATTCCATTCAATGCTGCCCTTTTGATATCATATCTACCCCGGTCCAAATGTTGGACCATCATGTTCTCGTCTCTATCCCTTCCTGTCCACATTCTACTTGTGTGGTTGGGGATAAGGAGATGGAGCATAGATCTTAGTCTTGGCCAAAAAATGGAGACAAAGTTGTCGAAAGGCCCTCGCTTTTCATCACCAAGTTAAAGGACGGTGCCTTATGCAATACCCCGAGATCAGAAGACACACATCGTGAAAAGCTCTCACGTGTTTGAATGCCAATCTTGAAGAAGGAGAAGAAAAATCGAGCCGACGTGTGAGTTTGATATTGTGTTTTGCCTAGCATCCCTTTGATATTCTGCAATTGCAATAACACTTGCGCTCCTATATTCTTACAAAATTCACGATTACGCCCTTATAAGCAAAAGTGTGAAATTTGTAAGAATATAGGTAGAAAGTGTTATTTGCAAAAAAGGTAAGGGTATAATTATTATTATAGAATCTTAGAGGGGTATGAGTGTAAAATATCCTTTGGCATTTGTATATAAGTTTGAATAGGAAGGACTAAGGAGGGGTTGAGAGAGAGTATGATGGTCATGTCAGGCTACATGCAAGACTTTGGTGATACTTTTTTCCCCAAAGGAGATATGGCACCATCACTCTCATCTACTTAGATAAATGTGCACATCAAAGCAAAAGGGGTCCATATGTAAGGATATGTCTTAGGTTCTGTACTTGCTGCCATGCTCCTCAGATGTACCAACAATATCTATTTCTACCACTATCTACTTTTAGCACATTTACGGTAAATGTTGTGTTGCAAAATTATATTTTACATATCCAAATTTGGGGAAGAATAGTGTAACAACTAATATTACAAAATGTAAGGATCAATAGCATTAAAACGAGTGGATTACTCTTTTAGAATTTTAAAGTGCATTTTCAGTTACTGTTAAATGATGTGGTGAATAGATAAATTAATAGTTGATATATGTTTAACATTGTTTTGTGCATTGAAGTTCTTTAGTTATACACCCAAATCACTTTTGTCATCCAGAGTGGGAGACAAAAGGCAACATTGTTTGTTCATTACATGCTTAAATTTTGAAAAATGCATTCGCAAAATAATGAAAAGATAATATACAAGCAACAGAGGAGTGATCCTATGAGAGCAAAAAGTTGTGAGAAATGAGAAGATTGATTCTAGACCAAATGATTCTGTTTTCTCTCTCCTGTTCTTCTCTCTCCTGGGTGAATCATGTGGTCCAGAATCAACCCTCTCATACTCTCACAACTTTTTGCTCTCATAGGATCACTCCTCATAAGCAACAATCACCATCATCTTGATAGCATCCGACAAAGCATAGTAGGGTTTTTATATTTTAAGACGATCTGGATGGCAAAAAATTCAACTTCATCTTCATTTTATCCGATTTACTTCACCGGTGATGGGGAGATATGGTCAGCTTCTTGTTCTTTACTAGGTCCTCCAACTAACCAAATCCAGACGGTGTTTCAAAACTTGAGATGTATTGAAAATATTAGGTTTTTAGTAAGATGATGATTGATTGCTTACATGAACGCATAAGAGGTTATTAACCTCATATAGATGAATATAGGGGTTAGATTCTGTAACACTTATACTCTAAAATATAGTGCCACATCTAAAACTCACAAGGTGTGGTATATAAGTGATGGGGGTTACTACTTAACAACTTGGACTTACGCATTTTGGGTGGTTGTCAACAGGTTCAATTAAGCTCGTATCCAACAAGTTGTCAGGGTATGTTTTCTTCAATAACGGATTGAGAACCTAATCCCGGGACGTTACAGATTCACTCCCCTCAAAAGCTCATTCACAATGTTCTTTCCGTATAAACCACCAGATCAATGCAATCTTTACCTTGTCTAGTCAAAAGTCTAATTAGTCGTACTTGGCCTTTGTAGGTAGAAGAAGTTTTTAAGGGTGATTCTTGTCCTTGCAAATCCATCATAGTAAAGATATACTTGGTAAAAAGACCTTCACGATGCATCTCATTTACAGTCTTCTTTTTTTTAATGAAGGTGGCATCTATTTATGCTTGACAACCCACATTTGCAAAGTAATTTTTTGTATTTCATCTTTGTCTCGGAATAGTAATCAACTGAAAAAGAATATTTGAGGATCAAAAGGCTTATTCTAAAATTTGTTTACAAATTTGGGGGAAAATCCCTCCTACCTCCTTGTTGTAGGATATTATAAATTTGTTTGTTGGGTTTTTTTCATCTTTAAGGGGAGATTATGATATCCACTCCCTTGATAATATGATTCTTATGGGAAAGATTTTCAGATGTTCCACTTGATTCCAGAGTCTAAGTTAGATTCTTGTTTTTAGACTAGATGCACTCATTTCATTATTGTGAAAGCAGAATCTTTTTCTCATGGCTTCAATGAGAAGTTTTTTCTATATTAAAAACAGAATTAAAAGCTCGACTGTTTATTTGATCAATTAAGATTAGTTAGTAATTATTTGATTTGAGTTGATTTAGATTTGGATTGTTAAGATACCACTTGTATCATGTGCAAATTTAATCAAAAGTAGATCTAGTGATGGTTGGTGTGTGTCAATTGGGTTGTTGAAACAAATAACCTTAGGACCAGAGGCGGACCTAAGTATAAGACAAGGGGGGCGTGTGCCTCCCTTAAGTTTTGGATACCCGTCATATATTACATCATGCTCTATTCTTGAAAAAAAATCCCATTGAAATGGAACCCTGTGCCCCCTCACAGCAGCCAAAATAAAAAACCAACCACTGGAAACCTTTCATGTCCCCCCCTTCCCCGTCGTCGGCATTCTCCAATGAAGCCCTCATGCCACACTCGATGGCACATCATTGCCGTTCACCCACAATCAAATCGAGTAGGACATCGGGATGGTCTTTGGCTCATGTTGACGCGTACATCTCGGGATGTTACACACCTCTCCAAGTGTTGTTGCTGTAAACTCACCAACGTCGCAGAATCTCCACCATTGCCACCCCCTTCGCTTAATGACCCGATCTTGATGGTGCTCGGTGCATTACCGTAGAAGCCCGTCATGCCTCCACGCCCCTTACAGACTTATTACTCGTCTCCTCATGCGTCGGGTTCTGCACTACACCCCTAGTCTTAACAATCACCGCTCACAATGAGGTTCAAGAATGTTGCGCCGTGCATCCCCCAATTCCTTGTGGAACCACCACTCTCACCGTCAAGGCTACCACGTTGACTTATGTCGCATATTACCTTCATCTTCTCGTGTGCAGTAAGGATATTTAACCATATCAATTTTTTCCTGGCAAATTATTGATTATATATCTTAATAATTGTTTGAATTTTTCAATATTATATTAATACATGATTTTTTAACGGACCCTACTTAATTGTGGAAAAAAGCCTTGTTGTTGTTATTGTTGTATATCAATACATGAATGTTAGGATTGGGAAGCGACGTGGAGCCGACACGTGAGGTGACAAGCAATGAGTTGTTATTTTTTTAATTTCATTTCTATATTTTGTTTTGAATCTAAATCCACATAAAATCATTTTTCCATTATTTTTATAATAGATTCACAATCATGGAGTAAAAAGATCACAACATTCTCTCACGACATGAAAATCAGATGAATTAAAGTACAGCATAAAGATAATTCAAAGATCCATAAATAATTTCTTTTAATAATTAGCCAAGTCCTGGATTAAAAAGCAATTAACCAAGTCCATAAAAAACATTACCTAATAGGTATTATAATATTTAACAATAGATGGAATCCTATATTGATTAGGACTTTGTAGCCTTGGAGGCTATTGAAGTTCTCTTGTAATTCCATTAAAGTTTTTTTTATTTTATATAATTCTTGGTAGCAGGAAACTTCTTTTACTAAATAAAATTACGCTATTTTGGTGCATTTCCCTAATATGATTATTAGCATTATAATGTATTTTGCTTTTAAATTCGTAAGCCATACCTATAAAATAGATTAAATTTATATTTATGTAGATTCATGAGAGTTATCTATATTATAGATTTCTAATTAACGCGTCCCTATAATACAACTTGAACATCTCTTACTTTTGAATTTGTCTTGTGTTTCATGTTTTCAAAATACGAAGATGAGGCAAGGATAACTTTAAATACATGCATGGATTTTTTTCAATTTACTTTATATGCAAAATACTTCTTTATAAATTATATGCATATAAGTGTTTGTAATGATTAAATGTTTTTGGATGATTAATCTTATTATTTTCTTAATCGGACCCTACTTAGAACATATTCCTGGGTTCGCCACTTCTTAGGACTTAGGCTCGACAAGATGGAATAAGGGTCCATTTGGTTACTGGGTTACCCAGGTAACCCCGTTTATCACCATACATTCCTGGGTTGTAATTTCATCACAAATCAAAGTGACATCACATCACATTCCTTATTCCAACCCTCATAACCGTACAAACAACTTCTATTCACAAAAGATTACTCGAACCCACCCCATTTCAGTAACCAAAACGAAGATATGTCGAAGTGATAAAATTAATGAGGTTCTCGGAGTTGCAACTTATCTCCAACTATTCGCGGAGAAAATGCATTATTCTTGAAAGAGTTCAAGAACAATTCCATTGATGGATGTATATATGAGCATTGAGAAATTGATAATTAAATGTGATTTAGTTATACTGAATAATGTGAATGTGATTCAGATTATTTAGTTGCACAAGAATGATGATCCAGATAATTAAATATGATTTAATTATCAAAGATATGAATAATGTGAATATCACTATCCATATTCTACATATATTATAAATGTACATTATAATATATAAGAGAGAGCTTATTGTAAATAGTATATGTAAATTAATTGTTGATGTGAATTGGATTCACATTGGAAATTACTTGAAAATACAATTTACATTTTATTTCGGATGTGTGAATATGATTCACAATTACTTAATGGCATGATTGTAATATTCAAAAAAATTAATTTGGAATTTATTTTTATGAATTAATTTGCAACAAAAGTTTTTGTAAACATATAAAGGATTATGTAGATTTTATATCTCACATAATTTAGAAGGCTAACACCTTCCTTTTATGGATTGTGAACGGCCACCCTTTGACTCATTCTCAAGGGTGGTCGTCCCTCCTATTTTAGGAAGGTGGATGGCCTCTTTTACTAATACTTCTATCTAAAATGATTTAGTTCAAATTAAATTATGTTGATTGTTCAGTATATTTAATTTCATCTAAATTAGTTGTTGTTGTATTTTCACAAAACAATCATGACCGTTGAATAGAAACTTAAATCAATCTCAACCATTGATTTTGTATTTCACATGGGACTCCCAAAATACAATAAAAGATGAGGAAAACCTAGCTCTTCTTTTTACAACAATTGTGTGTGCTCTCTCCATCGCATATTCTCATACACGTCCCTCCCTTCTCTCCTACAGGAGCGTCCCTTTACCTCTTGCCCTTGAGAAGGAATGTCATCGTTGTCACGCCATTGTGCCACCGCTTCGACCACTCGTTGATCTCTATCTCCTTCAGTGCATCTCGCTCGTAAAGAAGACATCGGATCTCATGAGATGAGATCAGAAGATTAGTTGCTTGGATTGTCAACTTAGATTCTGAGGTGCACGTGTTTCATCAACGTGCTCGCAAGCGTCTCCTTCGTTGGATCGGACTTGAGACGATCTCTTCATTTAGAGACTCGATCGCAACCTTGATTTAAGATGTAACCCTAATACCCATTTGTGGTTTCACCACTTTGAATTTTTATAAATTACGTTGTCTCGAGCAACTAGTATGACTAGTCGCTCTCGATCTCATATGATACAATCTTCACAATTTCATGGTGTGTTTAAGATTTTCTCCATAACCTTAAAGTAGTATCAGAATCATAGGTTGGAGGTTTTGAATATGATCCACAAACCTAAGATGACATGGACATTTTTTGTTGTACGGATTTTCATCGCATTTTGTTCACACAACCCAATTTCATGTGATTTTTTCACCCTATTTAAATTCATTGAAAATGTAAGTTTATCACTTTTATTGTTTCCCATCTTATTAGTAATATGTATGACTTGGGTTTGCGTGATTTGGAATCCATTCGCTCAAGTTATGACCATTTTAGTAGACAAGTGTCCACTGATACGGGAATGGTATTTTAGAACGAAATAAAGATATAACCAAAGTTTTAAAATGCTTAGAAATGCATGTTTATCACTTGTATTCTATTTCAAATCAAATTATCAAACCAAGAAAATTTAGTTTGCTTGATTTGGAGTTTATTTGCTCAAGATTTGTTAGTTTTAGTAAACATGTGTCACTGCTAGAAACTTAACAATTTTGAACAAGAATATTGTGATTGTCATTAAATTAATTTATATAAATTAATGGTTAATCTCATGGAATAATTATTTGTGAAATATTTAATAAAGTAATTATTTTGAACCAACATGATAAGATAATTGATCTTGATCGATTTGGTTATAACGAACTTTCTAACAAACATTGATACTTGGATAGGATTGGGAATTTATTTAAAAAATCTTCTTATAATATGAATTAAAATATTTTTTGATAAATGTTATACAATATAACTTCGGTTGAAAGACCGAATATCATCTCAAATACAAAATGATCAGATCACATTATCCTGACTTGAGGCAGATATGGTGTCTAATCGGAGATCGTTAGGGTAACAGGTTGTTCTGTGAGCGGTCTGGCCAGATCACAGTATCTTGTGTGTACTGGCCATGACAGCGTGTAAGGAAAGGATATGCTTGAAATGATCATGGTATATTTTTCTGATTATTAAAATTTGAATAATTTGTATTTTGAGATTATACCATCCTTCAAGTAACAATCAAGATTATTTGTTGGATATTTATTAGATCATTGATTTAATATGATTAAATTAATTATACAGTAATTATCATAATATTTATTTACATATATATTAGAATTTCCTTGGAAGAATTAATAATAATGAAAATGATTCATAATGGTTAATTAAAATTGAATGGGATATAGAGGATCACATAAGTGACATCCATGGTCTCCCGTCAAGGCGAAGGGTTCCGTCGCCATGGATTATATATAGGGGATGCCTGATAGAAGTGACAACTCATGCATACAAGAACACATGGATCAGGCACTTTGCTTCTCCAAAGAGTAAGGTCGTATGCGTAGTGACCCCAATATTGAGTCCTCATATTATTGGAGCGATATTAGATTGTGTATAGAGAGTTCTAATCTTGTTGACGGTTGGTTCAATTAATGATAGATCAACATCACCTTAGGGGTTGTGGGCCTGGATGTTAAAGACAACTTGGAAATGCAAGTTAGACTTGCAAATTGGACTTGCAAGGCGGAATGAGTTTCCGCTTCTTTTTATCTGAGTTGCAAGTTCTCATATTATTGGAATTTAACAAAGGTAAAAAAGGAGATCCCAGATCTTGGTTGAGATATAATGGTAAATATATCTCTTACTTTGAAAGTGAATAAGGGAATGAACTTTCAGAGTTGACAAGGAAAGACAACTTGATATAAAAATCCTAAATCAAAGTAAAATATGTATTATGCAAATTATCTTATTTCAAATAACCTATATTAAACCCACTGAATATTATACTCAATAATAATAAGTAAATTATCATGAATTGGATTCATGATCAAGATATTATACTTGTATTTGGAAACATGATGTATATGATCGCAATGTACAAGTTTCCTCATAATGATGAGGAACAACAATCAAATAGACAATAAGACAACAACCTTGGTTTTGTATGTCTTTATGGTTTTGATATTTCATCGAATGTGCTTTGGAAGTATCATGTCGATGAAGACCCGTAATTATCGAAAATCCTCATAAAATCTAAGAAGATGTTTTGGCATACATATGTGCCCTTGACATTTAATCATGAATGACATAGTTTATTGCATTATATAGAATAGTGGCTCGATAAGAGATGATGTACTCCAAATGTTTGAGTACATATCTGAACTAAAGTCTTAGAGAGTTTGGATACCTGTAGATACGATGATTGTTATCACTCTACTGTCTAGCTTAAGTCATTCATGAATATTCATAAAATTCATATTATATGAATTAAATGAAGCATAAATGTTGAAATATTCTTATATTGAAATATTTTGAGTTCAACATAAGAGATCTTTTATCTTAAGCAATGGTTGTTTATAGATGAAGGAAGCACATTGGAAGCATGGGTCTGACCCAAATAAGAAGGGAAATCAAAGAGTTAACTATACTTCTGTGACTTCCATATGACATCCAAAAGTTGGATGAATGCCAATACCGCAACCAGCTGATGTATTGATAGTATGACTATCTAAGATCCTTAGAGAATGATTCGAAGTGTATCAGATAAGTGTACATCTACATATAATCACTGAAATTGAATTGCTTATTAGATAAGATCAAAGTCTAAGAATTATATCTCATTCTTCTAATAACACTTGAAATTGGTTGCATATGTTTTAGAAGACTGGAAAATTTGATCTTAAGGTTATAGACATCTACATGGATATAGATGCAATTGTTACAACGATCTGTTGTTGCAACAACCACTATTAGATAGATAAACTTCATATTTTCAATGGGAGAGCCCTTGGTCTTAAAGAATGTCTCTATGACCTAGATATTAGATTATATTCATTGTTTATTTCTAAATATTAGAAATATACATGAATTATGGAATAGACCTATCATAAAGAGTTATGATGGATATATTTTAGAAAGTGATCTAACATCTAGAGGACTTTACTAAATTAGAGAAATAATGAATGGTTCATTAACATTTCTGAATACTAAAAAGTTAAACCTTAAAAGATCAATATGAGGATGAATATCATTTGACAATGATCTGGCATCAAACCTTGGACATATGTTTGTTGATGAGATCGATAGACTAGTAAGAGATGAAACTTTATACTGTCTGAAATTTCAAATCTTACATACTTGTGAATATTGTATTCAGAAGTAAAAATATCCAATACACCCTTATCTGGGAATGGTGTAAGATGCCAAGGTATTCAAGATCTCATACATATTGATGTATGTGTATCATCCATATCATAATAAACATTAATGATATGTGATATCTATTGATGATTTTTGTGATATGGTATTTCTTCCCTTCACCTTAGAAACCTTTAAAATGTTTGAAGATTTCATGGTTTTGGTTAGAACCAATATTTGAAGGAAGATGAAAGAATTTGATCT
Source organism: Ottelia alismoides (assembly GCA_037367405.1). NCBI lineage: Eukaryota > Viridiplantae > Streptophyta > Magnoliopsida > Alismatales > Hydrocharitaceae > Ottelia > Ottelia alismoides. The sequence continues at coordinate 172,171 of JAZKJV010008273.1, forward strand.
AATCAAGGTAGCAAGTACCTATTAGATGAGTTCAAGGAATATCTTATGGAGAAAGTAATATCATTCCTATCTCACTCCTCCTAATACACCTAAACTGAATAGAGTTGTAGGGAGATACAATTGGATCATGTGTGACATGATTTGATCAGAGATGAATCTTAGCATAAGAATCTCTTAGTTTCCACGTATATATGTAGTAGAGACTACAATATATATCCTTAATAAGATTCCATACAAATCTAAACCCGAAAACCCTCATAAGCTATGGTTTAGAACCTATCTTAGTGTTGGACACTTGAGAATTTGGGTTACTTATTCCATAACCATGTCATGGATGCAAGTAAGCTGGAATCTAGCACATGACAGTGTTACTTCATTAGGAAAATAAAGGATGATATTGGATACCTACTTTATGATCTTGAGATTCTTAACAATTTCTTCTCTGAGTATATGATTATTAGAGGATTACTTTCTTGAGAATGAAGATGAAAATTAAGTGAAGGAACTCATTCAATCTTGAGAAGATAATGAGACCCCTGAAATTGGAAACTAAAAGGAAAATTAAAGATGAAAGACTCATACCTCTTCAAATTTGGTTGAGGGTGGTGAGACCACCTAAAGGGTATTGATTCCATGTATTAGATAAGTATGAATTCATACGATGAAGCTTCTGAGGATCACGACATGGAGAGATGGATGTTAGCAATAAAGTCTAAAGTAGACTTCATGTACAAGTGTTGTATACAGACCCTCGAGAATCCACGTATAAGGGTAAAACCTGTTAGGTGTGAATGGATCTTCAAGATAAAGAGGGAACTTTATGAGAAGATAGAGACCTTCAAAGCACGGATCACATCCACAATATATACACAAAGAGATGACATCACTTGCGATAAGATTTGCTTTTCAGTGACCATGCTTAACTCCATCGGAATATTGCTAATTATAGCTATACAACTAGACTATGACATCTACAAGATGGAAGTCAATATGTATTCCTCTATGAATTCCTCTCCGAGATTATTCATATGAAGTATCCTTAGGGCTTCATAGTTGAGGAATGTGATGAACGCGAAATACACCTCTTTAGAAATCGGTTAATTGTAGTATAGGAGGTGAATTTCGGTTGATCAAAAACCATAATCTTCGAATGTTGTGGAGTATTTTTTACTTGGCAAGTGTAACCAAGGTCGAACACAGGGAACAAAGATTCTTAGTTGTGTGGTCTTAAATCAAATTAAATAATCAAGTTTATGCTCGATTAATTTATGTGTTGCAAAAAATATATATATACAATGTAATGATGAAGATGCGGATGTGATGCAAAGAAAATAAATTGAGAGAACTATTAAGCTCAGGATCTGTGATTTGAACGTATTAGATCCTTCAATAACATGATCATTAAATCAATCAAAATTAATCACAGATCAACATGTAATTGAGTCAATGCTTCAGGTTAATAAATTTAACTCAGAATAATTTGAAGCGAGATACCAGGCCTCCAAGTATTTTTGAATCCATTCCCTCGAATAGTTGGCTATAAACTTAGAGGAATGGATCGAAATTAATCCCTGTGAAATCTTAAATATAAGATTAATCGTCAATGATCATCAGAGTTAAAATAATTATCCGACCCCCTGCAAAAATTTATCAATCAATTCTCAAGCACAAGTATGTCAAAATAAGCCTGCAAAGTCAATGATGATCCTCAAATAGTAATTGACAATAAACACCCTCAGATCTGATCACAAACAATGCTAAGTGATAGAGCACGGAATTTGCTTCGAAACGACATATTATACGCTAAAATCGGAGTCCGTATGACAAAGATATGATAAAATGAAGTTTTAGGGACTAAAATGTAAATAAAATAAAGTTTCCTTTGCAAAGAGGTCCCTGAGAGGACTTATTTAATAATTAATAAAATATCGGAGGGGCCTGGACGTAATTTTCCCATGGTGGGGGTATTTCTGCAATTTCTGTGCGTAATTTACCCATGACGGGGATCTTTCTGCAAATTGTCCCCGTGCACATGCTTCCCACGTGAGCTACCAGGTTTGGAACTGAGGCTGAGGCTCGGGGCGATCCGAGCCTGAGGTTCGGATGACGAAGGAGAGGCTTGGGTCAGACCAGGAGGCTCGGGTGCCCGCGCCTGTGGTTCGGGGCCCAAACCTCGAGCTTCGGAAGACGGTTTGGGGGGGCACGTGGAAGGCCTTTGGCCGTCGGATCAAAGGCCGCTTGCCCGATCCGACGGACAACTGTACTTGCGAGGCAAGGAGGCGGTGGCGGCGGCCGACTGTGGCAGCGCTCCATGCGCGGTGAAGTGGTACCACGGTGGACGGTGACGCGGTGGCTGAGGTGACCTAGCGACGGCAGCGAGGCGCGGTGGACCGTGGGCCAGCTGCGAGGCGGAGGGCGGAGGCAGACGGAGCAGGCTGGAGGTAGAGGCGCCACGTGAGGCGGAGGAGTCGTGCGAGGCGGAGGCGCCGCGTGAGGTGGAGGAGCCGCGCGAGGCGGAGGCGCCTGTGAAGGCGGAGGCACCGCGAAGCTGCTGGGGCTCGGAGGAGCTCGGCGAAGCCGCACCTCGGCCGACACATGGCACGAGGGCGGCGAAGGCGCGAGGCGGAGGAGCGGTCGACAGCAGGCGAGGAGTGCTACTGGGGCTCAGCTGAGCTCGGCGAAGTTGTAGTGTTCCTGCAAAGGTTAGAAGCCAAAAAATGGCGGAGCCGGAGGTGCTAGGTGGAGGTCGGGGGCCTAGCGTGGTCGATAGCGGCGATGGGCGAGCGGGGATGGCGACGGAAAGGAGGTGGAGTTCCAACCTTTGCGAGGCCGGAGGTATGGAGTGGGACCGAAGGAAGAGGAGGTGAGTGGGCTGGAACTCGCCTGAAGAGAAGTCGTAGGGGAGATCTTCCAGGTGAAGCTCGGTCGCTCGTCACGCGGGGCAGCAGCAGAGGACGAAGCTTGGCCGCTGGATCACACCGGTGAGGCTGCTGTCACCAGTCGTCAGGGGATTGGCGGATACGGCTCCTTGGTGCGGGGGCTGAGTTTTATAGGAGGAGGAGAAGGTTGACGTTACACGCGAGGGGGAAGATGAAACGGCCATGCAAGGCGGCTTAATGGCCGTGCATGGCGGAGGGGAAACGGCTGGGAGGAGCCATGCGTGCGTTGGGGAAGAAGGTGACAGGGTCACGTGCTAGGCACGTGACCCGGAGGGGAGGGGTTGGAGAGATAGGTGGGGTGCCACGTGGCACGCCCTGGAGCTGTCACGTGGCACCAAAAAAAATTCAGATTTTCAAAGAGGAAAAAGAGATAGAAGATGACATCAGATCGAAAAATTTCCTTCACGAAAGTTGTTCGTCTCGACGAGTCTACAACTTTCATGAAGGACCCATGAGAAAAAAAAGGTCATCTGTGAGAAGTGGTATTTTTGGCGGTTCTCCATGTGTATAGAAAACCGACTTTTTGGAGTTTTATAATTTTTTTGGTGTTTTTAGAGAGGATAAAAATCTAGAAAAATTAATATAAAATACAAGAAAGTTATTTACACACTAATCTATTTTTTTGGATTTTTAATAAATAAGAAAATAGGGAAATAAAATAGAAGTCAGAAACACACAACTTTGCACAGACTGACAACGGGCACTTGGACTCGGTCAGTTTCTTTGATTTCAGTTTTGATCTAGATTTGGATTTTTTGTGTCCCTTAATAAAACTTTCATCAAAGAATAATAATAAGAAGAAATAAAATTAAAAGGGTTAATTATGTACATAAAAACTCAGGTCAAAATGGCAAAAAGTCAAATGCGCAAAAGAGGCCCAAAACCCAACTTTCACATATGAGCTCCGAATTTTACGAAATTGTTCTTGTTTTGAAGGTATTTGAAAATGGAGTACTTAAAAGTGAGTAGACCAAAATCGGACACTGTATATGGGAGATATGCTCAATTTAGTTCGTCAGATGTGAAATTAGACTTTGGGATTATTTGACACTTATTGGGGTTAGTAATTTTTTGTATTTTTTTTATTTAATAAGGTTAGTAATATCTACACAATGGAGCTGGTTTGGGTTCAATCGGAGTTAGGATGAATTAATTAAAAAAGTGAGAAGTTAGCGGCTTTTTGGGCTAATTTACACATGGGATTTTTAATGCAATTTATGCATGATGAAATGCTGATATTATTTACACATGCATGATGGCTAATAATGCTCTATTAATGATTAATCACAAGTGGATGATGGGGGACAGAGCCTAAATGACCAATTTTAGCATGATGAATACGAGATTCATTATACCCCTATACTTAGACCATGCTCGTCCCCGAGCATGAATGAATGACTTAGTTGAATATATCCCTGACTGTGCAAGTGAATTTTCAAGGCTTAATTCATAGAAGACCCTTAATTTGAGTGATCCTAAAATTCTGGGCTCAACCTAGCTTTAATCAAAAGGAATCCAACTTCTCTAATTTTCCAGACTCTCTGTTTGTACATATAATATGAGGATATGAACTTAAGTGTACTACATTTCATGAGAGTCGAGTCGGGGCATCACTCAAAGTTCCAGTGCCAAAGATCCTCCTCTAGACCTAATCCTCAACACTAGGGAATAAGTCTATTCTTGCTTCAGTCAACCGTCTCATTAGTTTGTCAGACTTGAAAGTGTAGATGGATGGCCAGATGATGGAGGGCAAGGATTGTGTCTAATTTTCTCTCCCTCACATTGGAACAAGGGGTCTCTCGAGTGCCTTTTTACTCAACACAAGTATATTTTTGTTTTTTGATCAATGTGTCCGTCAAGAGAATTTGGAGTCGTCTGCACTTGTTTTTCTGGGAGTACACCGGGGTGTGTCTCTTTTGAGTATCTAAGATACCTTCGACACCCAGACTTGTAGCATTTACGATGCAGAGCCCTTTTTTAGTGTCAGCCCGACTCCTTGGTCCTAATTAGCACTTGGTCCAAGTGGACACTTTGAAAATGTTTGGGAGCGCTCGTCATTGGTGGAAGCTCATTTAGAATTTGACTTGGATAATAGAGCTTTTCTTTGACATTTCATTGCTTTTCTGTTGTTGGCTAGCTCCACTGCTTTTACCAAAAGTTGGCGCACATTGATCAACAATTTTCATTAAGTTTCATCACACCCTGGCACTTAGGTCAATATAAAAAAGATAGCATATGAATCTTGTTCACATATTGGCTAGGGTTTTGCTGATACTCAGGTTTCCTGCATCCTTCATTAACTTTATCCCATCATCGAATATCATCAGATCGGGTCTAAACTCAAATCTCCAGTCCTAGTTCCTCAAGTGATATCTCAACTCATCTCATCAATCATGCAGTTGTGGAAGTAATTTGTGCTGATAATATTCTTTTTGAAGGTAGAGATGAAGAGTGCAATATAGCGCTCAAATCTTTCAAACTAGGGAAGTGTGGATTATTAAGTTCAAAACCCTAATGAATAAGGCAGGCTAACTCAGAATCTCAAGATCTCAGAAATCAAGTGTCCTAAAAAATCCTCAAGCCCTGAGTGACGGTGAATGTGTCAGGAATATATCAACCAAGGAATGCATGATATGCTTGATGAAATGCAAGACCATGAATGATGATTTTTTTTTGAAAAACAGGTATTGTACACACTTCTTATACCCATCCCTGATGTTAGATCAAAACGATTAAAGTACGAGCTATGGATAAAGTAGATAAAATATACACAAACGCCCCCCCTATACTTTGCTTGTGCTATGTCCTCATGGCACAAAGTGAAATGTTGACATAGCTCGTACTCAGTATAGATGGGTTAAAAAGAAGAGAAGTGATGTATAAACAATGGTAGCGGTCCCCCTATACTTAAGCTCAGGTCAGTTTGAGTATAATCGGATAATTACAGATGGGGAACCGGGTAGATTTGCGGATGTACAAGAGAGTGTAGGTTCCAGAGAGGTGTGTTATCTATGTAGATCAAATTTTTCGTCAAAATCTATGCCCTGAGTGAAGGAGATCTATTCAACTTGTACTAATTGCTCGTTGGATTCGACAAAATGTTTAAGCAGCCGACCTTTGACCATAGATGTTCGTGTGCTATCTGCGGTCTCTGAGATCTCAACACTCCCATTATTGTAAACCTCTCTTACAATGAAGGGTCCCGTCCATTTTGATTTCAATTTCCCTTGGAAAAATTTTCAATTTTGCATTAAATAGCCAAACTTTCTGTCCTGGGAAAAAGATCTTTGTTCGAATGTTCTTGTCATGCCATTTCTTTACTTTATCCTTGTAGATGGTGTTGTTTTCATAAGCATGATTTCGGATTTCAGACGGTTCATTCAAATTCATCTCTCGGTTCTTCTTTCCATGGTGACAATTCCAATTAATCTTTTTGATTGCCCATTCTGATTTATGCATAAGTTCTGCGGGAAAATGGCATGGCTTTCCATATACAATTCGAAACGGGGAGGTGCCCAATGGGGTCTTATAAGTCGTCCGGTAAGCCCATAGAACTTGGTCCAGGAGTTGGGACCAGTTCTTCATGTCAGGGCGGGCTAGCTTCTGTAAAATTACTTTAACCTCCCTGTTTGACACCCCGGCCATGCCATTGGATTGTGGATGGTAAGGAGTAGCGACACGGTGCTCGATGCTGTATTCCTTAGTCAACTTCTTCACCTCTCGGTTGACAAAGTGGCTTCCCCCATCAGATATTAAAACTTTTGGAATTCCAAACCTCGAAATAATGTTATCCTTCAAAAACTTGCAAACAGTTTTGCTATCTGCTGCTCGAGTAGGGATAGCCTCCACCCATCTAGATAAATAATCAACCGCGAGAAGAATATATTCAAATCCTTGGCTATTAGGGAATGTGCCCATAAAGTCAATGCCCCATGCGTCGAATACATCACAGATGATCGCTGGTTGCATAGGCATGGCATATTTGGAACCAATGGTTCCTCCCATTCTCTGACAGACCGGGCACGACCTGACGAAATTGTAAGCATCTTTATACAAGGTCGGCCAGTAAAATCCACATTGCAATATCTTCTCTGCGGTCCTCTTCCCAGAGTGATGTACTCCCGCCTCCAAGGTGTGGCATAGATTGAGGATACTTTGGTATTCTTCTTGAGGAATACATCTTCTCCATATGCAATCCGGTCCTTCAAAGAAAAGGAACGGATCTTCCCAATGATAGTGTCTTGCTTCAGATACGAGTCGATTGATTTTGTTTCTGGGCCAACCTTGAGGTACTTCCTTGGTGACAAGATAATTCACCGTGTCTGCATACCATGGAAGTGAGTCAATAGCAGAAATTGACTCGTCTGTGAAGGTTTCACAGATGGATTCAAATTCTGGAATTTTGTTATGTTCGATCCGTGATAAATGATCAGCCACGACATTTTTAACTCCAGGTTTGTCTTTAATCTCCAAATCAAATTCTTGAAACAGAAGAATCCATCTCAGAAGTCGTGCTTTTGCATCCTTTTTGGCCATTAAGTATCGAATGGCAGAGTGGTCTGTGTAAACTGTCACCTTAGATCCTAGAAGTATTGATCGAAATTTTTCCAAGGCAAAAACCACAGCAAGCATCTCCTTTTCGGTCATAGTGTAATTTTTCTGAGCAGGGTCTAAAACTTTGCTTGTGTAGTGAATAGTGTACGGAATTCCATCTTTTCGTTGTCCTAATACGGCCCCTACAGGAAAATCGGATGCGTCTGTCATGATCTCGAAGGGAAGAGACCAGTCGGGGGCTTGAAGGACGGGAGTCTCAATGATCCTTCTCTTGAGTAATTCGAAGGCTTCTAGACACTTATGATCTACCATGAATTCAGTGTCTTTCCCAAGAAGGTCAGTTAGCGGTCGGGCAATTTTTGAAAAATCTTTGATAAATCTCCTGTAAAATCCGACATGCCCTAGAAAAGACCGTACTTGTTTCACATTTGTAGGTGGCTCAAGATTTTTAATCACATCAAGTTTGGCAGGGTCAACCTCCATTCCCTTCTTGGAGATGACATGCCCCAATAAAATGCCCTCTTTCACCATGAAATGGATTTTTTCCCAAGAGAGTACCAGATTCACTTCCCTAGACTTTTGGAGGACTCGGTCCAGGTGCGCTAGACAATCATCGAATGAATCACCATGGACCGAGAAGTCATCCATGAAGACCTCCAGGAAATCCCCAACCATGTCGGCAAAAATTGCAATCATGCATCGTTGAAAGGTGCCGGGGGCATTGCAAAGCCCAAAAGGCATTCGCTTGAATGCGTATGTGCCGAAAGGACATGTAAAAGTAGTTTTTTCCTGGTCCTCGGGGGCGATGGCCACCTGATTGTAGCCCGAGTACCCGTTTAAGAAACAGAAGTATACTCTCCTTGCCAATCTCTCCAGGATTTGATCAATAAAAGGCAACGGAAAGTGATCCTTCTTCGTTGCAGCATTCAGGCGCCTGTAATCTACACAGACACGCCATGACGTAGGTACCCGTGTCATGATCTCCTCTCCCTCCTCATTGGTGATAATTTGAAGTCCTGACTTTTTCGGGACAACATGCAAAGGTGACACCCATTTAGAGTCGGAGATGGGATATATGAATCCTGCTTTACACCATTTTTCGATCTCAGACTTAACCACTTCCCGTAAGTTTGGATTCAATCTACGTTGGCATTCACGGGATGGGTTAGCATTATCTTCCAAGTAAATATGGTGTGAGCACAGGGCTGGGTTTATCCCTGGTAGATCAGACAATCTCCAGCCTATAGCCTTGCGGTTTTTCTCCAAAACATTAAGCAGGCAGATCTCCTGCTCTTCGGTCAGATGTGAACTGATGATGACCGGAAACTGGCCCTTTTCTCCTGCAAGGAAGGCATACTTAAGTGTAGGGGGCAATGGTTTGAGTTCAGGAAGGTCAATGATGTTGGTCGAATCCGGTCCCCTCAGTTGTGACGTGGATGCTTGCAGTGTATCCATATTGTCCACCATTGTGGTTATTTTTGGAATCGGATCGCCAATGATGGAATGTGTTGTGGCAAGCACTGCGTCCGATTTGTGTACCTTAAGGATTGTCCATAAGGGGAATGGATTGACAGGTCCAGAGGGGCCTCTGAGTCTTCTAGAGTATAGGTAGATGCATAAATGAGCTAGCAGACTAAATCATCAACAATTTCCTCTCCAGATGAGGTTGATTCTATCATAGCGGTTGGGTTTTGTCTCCAGGGCCCTATTGTTGCTTCTGTGATTTTAGTCTAAGTTTCTGATTTTTCAGACTCAGTGCTCGACTCAGTGTCAGGTCTTTGGAACCTAGTTTGCTGCATTTTAAGTTCAACTTTTCCAAACTGGATTCTCCCGGATGTGTAATCAAATATAGCTCATGCGGTCCTAAGGAAGGGTCGCCCTAGTATCATCTAGGAATCTTTCCTATTTATAGGGACATCCATGTCAAGTATTATGAAATCTACTGGGTAGTTTTGTCCCTCTATGTTGATGACAACGTTTCGAATCTCGCCCCTAGGTCTCTTTGTTGATGTATCTGCAAATTGAAGTACAACTGTAGATTGCTTAAGAGGACCTAGATTTCGATGCTCAAATAGGGTTGTGGGCATGAGATTGATAGATGATCCACTGTCTAATAATGTTCTTGCAAACTTGATTTCTTTGATGTGGCTAGTGACAAAGTGAGCACCCATGTCTCTTTTCTTCCTTGGCAGTTCATTTTTTATTAGACGAGATGTGGCAACTGAGAGTATGTGTTTCTTTGTTCGGCTAAGAGTTTGTTTGCTGGCCCTAGTTGGTGTGCATCTCACCTTCAGGTATTTTCGAAAAGCCGAGTCTTTTTCTATCATCTCGTCTAGGGACAGAGTGACCTTAATATTTTCCTTACGGATGCGGGCCATCTCTTCATCATTTTTTTGGTTTTTTTATGTTTTTCTTCCTTCATGCCGTAAGAGCACGGGGGAAAGGGATTGATTTGTTATGATCAACAACATCACTTTTATTGAATGAAAAATTTCTTACATGACTCGGACTCGGACTAAAAACAAGGAAATTTGTGGTCAGATGTGGCTGGTGTCTTGGTGGCATTTCTCTGTCTGACTCAGACTCAGACTCTTCATTATATATGGGTGGTGTGGGTGGGACTTTTTCTTTCCCCTCCTGTCTTCCTTCGTCAATTTCCCCAGGGTCGTGTGAATTGGTGGACACTGGGGCTATGTCTTCGTGTTCCTTTGCTCGATCAGGCATGGTTACGGTCCTTCCGCTTCTAAGAGAGATATGATAAGAGTTATTATTTGATAAGGGCTCAAGTTCGGGTACGACATAGTCAGAGATTAATACCTGATTGTGTCCAAGGCTATTTGGGTTAGCCTGGACTTGGGCTGGAATCACGGTCTGGGGTGCAGTCACCTCATCTGTCCAACGAGAGAGTCGATTTATGTCGACTCTCATATGATGAAGCTCATCCAGAACTCACTGGAGTTCTGGAGAGATATCGAGGAGGACCCTTGGCCTTGCCTGGCCTGAGGTCGCTGATACTAGCCTTGTTGGCTTTGGCGTTGGTTCTGCTGCGGCTGAGGTTGCGGGTTCTGATAACCCGTGCGATATTGCTGCCTCTGCTGCAGTTGAGGCTGGTAGGTGGGCTGGGCTTGCGTTGGACGAGGGTTCGGAGTAGAGTTTTGGTCTGAGCGATTGACCGATTCCAAATTATACCAGACTCTGTTTATCTCCATGGTCTGTGGAGGTTCCTCAAAATTAGTCTGAGCGGAGGTTTCATCAGTTTGTTGGGACAAGACGTGGTCTCCACCCCAATGGCTATGTTGTCCTACCCCTTGACCTTGAATGTAGTGAATTTGCTGTATGGGTGCAGGGGGTGCAGTCAGGGCCGGTATCTTTGATACCCTGTCAGCCAATTCCTCCATTTACTTAGGCAATTAAGCCAATTTCTCCATATCAGATGATTTATGGAGTTCGTCAACCTTCTTATAAATCCGCTCAACCATAGTTAGCTTGTCAGCTATTATTCCCATATCAGCACTATGATCGGTTGTCAGATTATTCACCATCTTTTTGGAGCCGGCTATGTAAGCCCGACTGGTGGTTTGTGCGCGGCTGGATTCAGCCAATCTCTCGAACACCTTGTAGACGGTGTCCTCGTGACGTCCCATGTAGCTTCCTCCGCAAGATGCACTAACCAACCCTTGAGTTTCAGGGTTCAGCCCGCTGACAAGACTTTGGACCAGCATCATTTTACTTATCCCGTGTCCTGGGCATTTCTGTACTAAGTCTGTGAATCTTTCCCAGGTTTCATGAAATGGTTCGCTCGGGTGTTGGGTAAAACTCGTGAGCTTGATCCTCATTTGATTAATTCTACTAACTGGGTAGAATTTCTTTAAAAACAGAGTCTTGAATGTGGCCCATGTTGTGACTATTTCCCCTAGATTTTTCAGCCAGTAAGCCGCCTTATCAGTCAAGGCGAAGGGGACAGCTCTCAACATTATGTAGTCCTGGCTAACCCTAGGGTGGCAGAGGTTAGCACAGATTAACTCGAAGTCACGGAGGAAGATATATGGTTCTTCATGATTATTTCCTCCGAACTTTGGCAACAGTGCAAGGAAATGCAGTTTGTGTTCGAACGCATCCTCAGGGGGGACAGGTCTCAACCAATTATAGTCTTTATCTAATTCCGGGAGATACGTGTCTTCCATAGCAGCTTCGCCTTGTTGTATTATTGCCAACTGTGTCCTAAGTAGTTCATTGGTTTGTTCAGCAGTTGTTATCCTAGCCAAGAGTGTCGGGATAGGGTCATTGTCGTTCTCATCGTCCCCAGAGTTCTTCTTGGGAGGCATTATGATTTACCTTCAGAAAGGAAGAATTTAGAGATAAGTGTTGTGATTAAAAGAGGATTTTTGCTAAGGGTAAGAGATTCCTTAGCAAAAGAGTGAAAAGATCAAGAAAAGGAGGATGGAGAGAGTCTTCACTAAGAAGCAGACACAAAGCAAACACAAGCCAATTCACAAGTTCACCACTCAACACAGATGAAGGCACGTCAGCGTTCGGCCGCTTATCTTTTCAATTTTAATTTAATGACAAGACAATCTTGCAATTTAAGCGGAGCTGTTAGGTACTGAAATATTCCACAAAGACTGTCCCGAGTTCGTACAACTAGTTGCACCTACTCTCAACCAGTATAGGTGTAAGTACGGACCGTTAAACGGCTACCCGTGTTACTTGAGGACGGAGCCTTCGCGGTGTCCTCTAAACCACCCACTCTGCTGACGGAAGTCGGACCGTAAAACGGCTACCCGAGACCCTCACTGAAAAGTAGCTAATTGTTTTTTAAAAACAGTAGTCTTTGTGAAATTCCTCAGTTTTGGCTCTATCCAAAGTGTGTGTTCTAGTCCTTACAAACAATGAGTGGGTTTCTCTCCACCAGACACAGGTTAATTTTAGGTCAGTTTATTTACAGTCGCCTTGATTAGCAGTCCCAATTTTAGATTAGGATTATCACTGTAGTTTATGTGAGCACAAAGATTCACGCCTAACGAGCAGTCCCAATTCCTTTAAATCCTAGGTTGTAAAACATGAGAAAGGGGAATCGGAAAAGCCAATGCAAACATAATCAATGATGCATGCTTAAGAGAAAGACTTACAGTGAATCCTCACGTTCTTCATGCGGGATGCAAGACAAGGAATTTAAATTTACACTAAATGGTATGCACAGATGGAAAACGTCCTAAATAGATAGTTCTATTAGCGGGAAGAATTGATTGAAATTTTTGGCTAATGTTGAACGATCTATAGTGCGTTTAATTAGTGAAAAGTGTGGACTAAAAATTACGAGTACAATCAATGATAGAAAAATAAGCGTATATGTGCCTAAGTCCTACGCCACTCAAGTCGGGTCCCAAGCACACAGAAGGGGTTGAAACAAACCCGACACACCACAGAAAAAGTTCAGTCTTAATTATTACAAGGGTTCAAAGAGAGGGACCCTGAGAATATTGCAGAAAATTAAATCTATACTAACTCTCTCTCACAAAATTAAAATTCAGTCTTTATCGCAGATCCTTGATTTAATATCAAAATCCAGCTCCCAGAAGTCCGCGAAGAGAGAATTTGCGGTTAGTAGCAGAAGTAAGAGAGAAATGCAACATAAAATGCAAAAGAAAAAAAATGACACAAAATTAATTATAAAAAATGATTCAAAACCCAAAAAATTTGTCGTTCCCCGGCAACGGCGCCATTTGATGAACGCGAAATCCACCTCTTTAGAAATCGGTAATTGTAGTATAGGAGGTGAATTTTGGTCGATCAAAAACCACAATCATCGAATGTTGTAGAGTATTTTTTACTTCGCAAGTGTACCAAGGTCGAACACAAGGAACAACGATTCTTAGTTGCGTGGTCTTAAATCAAATTAAATAATCAAATTTATGCTCGATTAATTTATGTGTTGCAAAAAATATATATACAATGTAATGATGAAGATGCGAATGTGATGCAAAGAAAATAAATTGAGAGAACTATTAAGCTCAGGATCTGTGATTTGAACGTATTAGATCCTTCAATAACATGATCATTAAATCCATCAAAATTAATCACAAATCAACATGTAATTGAGTCAATGCTTCAGGTTAATAAATTTAAGCTCAGAATAATTTGAAGAGAGATATCAGGCCTCCAAATATTTTTGAATCCATTCCTCGAATAGTTGGCTATAAACTTAGAGGAATGGATCGAAATTAATCCCCTATGAAATCTTAAATATAAGATTAATCATCAATGATCACCAGAGTTAAAATAATTATCCGACCCCCTGCAAAAATTTATCAATCAATTCTCAAGCACAAGTATGTCAAAATAAGCCTGCAAAATTCAATGATGATCCTCAAATAATAATTGACAATAAACACCCTTAGATCTGATCACAAACTATGCTAAGTGATAGAGCACGGAATTAGCTTCGAAACGACATATTATACGCTAAAATCGGAGTCTGTATGACAAAGATATGATAAAATGAAGTTTCAGGGACTAAAATATAAATAAAATAAAATTTTCTTTGCAAAGAGGTCCCTGAGAGGACTTATCTGTAATTAACAAAAGTCGGAGGGGCCTGGACGTAATTTACCCCCTGACAGGGGTATTTCTGCAATTTCTAAGAGTGCTAGGGATCTTTCTGCAAATTGTCCCCGTGCACGTGCTTCGCACGTGAGCTACCAGGTTTGGAACTGAGGCTGAGGCTCGGGGCAATCCGAGCCTGAGGTTCGGATGACGAAGGAGAGGCTTGGGTCGAACCAGGAGGCTCGGGTGCCCGCGCCTGTGGTTCGGGGCCCCGAACCTCAAGCTTCGGAAGATGGTTTGGGGGGGCACGTGGAAGGCCCTTGGCCGTCGGATCAAAGGCCGCCTGCCCGATGTGACAGCAACTGTGCTTGCGAGGCGAGGAGGCGGTGGCGGCGGCCAACTGTGGCAGCGCTCCACGCGCAGTGAAGTGGTACCATGGTGGACGGTGGCGCAGTGGCTGAGGTGACCTAGCGGCGGCAGCGAGGCGCGGTGGACCGTGGGCTGGCTGCGAGGCGGAGGGCAGAGGCACACGGAACATGCTGGAGGCGGAGGCGCCTGTGAAGACGGAGGTGCCGCGAAGCTGCTGGGGCTCGGAGGAGCTCGGCGAAGCCGCACCTCGGCCGACACACGACGCGAGGGGCGACGAAGGCGCGAGGCGGAGGAGCGGTCGGCAGCAGGCGAGGAGTGCTACTGGGGCTCGGCTGAGCTCGGCGAAGTTGTAGTGTTCCTGCAAAGGTTAGAAGCCAAAAAAATGGCGGAGCCGGAGGTGCTAGGTGGAGGTCGGGGGCCTAGCGTGGTCGATAGCGGCGATGGGCGAGCGGGGATGGCGACGGAAAGGGGGTGGAGTTCCAACCTTTGCGAGGCAGGAGGTGTGGAGTGGGACCGGAGGAAGAGGAGGAGAGTGGGCTGGAACTCGCATGAAGAGAAGTCGTAGGGGAGATCTTCCAGGTGAAGCTCGGTCGCTCGTCACGCGGGGCAGCAGCAGAGGACGAAGCTTGGCCGCTGGATCACGCCGGTGAGGCTGCTGTCACTAGCCGTCAGGGGATTGGCGGATACGGCTCCTTGGCGCGGGGGCTGAGCTTTATAGGAGGAGGAGAAGGTTGACGTTACGCGCGAGGGGGAAGAAGAAACGGCCATGCAAGGCGGCTTAATGGCCGCGCATGGCGGAGGGGGAAACAGCTGGGAGGAGCCATGCGTGCGTTGGGGAAGAAGGTGACAGGGTCACATGCTAGGCACGTGACCCGGAGGGGAGGGGTTGGAGAGATAGGTGGGGTGCCACGTGGTACGTCCTGGAGCTGCCACGTGGCACCAAAAAAATTTCAGATTTTCAAAGAGGAAAAAGAGATAGAAGATGACCTCGGATCGAAAACTTTCCTTTACAAAAGTTGTTCGTCTCGACGAGATCTACAACTTTTATGAAGGACCATGAGAAAAAGATGTCATCTGTGAGAAGTGTTTTTTTGGCGGTTCTCCATGTGTATAGAAAACCAACTTTTTGGAGTTTTATAATCTTTTTGGTATTTTTAGAGAGGATAAAAATCTAGAAAAAATAATATAAAATACAAGAAAGTTATTTACACACTACTCTAATTTTTTTAGATTTTTATTAAATAAGAAAATAGGGAAATAAAATAGAAGTCAGAAACACACAACTTTTGCACAGACTGACAACGGGCACTTGGACTCGGTCAGTTTCTTTGATTTCAGTTTTGATCTAGATTTGGATTTTTGTGTCGCTTAATAAAACTTTCAGAACAATAATGAAGAAGAAATAAAATTAAAAGGGTTAATTATGTACATAAAAACTCAGGTCAAAAATGGCAAAAAGTCAAAATGCGCAAAAGAGGCCCAAAACCCAACTTTCACATATGAGCTCCGAATTTTACGAAATTGGTCTTTTTTGAAGGTATTTGAAAATGGAGTACTTTAAAAGTGAGTAGACCAAAATCGGACACTGTATGTGGGAGATATGCTCAATTTAGTCCGTCGGATGTATAATTAGACTTTGGGATTATTTGGCACTTATTGGGGTTAGTAATTTTTTTGTATTTTTTATTTAATAAGTTAGTAATATCTACACAATGGAGGTAGTTTGGGGTCAATCGGAGTTAGGATGAATTAATTAAAAAGTGAGAAGTTAGCGGCTTTTTGGGCTAATTTACACATGGGATTTTTAATGCAATTTATGCATGATGAAATGCAGATATTATTTACACATGTGTGATGGCTAATAATGCTCTATTAATGATTAATCACAAGTGTATGATGGGGTACAGAGCCTAAATGATCAATTTTAGCATGATGAATACGAGATTCATCAGAATGCAAAGTGTGTAAGAGAACTCCATCGATAGACTCAAATAAGCTTCTAGTAGTTGAAACTTCAGATTTAATGAAATATAAAGGTTATTATTTCATATAAAATCATGATGAACAATGTAAAGCTTAGTGGGAGTGCCATTGTGTTCATTGTGCTAAATGAAGATAATATCCTAATCATTTGGAATGATATAAGGATGATAATAAGTCTTTTATAATCTGGTTGTTCCATACCTTGAGATGAAAGATCTCAAGGATACCTCTTAGATCTTAGTTATGAAGATGTTCAGAAGCAAAGAGAAGAGTGTGTTGGGACCATCACATTAGTAGTATACCTTGGACATGTTCCATTTTTTGGTAAAAATCTCAATAAAGGCTTCCTTCCCTTAAGATATGGTACTAACCTATCTGAAGGGATAACATCTCACGGAGTTGAGGAAGTGTGTGCTAGATGTGTACAAAAGTCAGATATCTGCTATAAAGTGGGGTAGTAAACTGTTACTAATCCTACTATAGAGATAAAATTAGGGCTGCTAATTGAATTGAATCATTCGAATTCGATTATGATTCGTTCGATAAAAATTCGAAAAAAGTTCGATTCGAAACCAAATGAATTGAATTTGAATTGAACTTGTGGATTCGATTATCAAATGAATCGAATCTGAATTAACCTAAATTCGTTCGATAATAATTCGATTCGATTCGATATGTATGTATGCATCCATATATTTGTATTCCTATACATAATGCATATAGATATACATGTATATAATACATACATATTTACTTACATACATGTAACAATTCCACTATGGGTCGATTAAGATCCTTTCCTAACATTCTTGTGCAAAGAGTTATAGCATAATTGCATCAACAAGTTGACATGCATTTATTCAATTTTATTTGTAAGGAAATAGATGCAGAACATTATATATGAATATCTACTTAAAATATTATGACGTTTAATTCACATTTAATATATTACTAAGCAAAACATGTCAAAGTATGAGAATAGAAATAAGCAATTTCTCATTTCTATTTTAATATCATCATTCATAAAGTTGTTAAATCATACTTAGGTTGCCAAGTATGTGAGAAAATAATACCACAAATTCACGTTATAGAAAGATTCTAAATACACTCCCAAACCAACTTACTACAGTGATTAATTGGTCACTTAAATTTGTAACCATAGCTAGGTTCCATTGATATGATTTATCATGTCCATATTTCACCGCTATGATTTCATTAATCCCATATTACGTCGACGTGACTTGTCAATGTGTGACGTAATATACAACATTAGGTACTGCTTGTCGGACCCAATCTTTATCCATTTCTCTTTATAACTAAGTTCAAGTGGTTTTGACTCCTAAATATGTTTTGAGCCAGAGATATGGGTCCTCCATGCATCAATTATACAAAACATCTAAGTTTTCATTTCTACTTATTTTAGCCTAGTGATAGTAGCGTAGGTTTGAGTTACTTTGTATGAGTATAATAATCAATCTTAGCGTGCTATTCAGGATCTTTTTGACATTAACATGATCATTCTAAGCCATACCCAGTTATGCATATAAAATCCTATTAATTAAATACAAAATAATGAATATGAAAAAAGAGCACAAAATATTAGTCATGGAACCTACTAGGAAAGTTCCCACATTTATTTTCATGTTCCCATATTCCTTGTGCTATCTTTACCATAATCCTTTTCATTATCTACCAAAGATCCCAAAAACCCATAGTAGATAACGATAGACTTTCTCCATGCATATGAAAATGATGGGTTTGCTATTTCGAGCTTCTCAACATTTGTCGTAGTTTGAAGTTTATCTAGATATCTTTCCTCTACCTTTTTGTTGTTTTGATTTTCCTTGCATGACAAAATTGATTATTATCATTGTTAAGATGATACTTATCATCACATGAGTAATAAATATTCATATCACCATAATGTAAGATGTTCCTTTATACATCAAAAACTCAATATAGTTCATTTTCATGGCTTTAGTTTTTCGATATTGAAGATCCTCACACTTAATAGAGATGTTTTATCTTGATACATTATTTTTTTGAAATAAATACATTATTTTTAGTATTCTAATTATTTCAAATAATAATATTAATTTAGATCAACTTTCTATATATGATTGATCTTGTCTTACTTTAACATGCAATGGTAATTATAATAAGTTCACCTTTTTCGTCAGTGATATTCTATCTCTTTGATAGGCTCCTATAATTTTATTGTATTTATATATTTCTTCTTCATATAGAAAATAGTGTATTTAATTTGTAAAATGCATAGTAATTTGAAAATTTGGTTATTTTTATCCATTGTATTCGATTGGTTTCATATTTTCCTTGATTATATAATTTTTTCAACTTATCATAGGAATCTATATTCAAAATTAAAATTAGTTCATAAAATATAAAAATTATAATATTTTTCATATAATATTGTTTATATAAGTTCTAAAACAACAATTAACATTTCAGATTCGAAATAAAATGAATTGAATTTGAATATTCGAAACTCAAAATGAATTGAATCTGAAAGTTAGCAAATTCGATTATAATTTGATTCAAGTTCGGATTCGAAATTTTTATTATGAATTGAATTAGAATCCTAGTGGATTCAAAGGTATTCGATTCGATTAGCACCCCTATATAAAATACTTATTTGCGGTAATAAAAATACCTTCAAAGATGACAATATTTTTGAGATAGTGATCTCAAAGTCTTATCTTCAAGAACTTAAGACTTTATAGATGGTGATATAAAAGGTCTTAACTGCAGATACCTTAGGAGATAGAGATCTCCAATAATGAGGGTATTTTGATAAATAGAAATCATATACTGGTTATAATGATGATTGAGTTGTAATGTCAAAGACATTGTAACTGCTTCAACAAGATTGACTATTGGTTGTATAAGATGCAACATTCACATTGGATGCGAGCATTGTTACTAGAAGATATGCAAGTATCGTAAAAGTACTTGGCGTAGTCTCTCGAGAATAGAGTGACTAGTCAGCTTAACAAGCTATTTTTATAAATAGATTATGATTGTCACATGAGTGTGGGTTTAAAGATTAGCCCCTTAATGTCTCTTTAGGCTAGTGGGAGATTGTTGGACATGTGAGCCCACGACAAGCCATTATGCAATAAATGTTATTGCGATTATCATTCCCTGATCTAAAATGAAGAATAACTAATTTGCATAATAGGTCTCTTAGTATAATTAGGGTTATGTACCATGGCCATCTTAACAATCATACAACTGTTGAGTCAATTGTTGAATCATAGAGGATGTTGTTTGGATGAATATCTAAAGAATTAGATTGAGGACTCATTAAGCACCATCAAATGATTATTAAAAGATGATCTCCATCCCAAGTAGGAGATGACGATCCTTTCTCTTTTGGTTGATATCTGACTAATCTCTTGATGCATGTCCTATGCATAGGAATAGAGATTTGGATGTGTAAAATAAGTTAGGTTAGAGTTGACTTAACGAGATCGAGATAACCAAGTCCTATGTCGTATGTTGTCACGGCATGCATCCTCTGACCAAAGACAGATGTATTGCTATATGTTTAAGTATGCACATTTGGCAGACCGATAGGTAGATGGCCTGATCAAGATATGATCTCTCAAAGGGATCATACATGTTCATTTCTGAACCGGAATAGATGAGCTCACTCATGAGGTATTAGGATCAAATTCCATGCACAACTGTCTCATTTTGGAAGCTTGACTAAATTTGTAGGTTTGATATATACTTTGGGAAAGTATATGATCAAATAGGTACGATATGTGCTTTTGGAAAGTATATGATCAACACCAACTCCTAATGATCAAATGAGAAACTTAATGATAAAACCCTAAAGGAGACATCCTAAATAAGATCTAAGACTTCGGATTTATTCTAGGTCTTCCAATATGCGGGATGTGTATGTATTAGGAATACCCGAGGGTGATGTGATCATAAACATTTATATAACCATGACGCTTCCATTCTGAGGGAGTGATGAAATATGCATGGATTTTAGTGACTCCTCTCAATAGAGAACTGAACTATTCTTAGTATAAATGTTGGACATTGATCTGAATGTGATTCAGATAAAATGAGAAGAGTAGATATACGGCCTTGATTTATATGTGGAACATACGACCGCATTGTCCTTATCTCCAAGTATCCACAGAGAAAGCACATTATTCTTGAAAGAGTTCAAGAATAATTCTATTGATGAATTATATCTGAGCATTGAGAAATTGATAATTAAATGTGATTTAATTGTCACGAATAATGTGAATGTGATTCATATTATTTAGTTGCATGAGAATCCAAGATAATTAAATATGATTTAATTATCAAGGATGTGAATAATGTGGATAGAACTATCCACATTATTTATATATATTATAAATGTGATTTATAATATATAAGAAAAAGCTTATTTTAAATAGTATATGCAAATTAATTGTTGATGTGAATTGGATTCACATTGAGAATTAATTGGAAATACAATTTACATTTTATTTTGGATGTGTGAACATGATTCACAATTATTTAATGGCATGATTGCAATATTCACAAAATCAATTTGGAATTATTTTTGTGAATTAATTTACAATAAAAAGTTATTGTAAACGTATGAAGGATTGTGTGAGATTTTATATCTCACATAATTTAGAAGGCCAATACTTTCCTTTTATGGATGGTGGATGGCCACTCTTTGACGCATTCTCAATTGTGGTTGTCCCCCTATTTTAGGAAGGTGTGTAGCCTCCTTCCTAATCCTTCTATCCTAATTGATTTAGTTCAAATTAAATTATACTTATTATTCCATATATTTAATTTAATCTAAATTAGTTGTTGTTGTATTTTCACAACATAATCAAGGACATTGAATAGAAACACAAATCAATCTCAACCATTGATTTTGTATTTCACATGGATTGTGATCCATGGACTCCCAAAATACTACTAAAGAAGAGGTAACCCTAGCTTTTGTTTTACAATAATTGCATGTGCTCTCTCCATCTCATATTCTCGTACACATCCTCCCCTTCTCTCCTACAAGAGTGGCCACCCACCTCTTGCCCTAGAGAAGGAACACCGTCGTCACATGCCATTGTGTCGTCGCTTCAACCTCTCGTGGATCTCCATCTCCTTCAGTACATCTCGCTCGTGAAGAAGACGTCGGATCTCATGAGACAAGATCAGGAGATTCATCGTTTGGATTGTCAACTTGGATTGCGAGGAGCATGTGTTTCATCAATGCACTCGCAAGCGTCTCCTCCATTGGATTAGAATTGAGACAGGGGGCTCTTCATTTAGAGACTCGATCGCAATCACGCTTCAAGAGATAACCCTAATACTCGATTGTGGTTTAGATGAAATAATCCGAGAAGTGTTCTTGGATCATGTGGTTTCATCACTTTGATTTTTTTAAATTCTATTGCCCTGAGAGACTAGTATGACTAGTTGCTCACGATCACATATGATGTGATCTTCACGCTTTCGTGATGCGCTTAAGATTTTTTCCATAACCTTAACCCCCTAGTTCGCAGAACCCATCGCTGATCTTCTTCCCCCATTATTGCCTCTAACCACTCAACACTCGTTATCCTATCTCCGTCACCATTGAAATTCCATGGAACCCACTTCCTCCGGACTCTATGCCTCTGTCTCTCTTCCTCTCTATTTATCTTCATTGCCACCCCTTGAGCAAGGGGATCTTCCATATCTGCAACAAGAAAGGGAACGAGCACTAGAGATTGGGATGGTGACAGCATCACCGATCCTTCATGATGTGAGGACCCCATCCACGATTCTATCCAGAGGATTCACATCCTCTGTTGTTGCACCCCCTGCAAGCAGCCAAGCTTCTCGAGGTCCCCGTCGACCTTCGATCGAGGCAACCACCAGCAGTCCAGTTCCACTCCTCCATCCATGCGACCAAACCCCTTTCTTCTTCTTTTCTTTTGCTTCACCACCATCTTCCTTCATATTCCTACCTTCGCACCGTCATCGCCTTTGCCCCTTAGGCTTTGTTGCTTCACCTCCGCCTTATCGAAGCATGACTTCAAGCTTCGCCCTCCAACTGTCTCGTCGCTCGTTGACCTCGAACGAGATACCCCAAGCTCAACCTACAACAGCCCTCCGATCAGTAACACAAAGGATCTCGATCTTGAATCTCACCCAAATTTAGGCATCGAATAAAGACATCATCAGACACCCCAAATCTTCCAAAAGACTCAGATCCGAGCCCATTTCCTCGACCAAACCTAAAGCTTAACAAAGCTGACATGTGGAGCTTTGGGTCGTCAAGCCGCTAACCAAGCCTGCTACCCCAGTGTGCCTCATGTGCGTGTGGAAAAGTTACAATCATGACCCTCCCACTTTCTAGAATCACAAGGGAGTCCTAGTCACGCATGCAACACGGTGACCCTAGGAAAACTGCATCGATGCCCTTACAAATCTACATAATCACAACATACCCCTACAATGAGTAATTTATAGAAGATCCAAACATCTTGCAAGAATTACAAAGTAGTCCCCTACAAGGGTATATTGCTTAATATTTTAATTAATTTTATTACAATTAGGCCCCTAAACTCATTTATTGATAACATGAGCATCTATTATCAAAATTTTAAGTTCTTAGTGTCATCTTGATCCCCATCCTATTCTATATAATTTAGAAAATTGAAAATTCATTTAGAGAAAACACCAATTATTTAAGGAGGCTATTCATTTATGTTGAGCATATTTATTATAAGTCAATTATTCTTCATTGCTCAATAATTTAGGATATGTCAGGATTCATTTGGGAGAATAATCAAAGATTAATTGACTAATTAGTTGTGGAGATTAATAAAGAGAATGGTGCTTGAATTAAATATAATTGATTTCTATTTGCTTGGCTCCTGGTTGGCTTGCTTGTTCTTGGTTGCTCTGCTTGACCTGCAAACATTTATCATCATTATTGCATCATTTAATATTAATAAAATAAAGCATTTAGTTATGTATTGTATCACATAGCATAGCATTATTCCCTGCATTATAATATTTTGAAGATACATGCATCTACTTCTTTGTTGAAAAAATTGCATCTCTTCTTTAAAATCAATAAAAATCTGAAAAAGATAAAAATACCAAACATAATCATTTCTCTCTAAAAACCTAATTTCCTAAATTATTTAAAGATTGATTCTGAACACTTACATTGACTCCATGAGTTCGACTTGAGACTTACCTAAGTAAAATAAATAATTTGACTATAATGAGAATTAATTATCTATATTATTTCTATGTACGGTCATCTTTGATAGTTCCTAGATTTCCTCACTAGAACAACTCCAACATAGTTAGTTATCAATAATTGACAAGGGTAGTTCAAGGCTCATCATCGTTGTCGGGGAGGTATATAATTTAGGAATAATTTTAAATAATTTCAAAATTAGGTTTTCAGTATTTTTTGTATTTTATTGGCATTGTTGGCAGACCCTTGATTCTTGTTGTATTCATTTCTCTGTTTATTTCTCATCATTTTTTATTTCCTTTATTTTTGTATATATTCTTGTGAATATATCTCTAACATTTCTTATTTTTCATGTGAGGCACACAGTAACTTAGAGTGGCTTTCTCGGAGGCTAAAGTAACTCGGAGCAACCGAAGGCAGACAATTATGCAAACCTAGCTCGTTGAGGAGGCACAAAGAAATTTTTGGTTTCTGCTTATAATTTTGAGAGAGAGAGAGAGAGAGTATGTGTGTGTGTGTTTACCCTCATTTTTGTAAATAATTTGTAATAACTTCCTATTTCTAGTGGTCTTCATTTGAAAACTCATACATTTATCCGAACCGGACACTTGGCCTATCGGGCCCATATTTTTGTGGTAATGGACGTAGTCCTAAAATTGCACTTTGGTTATTAGAGCTACTACGTTTATTTTATGCTCGTACGACTAGGCCCACACTTTCACATTAATTAGACACAGTAGATCAGATTTCACTTAGCCAAATTGATCTGTTTAGTCTTTCGCTAATAGAAATTCTTGTTTAGGTCTCGTTTCCCATGCATGCATTAGGCATACTTATTAGGTAAATTTCAGTTCTCTTCAGCATCCTGCATCGAGATCATGAGGAAGCATTGTATCTCTGACTTTGCATTCATCATCATGTTTCCGACTACACGACTCTTTTGATTCTCCGTCAGTTTTCACTCGTCTAGGATTTTAAAGAAATTGGAATCTCCATGTAGATGTACTTCATTCTCCACTCATATTCAAAGTAGCAATAAAATTAAAACAAGGGGACCACTAAACATTATTGACTAATTAAAATCGGATAAAATTGGATATCATGGATTGTGGGAGAGCAACCACGTCCTTGTGCACATGTACATACCTCCAAACTTTGAGTGGGTGAGGACATAGCAATATGGTTATAGCCCAAAAATATGGACCTACACCATAAGTCTCCAGATCCGACTCTTACGAATTTGTGAGCTGCAAGAGCTCACCTTCGACCATAGTAGACATTTTGGGTGTGTTCGTCTACTGTCTCCTCCAAGGGTGTGATATAACCCAGCAGTCTAGGCAGATCACTCCTTTGATTGAGGAGTAGTAGAACCACCACATCTAGGCGTCATGATGACAAATCATGTGTAATGGATTATAAGATTGTTTTATCACCAAATTTAAAGCTAAAAAGATAATTGGACGAACTCTTGCGGACTTCATTGTGTGAAGTTGGTGGATTTTGGGGCTTGTATTGTGTATTGAATTGTATGCATTCAAAGATCATTGCACTTGCATACCTGTATCAAGGTTCGTAAATCATTCACCTCCATTTTTGAAGATGTTAGAATATTGATATTCATACCCGGACTATGCGGGTCTATCTTACATGAATGAATCCCTCCCAACTTTGTCTTCATTCTCATATCAGGAGAACCCTCTCTTTGAGGTGGTTTTTCCCAGCCATCATATGCTTCACCATCATTCCACCCCACTTCATCTTCGATTGAATTTTCAAG
Organism: Ottelia alismoides; assembly: GCA_037367405.1. Taxonomy (NCBI): domain Eukaryota; kingdom Viridiplantae; phylum Streptophyta; class Magnoliopsida; order Alismatales; family Hydrocharitaceae; genus Ottelia; species Ottelia alismoides. Next base: position 197,579 of record JAZKJV010008273.1, read on the forward strand.
ATATCAACTACTTATAGAATGGAGCCTTTATTGTTTTCACCGTCGGCGAACGATGGTGAAAGTGACAAGGGTTGACGGGGTTCTAGAGAAGAGGAAGATGCTATCGGAAGTGTGCGCTTGAGTGGTGGATGAAGGACGAAGCTCGGAAGGTGAGCGATGAAGGTCGAGAGTGAGCAGAACGTCCTAATTAATTAAGTAAAAATCAAAGAAAATGCGAAGGAGGTGAAGGGGACTTACCTGATCGGAGATGGCGGTAGGAAGCTTGGGCTGGCGCTCGATTCGAGCCCCGGGTCATCGCTGGACCCCGTCACCAACTCGGGAAAGCTCAAGCGGGCTGAGCGCGCCGCGGCACTGCCATGATCGGCGGCGGGTCGACACTGAGGGACCTCGCTGTCTTCGCTCTATCCGGCCACCTCCCCCTATCACAGGGAGATGGAGGAGGGCTGGGCGATTCCCCATGTAAAGGTGGACAAGGGAATACGGAGGAGGCGGTGGAGTATTTAAGGATTTGGTAGTTGAGGTTCTGGTGATGGCGACTTTAGTGGAAGATATGGAGTGCACGGAAGGGAGATGTGGAGTAAGGGAAGACCAGCGAGGATCGTGGATGATAGGAGGATGTAGTGGGACGATTGGCGAGAGAGGGTGTAGTCGGGGGAGACAGAGAAAATGGAAAGGGCAAGGCTTCCGCGTGAGGTGGCGAACGTGGGAGAGAAGTCTGACCGGAGGTAGACGACGATGTGCTGGCCGTTGGATCTGAAGATCCAACGGCGGGGAGCGAGGTGCTAAGGGGCGGTAGGGATGTGATCCGATGCGACACGATCGAAGGGCGGTGGATGTGCCACATGTCGTGGTATGAGCACGACACTGGTGAGCGGAGGGGATGAAATCAGGAGTTTGATCGGAGGGTAGAATATGGGTGATGTGAACGGCCGAGATAGAGGTGATCGTGAGGTGCAAATGCCGTAATGTGGCGAACTGAGATATAGGCGCCGACGGATGGTGAGGATGGGTTTAGGGGGGTAGATCGAATGGCTGATGTTGAATGCGTGATGAACGGAGGGTAAGGGACAGAGAAGACATCGGATGGCGCACAAGGCGCCACGTGCCGTGCTCTGTGTGAGGTGCGAACGAGCGGTGAGGATCAGAGATGGGAGTTGATCCGATGGCTAGGAAGAAGGGTGCACGTGGAGAAAGAAGAGTCGTTGGATCAGAAGGAGATCCAATGGTGCTGAGCGAGGGCGGATAGTGTAAAGGGCGCCGGGCCACGTGGCCCAATCAGGATATTCAGAAGAAGAAATTGAAATATGAAGATGAAGATGGTCGAATTTGAGAAAACTCAAAACATGAAGTTGTAGATTTCGATGAGATCTACAAGTTTCATGTTGACTAAAACTGGAGATGAAGTCATCTGAAGATACAAAATATTTTTGAGGGTATTTTTAAGGCTAAAAATACCACGAACTTTAATTTTACCATTTTTTTGTGATTTTTAATTTATTCAATACTCGGATAATTACAGGACTTTATCTGGTTTTTATTGACACATATTTAAGCAAGGGGGTTAATAATGGAGAATTGTGATGATGAAATCGGGTTTCATCAGTGGACCTCTCATAGATGCTTCATTAAATCAAGACCGCAAATCTAATCTTCTTATTGCATCTGAATCACATTCATATCAATGTCCAATATTTGGACCAAGATCAGATCACTTCTCTACTAAGAGGATTCTCTAAAATCCAAACCCGTTTCATCACTCCCTGGGAATGGAAGCACCATGGTTATACAATCGTTTAAGATCACATCACTCTCAGGTATTCCTAATACATGTACATCCTGCATACCGGAAGACCTAGAATAAACCCTAAGTATTAGATCAATTTTACACTGTCTACTTCAGGATTTTATCATTAAGTTTCTCATTTAATCATTGGGAGTCGGTACTGATCATATGCTTTTCCAAAAGCATATATCAAACCTACAAATTCAGTCAAGCTTCCAAAGCAAGACGGCTGTGTACGGAATTGATTCTTCCCAATATCTCATTAGTGAGCTCATGTCTTTCGTTTCAGTGATGAAGTCTCAATTAATTGAAGATAAGACTTAGAGATCAGTATCTCTAAAGTCTCAATTAATTGAAGATATGACTTAGAGATCAGTATCTCTAAAGTCTTGTCCACTTTTAAGATATTGGTATTATTACAATCAAGTGTTTTATCTCCATAGTAGGATTAGTAACAGTTTATTACTCCCACTATATGGCAGACATCTGGCTTTTGAACATATCTAGCATACACTGTGCTTCCAAAAGCTGATGCACTAAGGCATATATCTTTGATATTTACATCCTCAACTCTTTGAGGTGTTATCCCTTTAGATAGGTCAGTATCATATCTTAATGGAAAGAAACCTTTCTTAGAATTTTCCAAGAATGGAATATGTCCTACAAATGTGATGGTCCCCATACGCTCTTCTCTTTGATTCTGAACACATTCGGAACTAAGATCCAAGAGGTATCCTTGAGATCATATCTCAAGTTATGGAATAGTTAGATTATAAAACACTTACTATCATACTTATATCATTCCAAATGATTATGATATCATCTGCATTTAACAAGATGAACACAATGGAACTCCCACTAAGCTTCATATGGTTCGCCAAGATTCTATATGAATCATATCCTTTATAATTATTCAAATCTGATACTCCAACTATAAGAAGTTTATTTGAGTCCATAGATGGAATTCCTCAGTTTGCACACCTTGCTTTCCTTAATCGTGAAGCTCTGTGGCTACTTCATGTGAATATCCTCAAAGAGGTATTCTTGCAATATTGACTTCCATCTTGAAGATGTCAAAGTCAAGTTGTGTAGCTATAGTTAGCAATATTCTGACGGATTTAAATATGGTTACTGGAGAGCAAGTCTCATCACAAGCGATGTCTTCTCTTCGGTGTGTAGCTCATGGCTACGATCCATGCTTTGAAGGTCTCTACCTTCTCATCAGGTTCTCTCTTCTCTTGAAGATCCATTTACACCTAATAGGTCTTACCCTTATAGGTGGATCCTCGAGGGTCCATATACAACACTTGTATGAAATTCACTTTAGACTTTATTGCTAAATCCATCTCTCCATGTCATGATCCTCAGAAGCTTCAACACATGAAGTAAGATCATTGTCAGACTTAACTGACATGTGGAATACATCCTCAATCCATTTGAAGAATTATGAGTGTTTCATATTTAATTATCCTTTTAGTTTCCAATTTCAGGAGGCTCATTATTATCTCAAGATTAAATGAGTTCCTTCACTTCATTTTCATCTTGATTCTTAAGAGTGTCTTCCTCTAAGAATCATATCCTTAGAGATGAAATCTTTTAAGAATCTCAAGATCATAAATTAGGTATCCAATATCATCCTTTATTTTCCTAATGAAGTAGCACTCCCAGGTGCTAAATTCCAACTTACTTGCATGGAACCTTATTAATGATATATTGTAGTCTCTACTACGTATATACTTGGAAACTAAGAGGTAATTATGCTAAGATTCATCATTGATAAGATCATGTCACACATGATCCAATTCTATCTCCCTACTACTCCATTGAGTTAAGGTGAATTAGGAGGAGTGAGATAGGAATGATATTCCTTTCTCCACGAGGTATCCTTGAATTCATCTAATAGCCATTTGCTACATAGGTTAGATCAAATTCATTTCATCTTCCTTCAAACTTTAGTCCTAAACCAAAATTGTGAAATCTTTGAACATTTTAAAACTTTCTAAGGTGATGGGAAGAAATCTCATATCACAAATAATCATCGAATGATATCACATATCATCAATGTTTATTATGATACATATGATCCACATACATCAATATGTATGAGATCTTGAATACCTTAGCATCTTATAACATTCCCAGAGAAGGGTGCATTGGACATTTATTCTTTGACACAATATTCACAAGTATGTAGGATTTGAAATTTCAAGCAATCTAAAGTTTCATCTCTTACCAGCCTATTGATCTCCTCAACAGACAAATATCCAAGGTATGATCTTAGTCCTCCTATTGATCTTTTAAGGTTTTACTTTCAGTATTAGAAATGTTAGTAAACCATTCATTAATTTTCTAATTTTCTAGAGTCCTCCAGATGTTAGATTACTATCTGAATATATATCCATCATAACTCTTTATGATAGGTCTATTCCATAATTCATGTTTATTTCCAACATTTAGAAATAAACAATGAGTGTATTCTATTATCTGGGTCATAGAGACATTCTTTAAGACTAAGGGCTCTCCCACTGAAATTATGAAGCCTATCTATCTAATAGAGATTGTTGCAACACTTGCACCAATATCCATGTGGATGACTATTAAACCTTAAGGTCAAATTTTCTAGTCCTCTAAAACATATGCAACCAATTGCAAGTGTTATTAGAAGAATGAGATACAATTATCAAACTTTAATCTTATTAAATAAGAAAGCCAATTTCAATGATTACGTGTAGATTATTCCGATGCACTATCCGAGTCCTTCTCTAAGGAGCTTAGAAAGTCTAGATAATCACACTATCAATGCATTGGCTTATTGCAGTATTAGCATTTATCCAACTCTTTGGATGTCATATGGAAGACACAGAAGTACATTCAACTCTTTGACTTTCCTTCTCACTTGGGTCAGACCCATGCTTCCGATGCGCTCCTTTCATCTATAAACAACCATTGCTTAAGACAAAGGATATCTTATGTTGAATTCAAAATATTTCAATATAAGAGTATTTCAGCATTTATACAAGCTTCATTCAATTCATACAATATGAATATTATGAAGCATCATGAATGACTTGAGTATAAACAGTAGAATGATGACACTCATCATATCTACATACATCTTAACTCTTAAAGACTTAGGTTCTGGTAGGTACTCAAATATTTTGAATACATCATCTTTTATAGAGCCATCATCTTGCATAATACAATGAACCATGTCATTCATGATTAATTGTTGAGAGCACATATATATGCCAAAACATCTTCTTAGATTTTGTAAGGATTATATGATAATTACGATTATCATCGACATGTCACTTCCAAAGTACATTCGATGAGAAATCAAGACCATAGAGACGTACAACCCCTAGGTTGTTTTCCTATTATCAATTTAATTGGCATTCCTCATTATTATGAGGAAACTTGCACATTGCAAGCACATACATTATGTGTCCATCCGCAACTACTATCTTGATCATGGATCCAATCCATGATATTTTACTGGTTATTATTGAGCATAGTTTTGAGTGGGTTCAATGACGATTATCTGAAAAAAATATAATTTGCATAAATGCGTATTACTTTGATTTAGGATTTTTTTATATCAAAGTTGTCTTGCCTTGTCAACACTGAAAGTTCATTCCCTTAATCACTTTCAATGTAAGAGATATATTTATCATTATATCTCAGCAAGATCTGGGATCTCCTTCCTTATCTTTGTCACATCCAATAATATGAGCAGGAACACATTCCGCCTTGCAAGTCCAACATGCATTCCCAGTTCGGTCTTTAACACCCGGTCCTACCACCCCTAAGGTGATGTTGACCTGTCAAATTGAACCAACCGTCAGTTGGATTAGTACTTGCTATGCACAATCCAATATCGCCCCAATAATATGAGGTCCCAATATTAGGGTCACTATGCATACGACGTTACTCTTTTGAGAAGCAAAGAGCCCAATCCAGATGCACTTGTATGTAAGAGATGTCACTTCAGACAGGCATCTCCTACATACAATCCCTAGCGATGGAACCCTTCGTCTTGACGGGAGACCATGGATGTCACTTATGTGATCCTTCATATCATGTTCAAATTCTAATTAATCATTATGAATCATATTCATTATGATTAATTCTTACAAAGAAAATACAATTCTATTCATAATAGAGTGCTTTAATTTTAATTGGATTCCAACCAATCTAATCACATTAAATCAACGATGCAACTAATATCCAACAAACATTATTTATTGTTACTTGAAATAGGGTATTATCTCAAATACGTATTATTTTGAATTTTAATAATTAAAAAAATACATCATAATCTCTCTATCATTATCCCTTCCCTACCCATGGCCAGTACTGACGGGAGTGGGACATACCGCATACGATGCAACCTGCTACCCCAACGCTCCCTAACTAGACACCATATCCGCCTCAGGAAAGGATAATACCAAATTAATCACTTTGTACTTGAGATGATAATCGATTTTTCAACCGAATTTATACCCTATAATAATAATCAAAATATTTTTATTAACGTTATAAGGAAATTTGCTAAACAAATTCCCAATCCTATTCGAGCAACTTTATTTGTTGGAAAGTAGATTGAATTTTACCAATTTGTGATCTATATCATATCTAATCGATTATTGGTTAAGGAAATGTCATTTAAGGAAATAATTATCATCAAATATTTCTCAAATATTTATCCATAATTATTCCAAGAATCTAATCATTAATTCACTAGTTTATTAAATGACAATCACAAGGTTCTTGATTAGGAATGTAATTTCCAACAGTGGCCCTCACTTACTAAAATTAACATATCTCAATCAATTTAAATTCAAATCATGTAAAATAAGTTTCCAAAGTTTTTTAATTTTATTTACAACAGAATCCAAGTAGTTTGAATGCATTTCTAGGCATTTCAAAATAGAAAATAACTCCTTAATTACGTTAAGATTCACAATCCCCGAAACAGTGGATACATGTTCACTAAAATGGTCATAACTTGAGCAAACAGATTCCAAATCATGCAAACTCAAATCTCACGGTTTCCTTATTTAATGTGAAACACAATTAAAGTGATAATTTAGTGTTTAGAATTTTAAACAAGGCCGAAAATAATCACAAAAAAGGGCTGCGAGAATGAAATGCAATAAAATTTTCACAAATATCTCATATCTCAACATATAGTCCATATATGTAACAACATTTGTTGCATAATTATTCACAAAAATAATTCCAAACAATTTTGTGATAATTTTAATCATGCCACTGATAATTTTGAATCATATTCACATGCCCAATATAAAATGTAATCGCACTTACAATCAATTGTTCAATGTGAATCCAATTCACGCCAACTATTAATTCATAGATACAAATCATATTTAGCTCTCTCTAATATAGTATAAATCACATTTATAATACACCAAATTAATATGGATTGTGTTATCTATATTATTTATATCCATGATAACTAAATCACATTTTAATCATCATGGATCTCTATTCTCTTGTTCCCAAATAATATGAATCACATTCATATCATTCACATTCTTTTATAATTAAATCACATCTAATTATCTCGGATAACTCTCCTTATAATATGAATTAAACTCATATTATTCATGACAATTAAATCACATTTAATTATCAATTTTCTCAATGCTTGGGTACATATATCAACAATGAAATTATCCTTGAACTCTTTCAAGGATATACGCTTTCCCCACGGATACTTGGAGACAAGGACAGGGCGATTGTATTGTTCCGCGTATAGTAACTTGGAAATTGAGATCACATCTCAAATACATATCTTGCAGACCTATCATAGATGCTTCATTAAATTAAGACCGCAAATCTAATCTTCTCATTACATCTGAACCATATTCAGATCAATGTCCAATATTTAGACCAAGATCATATCACTTCTCTACTGAGAGAAGTCACAAAAATCCAGACCTGTTTCATCACTCCCTAGGAATGGAAGCGTCATGGTTATACAATCGTTTATGATCACATCACCCTCACATATTCCTAATACCTGAACATCATGCATACTGGAGGACCCATACTAAACCCGAAGTATTAGATCAATTTTACATTGTATGCTTCAGGGTTTTATCATTAAGTTTCTTATTTAATCATTGGGAGTCGGTATGGATCATATGATTTCCAAAAGCATATATCATACCTAAGTGTTGATCATATACTTTCTAAAAGCATATATCAAACCTACAAATTCAGTCAAGCTTCCAAAGCGAGAAAATCGTGCACATAATTGGATTCTTCCCAATATCTCATGAATGAGCTCATGTCTTCCTGTTCAGTAATAAACATGTATGATCCCTTTGAGAGATCCTACTACTTATATGCCCTTGCATGCACACCAGCGCACCGGTGTATAGACCTTGATTAGATCATCAACCTATTGGTCTGCCGAATATACATACTCAGACATATAGTAACACATCTGTCTCTGGTCAGAGTATGCGTGCCTATATCGTGATAGTATACGACATATGTCTTTAGTTATCTCGATCTCGTTAAGTCAACTCTTTGACCTAACTTATCTAACACATCCGAATCTCTATTCCTATACAGAGGACCTGCATTAAGAGGTCAATTAGATATAAGCCTTTAGAGAAAGGATCGTCATCTCCTTCTCATGATGGAGATCATCTCTTAGCAATCATTTGATGGTGCTCATTGAGTCCTCAATCTAACTCTTTAGATATTCATCCAAGCACAAATGTCTATGATTCAACAATTGAATCAACAGTTGTGCGATCATTAAGATGGCCATGGTACATAACCCTAATTGTACTAAGGGATTTATTATGCAAATTAGCTATTCTTCATTTCAGATCAAAGAATGATATTTGCAATAACATCTATTGCATAATGGCATATAATGGGCTTGCATGTCCACCACATGCGTTGTGAGAAGTCGCATACAACACTAGCAGGACCCGTTGTGACGAGCACTGAGCGTCTTCCAAGATCGGACTCATGTCTTTTCTTTGATTAGTTAACTACCAGCTCTTTCCGCTAATAGAAGTTGCTCATCTTAGGGATGATATCCCCGTGCATCATATAAGTTAGTTTTAATCATGTCTTTAAATTTATGTGTGGATCACCATGCATGTAGAGTGTTGGAGCAAGGTGTGTATTTTATCTCTGCATGCATCATAGTGTTTTATCGCACATTAGCTTTTCCATCTTCCTCCCCCAGTTGTCTTGGGCTTAAATAAAAAGGAAATCGGAAAATTCATTAGACATTGCATTTATTCAGAAAAAAATACCTAAAAGTTGATAGCCAATAAAAAATGGGACTGCTAAAGAAAATTTGACCTAAAATCGAACTTAACTAGAAATCTTTGTTTTGTGAAGAGTCATCCCCTCATTGTCTGATTTATTTCTAGAGAGAGAGAGAGTGACCCACACTATGATAGAGCTACACCTGAACTCACTTCAGCCTACCTATTCTTTTAATTAGATATACTCCAGTGAGGATTTCCCCATGTAGCTGGTAATCGACCCGGACTTCCTTAGCAGATTGGGTAAGATCGGGTAACCGGTAAATGGTATGCATCCCATACTGGCTGGAAATAACTAGTCGTAAGAACTCGGGCCAGTCTCCTGAGAGAATCGGTCTCCTAACATATCGCTTAATCACTCTGATAGATTGGATGATCACCTAATAATATTTGACAAGATAAACGACCGAGTCTTTACGATCATCACATTGCATTGCGTGGGTGAATTGGGGGTTTGATTTCTCATCTTGTTTGCATCCCAAATCTACTCTTCAAAAATCCCCACATCACGATGATGGGAAGGAGGTCTCTTGGGCTACCTCTAGCAGCACCGCTTTCCAACACTCCTCCTCGTTCATCTAGGGCGGCTTTAGAGGGCTCAGACCTGCTCTCTGAACCTGAATTCGCCTCTACCCTGTTCCCCCTCGACCACCCTTCTTCCACACTTAAGGTACCAATATAGAGGCCAGCACAGCTATATGTTCACTTGACAGTACTGAGCTAGTGTCTTTTACCTTTGCAGAGACCGGTGACATGGACAGTAGTGAGGGAAGGACTGATGAGCAACCTCAAGCTTCTGTGTTCGTATTGGACAATGATGCCATCAACAACACACTCCTAGCCTCCTTAGAGACCATGTAGAGACAGATCAGGGACCAAGGAGCATTCATGGCAGAGGTGAGGAGAGAGCTCACGCAGATGAGAGCTGGTCGAGAGGAGCCTTAGAGACCAGCAACCAGTGGAGAGATACCTAGAGTTGAGGGCAGAGACGGATGCCAGGACGAGCCGTAGCAGCCAGCCAAACTAGCCCCCAGATGAGGCAGTTGCACAATCTTGGTGCAACCCTCACCCACATATGGATCTAGTTGCCCAACATCCTTGGTGACTTTAAGCTTCACCCCCAGACTATTTGGTTACTTCCCAAGTTCCATGGGCTAGCCACCAAGGAGCCCATCTCCATTTGTAGGAGTTTGAGATGATCTACAACATCGTCCACGACATATTTGTAGATGAGGACACAATAAAGTTGATTGCCTTCCCGTTCTCTTTGGTTGACAGAGCACCCTATTGGCTGAAACATCTGAGGAAGATCATCACTACTTGGGAGCAGCTCTGGATCGAGTACTTGAACAAGTACTATCCACTCAGGTGGACCAATGCAACGAGAGTTATGATCAGCAACTTCACTATGATCCCAAATAAATAGTTCCATGAAGCATGGGATCATTTCAGAGAGCTCATCGAAAGGTGTCCCCACGAAGAGATCAACAAGCCCAACCTCATCTAGAGATTCTTCTGCGAGCTGACACCTGAGCTGCAAGGGCTTGTGAACGCCTCATGCGGAGGTTCATACTTCTCAAAGAATGAAGACCATGTATAGACCAACAATGAGGAGATGGTATAGAATTACACAATGATGTCCCAGACCCGTGTCTACACTCAGGGGAAGCCTCTCCCACGGATGGTTTTATATCATAGGATTGCATACGTTGATGCCGGTCCTTCCACATATTCTTTAGCAGCAGCACTAGCAGCGTCTTTGGAGGCCGATATGGGCATTATTATCCAGAAGTTGGATCGTATAGAGATTATAGAGAGGAAGCGGTGTCAAGGCCTGGATAAGCTCAATGAGATCGATGAGCTAGCCCAAACCTTGAGTAACCTGAAGACCCAGATCATGTGTCTTCAAGAGGCACAAAAAACTTATCAACCCTGTCTTAGGCCATGGATTGATCCAGGTAATAGCTCTTCCCAGCCCCCTACCTCATATCATCAGGTTCACCACATTAAGCAGAGCCAGTCCGGCAGCTCCGGTAGTACCAGCAGTCACCACCATCCTCAAACACTCATATGGTGGTATATCAGTCAGATCAGCCCTTGGCAGCCATACCCACACCACTTCACGAGCAGAAGGAGTCGTTGATTGAAGTCAACGAGATTTGGTATTCCCAGTATCAACTACAGCACGGGATATGTCATGACCACCCCCGCTTCCGATGGTCTACTGGAGGCATCTCTTCCAAGCAGCAACCTTCATCTCAAGTAGGGTAGGGCAGCCAACCCCAGCAGCCCCAATACTCCTATTAGCAGCAGCAGCATGGTCCTCATCCCCAGTATCGAGGATAGCAATGGAGGTAGCCGCAATAGCCTCAGTAATACTCCCAACCCCCTGCTCACTACCAGCAACAGACTTAGCCTCATTTCCAGTGAGGAAATACGTTCGGTTCTCATGCACCAGTTTATGAGAACCCAGCACTTGATAATCTCGCCCGCTTGCTCTCTGATCAGTAGGCCTCCTTCCGGTGAGAAATGGATAAGTTTCGGCAGGAGATGAGGGAGATAATAAAGGGCAAGGCCGACATACCTGCTCAGATTGAACCTAACCCGAGATCTGAAGAGGAAATCTGAGCAGGTACAGTTTACAGAGACCACCACTCCTAATGATATTTTGGATGATACTTCTTCTTCTATATTTGATGTTGATTTTGTGACATTTAGGAGCGGTAGGAAGCCATCCGATGGTGACTCGTCTAGGCGACATCCCGATGTAGATTCTAAGGTGTCAGATGAGGACGTGAGCGGTACTAATGCTGCTCACCATGATGATGACGGTGGTGTTGAAGCCACCAAGGATGTTGATCCAGACGATGGTGTTGAGGCCGTCATATTTCCAGTTGAAGATGGTGGTGTTGATGCCACCAAAATTCCTTATGTTGTGTTGACTCAGTTTGTACCTGGGAGTCTTATGGGAAAATACAAAAAAATAGGAAAATATCGAAAATCAAAAAAAAATAATAAAGGAAAGGTTTCTGTATCTCATGTGAGTGCACCTATTGTGTCTGATGATCTTTACATGGATTCTAGCGTATTGAATGCACAGTAACCTACTCTTGACCCTCATCTTTCTGGAGAGGGTCCTCCTTTCCCTTTCCCCCTAAGCACTCCACTTAGGAAAGTGACCAAAAATAGAAAATCCAAAAAAGAAGCACTAGTTAGAGTCCAACGAGCACATGATAGACATATTCCAGATCTAATTGACTCTTCAGGAGGCACTTGAGCACATCCCTCTTTTCCATAAGAACTTAAGAGACTGTAGGAAGAAGAGGAACCGTAATGCAGAAATCCATGTTCCCACCCGTACCACCTACTTTGCTATCCAAAATCGATTACCATCCAAAAGACCAGATATAGTAGCTCCTTATGTCAGATGCCACATTCATGAGTAGCGGTTCGATCAGACTATATTAGACAACGGTTCCTCAATTAACCTCCTACCAGCTACCTTACTCGACCGATTCATGTTTGTCCCTCTTAAACAGAGCAGGACAGTCCTTCAATTTGCTGATAGATATGTTAAGAGGCTGAAGGGGTTACTAAAGGACGTTGTTGTCAAAATTAAGGGCTTGAAATTCCCCATGGACTTCGTTGTACTGGACATGGGAATCCCTGAATCTATGATTGATACCCCCATCATCTTAGGATGACCTTTCTTGGCCATAGCCAAGTGATGAATCCACATTTCATCATCTTTATTCTATCATTTTGGCACCAAAAACCCTAGCAAATACCTGTAAATAGCCTTTATTCCATCATTTTAGCATTCATGCATGTGCATCACATAAGTGTATAAATTACTGTAATTAAAGCCAAAATTATAGAATAAATAAAGAAAAGAAAAGGAATAAAATATTGTAAATATTTTATGACCTAAACCCCCAAGACCTAGGCATCTCGATGAATAGGTCGACAAGGAATAAAGTAGGGGGAGATAAGGTCAGACACACAAATCAAATACCTATATTATTTTATTCATTTTGGGACCTATTTTTGGTTCTACTTTTCATACATCAAATAAAGAAACTTTGTACATAAAAGTTGTAGATAATTTAATAAAGAAAAATACAAAATTTATTTCACAGAAAAATAAGGTACAGATAAAAAGATATGATCTGAATAAGAATCCAGAATCCCAACTTCCCAGACCCGTATCTCACAAACGACAACTCCAAATGCATCAAACTCACCTTTAATTGTATATAGAAGAAAATAATCTAATTAATGGTGGTGGTTTCGCATTTGGCGGAGCTACGGCTTGAAAGTTGACTTTTGGACCCTCATTGTACATTATACAGATTAGAATATTCAATTTATTAATTATTTATTATTTTTATAATTTTGTATTTTTATATTATTGTAAATATTACTTATAATGATTATGTATATTAAAATCAGAATAAAAATGCAAATAAAACTCAAAATAAAATACCTGTATGTATAATACATAGGTAATAATTCTATAAACATACCTGTATAAACTATATTTATATTTTAACACATCAATAAAATAAAATCAAAATATAATTAAGTGTATAAAAGTATGTTATAATTATATAAATTAATAATAAAAAAATAAGTAAATTAAAAACATACAATAAAAATAAAATAATATAATACACAGAAGAATATACCTACATAGGGGTATAAAAGCAATTTGTAAAAAATATATTTCATAAAAATAAATAAAAATCGGAATAAAATACTACATAAAAAATTAAACATTTTTTATTTTATGACCAAAATTTAATTCAACCTATTTCTATTTTTAAATGAATTAATAAAACATTTCTTTGGGATTTTTCCTGATTGGTCCACGTGGACCAATCAGGAGAAGGCGCCAGTTGACCTGGGTCAACTGGTCGTCCTTCGTCCTTGCAACCCGTGACCGGCCTCGTTTTCCCCCGACTTTGCCCTTTTTTCGAGGCTGCGCCGCTCGTCCTCTCCAGCCGCTTCCTTCATGGAAGTTGTGCCCCTTTGATCCATCTCCATCGCCGTTATGCCAGACCTCTTCAGATCTTCTTCCTCCACCCGTGATCGCGCCTCGAACTCACGCGAGTTTCACTCTTCAAATACGACCCCCCATCTTCCTTTCTCGGGTTGAACCGTGAATTACCCACGATCCTTCCCCCTTGGTCGAGCTAAAGGTACCCGGAGGTGACAGCTCTGAGCTCCAGGCTTCCAGGCGTCGGGAGAGCACATGATCGTCGCGCGTTCCAACCTCCGGCGAAGCTCTGCCGTCGAGGTAACCACCCTCTGGCCCTAGGCCATCGAGGCTGTTCTTGCCTTCTCTTTATCCCCTTCCAGTTCCTGTTAGTTTTAGGATCATTTCGCCTATCTTCATTCGTCAAATCGTCCATCGAATCGTTCCATAGACCACCTCGCCGGAGCGCAACTCCGGCCGAACTCCACCCCTTCGTTCCGCACCACTTCTTCGCCACCGCGGGGTCCAGGCAACTTGCCCTGGACCCTCTCACCTTGTTTTGCAGGTCAAAGCGCAGTCAACGTACCTGGAAGGCATTTTGCAGCTCTCGCCGGAGATACCTGGAGCTCCGAGCTCCGCCCCCTTCGCGCCAGCACATCGAAGCATCTCCGACGAACCTGAGCCTCCCAGCACATAGCCGGACCTCCCAGGAGTCTTCTGGTCGATTTTGAGCCCACGCTGCAGTCGGAGACCCGAGATCTTGAGCTGGGAAGTTCGCCTCGCCGGCGAGCGTCCCTGTTCTTCCTCGTTGCCTCCTCACCGTTCGATCAGGAGCCCGCTCCAGACCGCTTGTCAGCCGTCAGATCTTGGCACGCGTCGTCCGTCGATCTCTTCGCCAGATATGATCTCCACCGCTGATCGCCGAACCATCATCGTGCGTTGTGCGCGCGCCACGTGGATGAGTGAGCGGCCCTCCGCCGTTCGATCGCGCACGAGGAGATAAGGCGTGGGTATTTTGCACTTTTCCCCTCGCCAAATTTTGTATTTTATCTAAATCCATAAACTTTAAACTGTAGTTTAAATCTTTTTGTAATATTTGCAAGTAGCCCCCCGTAGTTTTCTTATTTGCACCTAGGTCCAATCCACGTCACCTCACGTGTCCGTGCGCGTGAGGGGGCTGGGTATTTTGCAGACAGACCCTCGGCCTTTGGGGTATTTTGGTTTAGTCCCAGAACTTTTGTATTCAGTGTTAAATATTTGGGATATTTGCATACAAGCCCCTGATAGTGTTGGTTATTGCCTTTAGGTCCCTGCCAGGCGCGTGTTTCGCACGTGTTCGGCTTGGGCATTTTGCGCTAAGGCCCCTCCGGATTTTGTTATTTATATTTCGTCCAGTAAATGCAAGTTTCAGTGTGAACTTTTGTGGAAAAATTGCGTGTAAGCCCCTGGTTGTTTCAATATTTGCACTTATGCCCTTGCCAGGACTGTTTAATGTTTGGATACTTGTTCTAATTGTTTAAAATATCATTTCAAGTCCAAAAATTCCACAAAAATAGAGTTAAGCTACTGGACACTTGAACTTTGACTCCACCTATTTAGTTTTTGATTTTGTTTTATTTTCATATTTATTAAAAATAAAAAACATGCTATTTGTGCACTGTCTACCTTAGAAAATACCAAAAAAATATTAAAACACCTCCAAAAATTCCAAAAAAATTACCTAGTGTCTATTTTATCTTATTTTAGTGTCAGTCCAAAAATCATTAAAAATCTCAAAAGAAAAACACTAAAAAAATTAAAAACACTCACAAACTTCAAAAAAAAATATATAAAATAGTAGAAAAATCCAAAAATCAAAAACTCAGTTTCTGTTTGTTCCTTATGTTGCCCTTGTTATTTGAAAAATAGTGTGAAAATTTTGAGCTACTGGTTGCTATTTTTAAACTTGCATTTTATTCACAGCCAGCCCTATTTCACTGTTTTGCCTTAATTCAGTAATTAAAAATACCAAAAACACTCTGAAAATTACCCAAAAATCACAAAAACAGTAAAAAATTATAAAAATACCAAAAACATCTTAGTTCTGAATTTTTGGTTATTTTTGTGCATTTTTATAAATATTTTGGCTTGTCTTTTATTAGACTGTTTTTACTCTCCAATATTGAAAAAAGAAAAAAAAATATATAAAATATAAAATATAAAAATCAGAAAATTAAAAATCAAATACAAAACTATAAAATTAAATAAAATAAAAAAAATTAAAAATTTAAAAACCCACAAAAATTTTCTTTGCTTGCTTGCTTAGTGTAGACACTTATAACGCACACACTTTAGCACTCTTGCTTGAACTACCCTGCTTGCTCCCTGTGTTCGAACTCTCTGCATACTTGACACTATACACCATTTGTGCAGAGTTAAAAATAAATTTTAACTCCACATTTATTTCTAATTATTGATCTTTAGTGTGGGTTAATTGTTGATTAATTTCGGATTTTGATTGGTCGACACTTCGACTGAGTTCACGCTTTGTGTTGAACTTAAGACCATCGATTTTCGCGGTTATCAAATGGCGCCGTTGCCGGGGAGCAACAGCGAGTAGCTCATTTTGTTCGATTGTGTGATTGTTTGCAATAGCTTCATTTCATCTCTCTTACATTTTTGATATATCTTGTTGAGCTATCTGACCATCTCTTTTCTTGTCTTCTTGCGAGGGACCGCGGAGCAAGGCGGATTGCTTAGGTGACCCGGAGCATCCTTGGGAAGCGGAGCCGGCCTTCTTGGGCCAAGCCGGCAGGAGAGAGCAGGGAGAGCGAGAGAGAGTGATTAGTTTAGCTTTTCTCTTATTTTTGTGAGAGAGTGTTTAATTTGTAATAAGACAAGGACTTTGGACTTGGTCTCTCGGGCCCAATTTCCAAGTGTTTGTACACTTGGGGGCTCACCGCTGTTTTTCTCGTGTTTTACCGCTTGTCATTTTCCGGTTTTGTTTTCATTTTTCACTTTATTTTGTGGATTGAGCTCTTAGTTTTAGGTCCTGCTTGACTCGATTAGAATAGGTCCAAACACCTAATTATCTTTGCATGCTCCTATAGTGCGTATTTGGACTTAGACTAATTAAAACAGTTAGTTGTTAGCTTTTGATCCGCGCGCCGCGAGCCCATCCCACACAAGCGCTTCTCCTACCTCATATTGTTGAGCAGAGGAGGGGTGGGCCAAGACCGGACACTAGGATTGGGAGTTGATAGTTAACTTGTGGTTCTTCACGCTAGCAGTTGCCTAATCTAGGACGATTTCCGTATGCATACCGGCATATAGTATAGGTTTAAAAATTTCTGCTTTGCATCCCGCATGGAGAGAGCTGGGATTCGCTGTAAGTCTTCTTACTTTGCACGCATCATTTAGGCACAAAGGTGAGATTTCCATCTTTGTGTCGACTTGCACGGCTTTTCCAACTCTTTTCTCCCTCTGTTTTTGGAACAAAGTAGGATAAAGAAAATACAAAAATCGTTAGGCGCTTGTTTGAATTTACTCAAAAGAAGCGATAACACCAAAAAAATTAAAAAAGGGACTGCTAAGAAAACTTGACCAAAATAAAAAAGGTAATTGGATTCATTGCTTGGGGTGAGTAATACCCTCACTTGTATTCAGGTTGCATGGGAAGGTCTCCTTCCAAGTGAGGTGAGCGCTTCGTAAGGATTAGAGCCAAAAACCCAGCTTGTGGCTGCCTTGTGTATCGCCTGGATTTCCGAAGTATTGGCGCTACTATCGTACGTAGTCGAGTAGGGCTTGGTCACCATTGGTGACTCACTATTGTGTGAGCATCGACCTCGTCCGAAGTATCGAGCATAGGCCACGCCTTCACGGGGGTGTCTGTCTCACCGGCTGCGTCCGAGTAGGTTCTTGCACGCTCACGGGTGATTCCGTTGCGAGCGAGTTCCGAAGTATCGGTTTCGCCTATTGGCTTCCTCTCTTATTCTTTGGCTGAGTAGGGATCCAGGAAGGGTTACAAGGACCTCAAAAAAGTGCAAGCTACAGGTTACACAGGAGGAGGACAAGTACGGGATACTTTTCCGGCAGTACTCTCTCTCCTATAGGCGTAGCGTTCTAAGGACTCGTGAAAAGATAAATACCTGAAAACAAGCTAAAATTGACAAGATAAAAGCCGATCCTTCGCGGCTTCACGAGTTGAGTTGGTGAATCCACCCTTGCTTTGTGTTTGATTGCTAGATTTATTTAGGTCAAGATCAAAAACACCGCACAATCGTGCGCAATTTTGTTGCATCTCATTTCACTCTTCTTCTTCTACATTCCCTCGGCTCCTACCAATAATCAAGATGATGGGACGGAGATCTCTTAGGCCGACTTTGTCGGCACCGCTATCCCGCACTCCTCCCTATTCATCTAGGAATACCTCGGAGAGTCCGCTCTCCGAGCCTGAGTTTACCTCCACCCTGTTCCCCCTCGACCACCTTTCTCATTCTCCTTCCATCAGTCCAAGAGTGTCAGAATTCAGTGCATCACAGTGTTCAGCTCATTCGACAGCACCTGAGATGGCCTCTTTTGCTTTTTCAGAGAATCCAGCCATGGCAGACAGAGGCGAGCATGAAGATGATCATGAGCACCCTCCATACCTATTTGACCAGGCAGCCATCAATAATTCCTTGTTAGCATCCCTGGAGACTATGCAGAGGCAGATCCGTGACCAGGGTACATTCATGGGTGATCTCATGAGGGAGATAGCTCAGATGAGAGAGAACCGAGCTGGCGGAGAAGGTGGAGGAGGAGGAGGACCTGATGCAGGAGGAGCAGATCCAGACGCTGAGAGACCGCCACAGACTATCATGAGGGAATTGCACAATCCAGCCGCATCCCTCACTCACCGTTGGATCAGACTCCCGCCCATCCACGGAGATTTCGAGCTTCGGCCCCACACCATTCAGCTTTTACCCAAATTCCATGGGTTGCCGACCGAAGAGCCGCACCTCCACCTCCAAGAATTCGAGATGATTTGCAGCACTATCCATGATCGGTTGATGACCGAGGACACAATCAAGATGATCGCCTTTCCATTCTCTTTGGTTGACAGAGCCGCCTATTGGCTCAAACATCTTGGGTGTTTCGTCGACACATGGGCAGATCTCTGGACCGCATTCCTGAAGAAGTACTATCCTCTCGGCCGGACCAACGCAGCTAGAGCAATGATCAGCAACTTCGTCATGATCCCAAACGAACAATTCCATGAAGCCTGGGATCGATTCAGAGAGCTCATTGACCGGTGTCCACATCACGACATCTCCAAGCCCAACCTGGTGCAGAGTTTCTTCTGTGGGCTGACACCGGAGCTGCAGGGGCTTGTCAACGCCTCTTGCGGTGGATCATATTTTTCCAAGGGTGAAGACGATGTCTGGGCCATCTACGAGGGCATGGCAGAAAATTCTACGGTAATGACTCAGGCCCGTGTCTACACCCAACAAAAGCCACCGCAAGGAGGCAGAACATTTCAGAGGATCGCTCGCATCGATGTCGGTCCCAATACATCGTCGGTAGCCGCAGCCCAAGCTGAATCAGCCGCAGCCGACATGGGCATCATTAGTGAGAAGCTGGACCGCATGGAGATCCTTGAAAAGAAGCAGAATCAAGGCATGGCCCAGATGGACCAGATCGCTAAGGCGATGAGTGACCTGAAAACCCAGATTTTATGCATTCATGAGGCACAATCTCATTCCCAACAGCCCCCCAGGTCACAGGTTGCTTCCAGCAGCAGCAATCCCAACCAGGCCTCCACCTCATACCGCCAGGTGAACCATATCCAGGCGGAGCCGGTTCCATTGCTGCAGTACCACCCAGAGCAACCGCCATCTTCGGACACGCAGATGGTGGTTTATCAGCCGGAGCAACCACTGGCAGTTCTTCCTCCACCCTCCTTCGAGCAGGAACCATTGATGGAAGTCAATGGGATATGGTACGACCGGTACCCTCAGCCCGCAATTCGTCGGGATCACCCCGGATTCCGTTGGGGGAATGGTGGTTCCCCTTCACAGCAGCACCCTCCTGCCCAAGGCCAGCAGAACAGCCAGTCACAACAGCACAACCAGCAGCCCCAGTATGCCCAGACATCTCAGTATCAGAGTGGTCCTCGTCCCTCCTATCAGGGACAGCAGTGGAGGCAGCGACCGCCGCCTCAGCAGTCTTATCACCAGCCTTCCCCCCAGTATCATCAACAACACCAGCAGCAGCAGCCCCATTTCCAGCAGGGACAGACATCCGGTTCTCAGGGTCCAGCCTTTGAGAACCCGGCCCTTGATGATCTTGCCCGCTTGCTATCTGAACAGCGAGCTTCTTTCAGGCAAGAGATGGATGAATTCCGACAGGAGATGCGGGACATCATGAAAGGCAAGGCCGCCATACCCGCTCGGATCGAACCAAATCCAAACAGTCTGAAAAGAAAGCCTGAGCAGGTAGAGTTTACAGAGGATACTCCTCCTAGTGACTATGTGAGTGACATGTCTTGTTTCTGTCATGATGCTGATTTTGTTACTACTAGGAGCGGTAGGAAGCCAGTCGGCGGCGACTCTTCTGAGCGACAACCAGATGCAGAATCAGGAGCGCTAGAGGAGCAGAGTAGCGGTGCTGATGCCGCTGATGATGATGTTAAAGACGGTGGTGCTGATGCCACCATTTTTGATGAAGTCCAAGATGACGGTGCTGATGCCATCGTGATACCAGATGAAGACGGTGGTGCTGATGCCACCATTTTTGATGCAGAACCAGAGAGCGGTGCTGAAGCCGCAGATGTAGGTGCCGGTGGTAGTACTGAGGCCACCACCCCTACTTTTGTTGAGTCTCCCACTGCGATGTTACCACATTTTGTACCTAGGGACTGTGGTAACAAAAAGAACAAAAATATGAATAAAGGAAAGGTTCCTGTTCAAATTGCAGATCCATATGTGTTGCATGATGACATTTGTGTGGATTCTCCATCTTCACAGGCACAGGAACCGATTCCTAGTCCTCCATCTGAGGAGGCCACTACCATCCCCTTCCCTGAGGCGCTCCGCCGTACGAAGGGGAATAAAAAAGAAAATCCTAAAAAAGATCAGCAGGTAGAGTTCGGCAATCAGATGATTGACAGATTTCACATTCAGCTAACTCTACGAGAAGCGTTTGAGCATATCCCTTTCTTCAAAAAGAATTTGAAAGAGACAACCACTGTCAGAAGAAAGCAGAGGCACAGAGACCAAATCCATATGCTCACTCATGATACTTGCTGCACCATTCAGAACAAGCTGCCAGCCAAGCGACCAGACGCAGGAGCTCCCTATGTCAGATGCAAGATTCAAGAGCAGCAATTTGATCGTACTCTATTAGACAGCGGCTCTTCAATTAACCTCCTTCCGGCAGCCTTACTCAAGCAGTTCGAGTTTGGCCCTCTTCTTCGAAGCAGAACAGTCCTTCAGTTTGCTGACAGGTCGATAAAGAGGCCGAAGGGGTTATTGAAAGACGTGGTCGTTACCATTCAGGGCCTGAAATTCCCCGTGGACTTCGTTGTGTTGGACATGGAGATCCCTGAGTCGGTAACCGATGCCCCCATCATACTTGGACGCCCATTCTTGGCCACAGCCAAGGCGGTGACCGACCATGATTGTGGGAAGGTATGCTTTCGCGTAGAGGGCGAAACCATACAAATAGAGACGATCGAAGAAATCAGAGCTAGAGAGTTAGAGTGCTCCGAGCAATCAAGTGAAGCCGCGCAGATGACAGAGGAGGAGCTAGACATCCACCAGGTCTGTGACTTTGAGATGACTGATGATGAATCTAACTGGAAAGATCCTGTAGCACCGACCCTCGCCTTGCCTACAGATTCACTATATCTCAAGCTCATGGCAGTCGAGAGCCGGGAGAGCACATCCCTGGAGGAGGATACATCTGAAGCTGACAGTGTTGTGATGAGTGGTGCAGATGAGTTCCATTCTTGCTCATCTTCTTCTGATCCCTCGGATTCAGACATTGACTGGGATGACTTTGATGATTATTTGCCTTGTCTGATTCCTTCCGAGCCGACAACCATGACAGAGTGCGAGCCAGTACAGTTTATTGATGATTCAGTGGGCCGCCTTTCGTCAGAGATTCATGCAGAGCGAGAGTTCTCCCATGCAGACCTGGTAGCATTTACACAGACATATCAGAAGCCAGATCTGCCACCTCCCAGTTGTCCAGAACTGAAACCTCTTCCGCAGTCAATGAAGTATAAATTCCTTGCGGGTGAGCCAAAAATGTACCCAGTCATTATCTCAGCAGATTTGACTGGAGAGCAAGAATCTCGTCTGATGGAGGTTCTTGAAAGAAACCGCAAGGCAATCGGTTGGAGTATAGCTGATCTCCAGGGGCTGAGCCCAAATCTTTGCTCTCACCACATCTATCTTGAGGATAACGCTAGGTCGTCGCGTGAGTTCCAACGACGGCTGAACCCGAATCTTCGAGACGTAGTCATGAAAGAAATTTCCAAGTGGTGGAGCACCGATTTTATCTATCCCATCTCCGACTCCAAATGGGTAAGTCCTTTACATGTGGTCCCCAAGAAGACGGGTATCACTACAGTTGTCAATGAGTCTGGAGAGGAGATCGCTACCAGAGTACCAACTTCTTGGAGGGTCTGTGTGGACTACAGACGATTGAATGAGGCCACCAAGAAGGATCACTTCCCGCTACCCTTCATTGATCAGATTATCGAGCGGCTAGCTGGGAAGAGTCATTATTGTTTTCTTGATGGGTACTCTGGATATAATCAAGTGGCCATTGCGCCCGAAGACCAGGATAAAACGACATTCACCTGTCCGTTTGGGACTTATGCTTTCAGACGGATGCCTTTTGGTCTATGTAACGCTCCTGCGACATTCCAAAGGTGCATGTTGTCCATATTCTCGGACATGGTGGGTGACTGTTTAGAGGTCTTCATGGATGACTTCTCGGTCTATGGCGACGGGTTTGATGCTTGTCTTGACTGCCTAGACCGTGTGCTGAAGCGCTGCATTGAGGTCAATCTTGTCTTATCCTGGGAGAAGAGTCATTTCATGATGACTCAAGGGACGGTCCTTGGTCATATCGTCTCCAACAGAGGCATGGAGGTCGATCCCGCCAAGGTGGATATCATCAGAAAACTCAATCCGCCGTCCAATCTTCGTCAGTTACGGTCTTTTCTGGGGCATGTCGGTTTCTACCGACGGTTCATTCAGGACTTCAGTCGAATTGCCCGACCGTTAACCGATTTGCTGACCAAAGACACCGAATTTATTGTTAATGATAAGTGTCTTGAATCATTCGAGACTCTCAAAGAAATGGTTGTTTCAGCTCCTGTCCTTCAGCCACCCGATTGGTCTCTCCCATTCGAGATCATGACGGATGCTTCAGATTTTGCCGTTGGGGCTGTGCTTGGACAGAGGAGGGATGGATTACCGTTTGCCATTCACTACGCCAGCCGGACCTTGGATGCCGCTCAAAGGAATTACACTGTGACTGAGAAAGAAATGCTGGCCGTAGTCTTTGCTTTGGATAAGTACAGATCTTATATTCTCGGATCTAGAGTGACCATTTACACCGACCATACCGCCATCAGGTACTTAATGGCTAAGAAGGATGCCAAAGCACGTCTGACCAGATGGATCCTTCTACTCCAGGAATTTGATATTGAGATTAAGGATAAACCTGGGGTCAAGAATGTGGTGGCGGATCATCTCTCCAGATTGGAGAATCTTGAGGAATCTGAGCCCAGCGCACCTATCACAGAGACGTTTCCAGATGAGGCGATCTTGGCTGTCACCTCACTCCCGTGGTATGCCGACTTTGTAAACTATCTTGTTGCCAAGACAGTCCCTCAGGGTTGGCCCAGGCAGAAACTTGAGACCTTCCTAGCTAAGGCCAAGTTTTACCATTGGGAGGATCCCGTCCTTTATCATGAAGGAGGGGATAGCATCTGGAGAAGGTGTATTCCTCAAGAGGAGCAGCATAGCGTCCTCACATACTGCCACAAGCTTGAGGCAGGAGGACATCATTCTGGAAAAAGGACAGCACAAAAGGTGCTTCAATCCGGCCTATGGTGGCCTACTCTCTTCAAGGATTCTGATGAGTTCGTGAAGGGATGTACTGACTGTCAGAAAATGGGAACCTGCGGACAGAGAGACATGATGCCCATGCAACCCATTCACTTCTGTGAGGTTTTTGATGCATGGGGGATTGATTTCATGGGCCCATTTCCTAAGAGTCAGGGATTCGAGCATATTCTGCTCGCTGTAGATTATGTCAGCCGATGGGTTGAGGCCATCCCCGCCCGAGCCGCAGATGCTAAAACCGTATGTAAATTTTTGAGGAAAAATATCATTTCACGGTTCGGGGTACCTAGAGTTTTGATTTCTGACGGGGGGTCTCATTTCATCAATGACAAGGTTAGGGCCCTTGCTGACGAGTTCGGCATTGACCATCGGGTTGCCACTCCGTATCACCCTCAGACTAATGGTCTTGCTGAAGTATTGAATCGGGAGATAAAGACTATCTTGCAGAAAGTTGTCCGCCCAGACCGAAAGGATTGGTCACAGCTTTTGGACTCGGTCTTGTGGGCCTATCGGACCTCTTTTAAAAATCCATTAGGGACATCTCCCTTTCGTCTCGTCTATGGCAAGCCGTGCCATTTGCCAGTGGAAATCAAGCACAAATCTTTTTGGGCAGTTACTGAGTTGCTTTTGGATCCCGAGAGTATAGGAGACCAGAGAAGAGCAGAATTGGCAGCCCTGGAGGAATTGAGAGATACAGCCTTCTCCAACAGCCTACAGTACAAAGAAAAAGTGAAGACATGGCACGATTCGCATATCAGCCATAAACAGTTTGAGCCAGATCAGAGAGTATGGTTGTTTGATTCCAGGCTGAAATTATTTCCAGGGAAATTGCAGAGCAAGTGGAAAGGTCCGTATGTGGTTAGGAAGGTACATGACAATGGCAGCATTGATATATCCGAACCGTCATATTCGTCCACCTTCCGCGTCAATGGCCAACGCCTGAAGCTATATCGAGATCATGATCCGCCGACCATTGATGTTGCCCCCATTCTTCTGGTATGACATGTGTCCTTTGACTCTCACCATCTACATCTCATACATGGTGATCAATTCTATCTTCCGCTGTACAGATCCATTTGTTTATATCACTTTGTTGTCTGTCGATTTATTTTCTTCTTTTCTTCTTTTCCTGGGCTATTTTCTTTATCTATTATAAAGGTGCCACCCTTGTAGACAGTCTTCCATACTTACGACGTACTTCGTCCTAAGTATAGGGGGGTGTGCACCCTGAGTTTCTATATTCTTTGATCCTCTCCATTGTCTCCTCTTCTTGTCTATACTTAGGGATATTTTATCCTAAGTATAGGGGGAGACAATCTGAGTACGATCTGTTCATTCCCACCCTTGACCCTCCCTGCATTGTGTACAGTCTGCTATACTTAGGATTATTTCATCCTAAGTATAGGGGGGACGGTCAACTTCTCATTCTTTTGTTCATATCTAATTCATGTATTCTTTAGACTTGCCTATACTTAGTACGAGTTATGTCTTCTCTTTTCTCTCCGATCTATGAGGACATAGCTCAAGCTAAGTATAGGGGGGTCGTATATACTATGTATATACTTTAGCCATAACTCGTACTTTCGTATTTTCTTAATAATATGGCTAATAAGTCTTTCAAGAAAATTCATTAAAAATCATTAATAAAAAGGTGTTAGTATTCCTCAAATTCTTCTTGTATATACTGATTAATAAATCAGGTGAAAATGTTTGCAAAATAGTTTGAAAATCTTTGTGAAAATCTATTGAAAACTATTTTGAAAATATTTTATTTCAACTTTTGTAAAAATGTGTGATTTGTAAAAATTTCTTTTCTTTGTGTGAAATAAAATGTTTGAAAAATGATTTGCAAATGGTTTAAAGAATGGTTGCAAAAATATTGTGAAAAATCTATATATACTGTTTTGAAAGCCTTTGCAAAATGATTTTCAAATGAGTGTAAAATATTTGTAAAAACTATTTTGGACTATAGTTTTCAAAAATTGTGTGAAAAGTTTGTGTCAAATAAGTTTGAGGAATATATACACCTCACCAAAACCCACTATATATATACTTATAAAATTGATCACTTACCCTTGTAAATTCTAAAATCTACTTCTTGTATATAGAAGCACTCCTGTGTACATATTTTCACCTAGTTTTTAGCCAAAACTTTTTCTTTCCAAAAATCCCAAAAACATTTGCAAAACTAAAATCCAAAAACATTTAAAAAAAATCTTTTTGAAAAATACAAAAAAATTGCATCTGCATGCATCATCATTATCTTTTCAAAAATCCATAAAAAGTTCAAAATCTTTGAAAATTGTACCACAAAAATATTTCTTGCATTGCATGGCATGAGCATTTTTCGGATTGAGTTTGATAGTTGAACAAGTCTAAGTAAAATCCGGAGATTGGAGCTTGATTGGACCTTAACATCTACCTAATAACAGGAACCTTATAGGAACTGGGTTTGAGGTACTTCAGGTCTAGTTGACTTAATTCTTTGAGGATCACGGGACTTGGTTCAATGGATTCTTGACTGCCTAAGTAGAATATTTCGGAGCACACGCACGACTCTTGTTGATAATGACCTAACTTGGACACCTGCACCTTTCACATAGCTCTCCATGGATGAGGTGGTGAGGAGGCAGTCTCCTTTGGCTTGGGGTAGCATATGAGGGTAGTACTTCTAGGCGGAACCTCTCTTCTTCTTATAGTGAAGGAAGTGCACCTCAACTTGGTCTAGTGGTGAGGAAGGCTAAAGACAGAAGCCGTGGGTTGCAATAAAGCTTCAAAAGAGGGATAGTCTACTGGCTCAAGAGGAAAATTTCTTGTATATGCTGCTCATGTAGATATGTTGTACAGATGCAATTGAAAAAAAAATGCAAAAAGAAACTCCAAAAAAATGGTGGGTCGGATTGAAAATTTAATAATCCCACCGGAGTATGTATATAGTTCAATAAAGCAAAAGCTTATGGTATCCATGTTACATCTCATGAAGCTTGCAGCGGGAGGCTCAGCTACACTGGCTGAGCTTCCAAAAGTCTATACTTCTTCCCCCTCTTCTTGAGTTGGTTGCACTTGAACTTAGAAGGGAATACCCCGCTTCTCGAGGAAAGAGTTGCTAGGCCGAGGCATTAGAGTTACCAGGTTAGGGGAGGTTGTTTCTTTGTTACTTCTGAGGTGGGGAGCTACATATCACTTACACTGTACAAGTCAGATTCATAGTCGTAAGAGTTTGCGTATGAGTTGAAGTATCTCTGACCTGGCTATTGAGGAGACTTGAACAGGGTTTTGGGATACTCAAGGACTGTTGGATTTCAAATTCGGTTCTCATTAAGGTTCCAACCGCACTAAAATTTCCAAAGGTCCGACTTATGCTCCAAACTTTGATTTTATGAAGACAAGTTCAATATTCAAATTAAATCCAAGTTCTTCTTTTTCTTTTCTTTCTTTTCTTTTGGCACTTATTGCATAAGTGTTTGCTAGGGACTAGCAAAGGTAAAGTATAGTGGGATGATGAATCCACATTTCATCATCTTTATTCTATCATTTTGGCACCAAAAACCCTAGCAAATACCTGTAAATAGCCTTTATTCCATCATTTTAGCATTCATGCATGTGCATCACATAAGTGTATAAATTACTGTAATTAAAGCCAAAATTATAGAATAAATAAAGAAAAGAAAAAGAATAAAATATTGTAAATATTTTATGACCTAAACCCCCAAGACCTAGGCATCTCGATGAATAGGTCGACAAGGAATAAAGTAGGGGGAGATAAGGTCAGACACACAAATCAAATACCTATATTATTTTATTCATTTTGGGACCTATTTTTGGTTCTACTTTTCATACATCAAATAAAGAAACTTTGTACATAAAAGTTGTAGATAATTTAATAAAGAAAAATACAAAATTTATTTCACAGAAAAATAAGGTACAGATAAAAAGATATGATCTGAATAAGAATCCAGAATCCCAACTTCCCAGACCCGTATCTCACAAACGACAACTCCAAATGCATCAAACTCACCTTTAATTGTATATAGAAGAAAATAATCTAATTAATGGTGGTGGTTTCGCATTTGGCGGAGCTACGGCTTGAAAGTTGACTTTTGGACCCTCATTGTACATTATACAGATTAGAATATTCAATTTATTAATTATTTATTATTTTTATAATTTTGTATTTTTATATTATTGTAAATATTACTTATAATGATTATGTATATTAAAATCAGAATAAAAATGCAAATAAAACTCAAAATAAAATACCTGTATGTATAATACATAGGTAATAATTCTATAAACATACCTGTATAAACTATATTTATATTTTAACACATCAATAAAATAAAATCAAAATATAATTAAGTGTATAAAAGTATGTTATAATTATATAAATTAATAATAAAAAAATAAGTAAATTAAAAACATACAATAAAAATAAAATAATATAATACACAGAAGAATATACCTACATAGGGGTATAAAAGCAATTTGTAAAAAATATATTTCATAAAAATAAATAAAAATCGGAATAAAATACTACATAAAAAATTAAACATTTTTTATTTTATGACCAAAATTTAATTCAACCTATTTCTATTTTTAAATGAATTAATAAAACATTTCTTTGGGATTTTTCCTGATTGGTCCACGTGGACCAATCAGGAGAAGGCGCCAGTTGACCTGGGTCAACTGGTCGTCCTTCGTCCTTGCAACCCGTGACCGTCCTCGTTTTCCCCCGACTTTGCCCTTTTTTCGAGGCTGCGCCGCTCGTCCTCTCCAGCCGCTTCCTTCATGGAAGTTGTGCCCCTTTGATCCATCTCCATCGCCGCTATGCCAGACCTCTTCAGATCTTCTTCCTCCACCCGTGATCGCGCCTCGAACTCACGCGAGTTTCACTCTTCAAATACGACCCCCCATCTTCCTTTCTCGGGTTGAACCGCGAATTACCCACGATCCTTCCCCCTTGGTCGAGCTAAAGGTACCCGGAGGTGACAGCTCTGAGCTCCAGGCTTCCAGGCGTCGGGAGAGCACCTGATCGTCGCGCGTTCCAACCTCCGGCGAAGCTCTGCCGTCGAGGTAACCACCCTCTGGCCCTAGGCCATCGAGGCTGTTCTTGCCTTCTCTTTATCCCCTTCCAGTTCCTGTTAGTTTTAGGATCATTTCGCCTATCTTCATTCGTCAAATCGTCCATCGAATCGTTCCATAGACCACCTCGCCGGAGCGCAACTCCGGCCGAACTCCACCCCTTCGTTCCGCACCACTTCTTCGCCACCGCGGGGTCCAGGCAACTTGCCCTGGACCCTCTCACCTTGTTTTGCAGGTCAAAGCGCAGTCAACGTACCTGGAAGGCATTTTGCTGCTCTCGCCGGAGATACCTGGAGCTCCGAGCTCCGCCCCCTTCGCGCCAGCACATCGAAGCATCTCCGACGAACCTGAGCCTCCCAGCACATAGCCGGACCTCCCAGGAGTCTTCTGGTCGATTTTGAGCCCACGCTGCAGTCGGAGACCCGAGATCTTGAGCTGGGAAGTTCGCCTCGCCGGCGAGCGTCCCTGTTCTTCCTCGTTGCCTCCTCACCGTTCGATCAGGAGCCCGCTCCAGACCGCTTGTCAGCCGTCAGATCTTGGCACGCGTCGTCCGTCGATCTCTTCGCCAGATATGATCTCCACCGCTGATCGCCGAACCGTCATCGTGCGTTGTGCGCGCGCCACGTGGATGAGTGAGCGGCCCTCCGCCGTTCGATCGCGCACGAGGAGATAAGGCGTGGGTATTTTGCACTTTTCCCCTCGCCAAATTTTGTATTTTATCTAAATCCATAAACTTTAAACTGTAGTTTAAATCTTTTTGTAATATTTGCAAGTAGCCCCCCGTAGTTTTCTTATTTGCACCTAGGTCCAATCCACGTCACCTCACGTGTCCGTGCGCGTGAGGGGGCTGGGTATTTTGCAGACAGACCCTCGGCCTTTGGGGTATTTTGGTTTAGTCCCAGAACTTTTGTATTCAGTGTTAAATATTTGGGATATTTGCATACAAGCCCCTGATAGTGTTGGTTATTGCCTTTAGGTCCCTGCCAGGCGCGTGTTTCGCACGTGTTCGGCTTGGGCATTTTGCGCTAAGGCCCCTCCGGATTTTGTTATTTATATTTCATCCAGTAAATGCAAGTTTCAATGTAAACTTTTGTGGAAAAATTGCGTGTAAGCCCCTGGTTGTTTCAATATTTGCACTTATGCCCTTGCCAGGACTGTTTAATGTTTGGATACTTGTTCTAATTGTTTAAAATATCATTTCAAGTCCAAAAATTCCACAAAAATAGAGTTAAGCTACTGGACACTTGAACTTTGACTCCACCTATTTAGTTTTTGATTTTGTTTTATTTTCATATTTATTAAAAATAAAAAACATGCTATTTGTGCACTGTCTACCTTAGAAAATACCAAAAAAAATATTAAAACACCTCCAAAAATTCCAAAAAAATTACCTAGTGTCTATTTTATCTTATTTTAGTGTCAGTCCAAAAATCATTAAAAATCTCAAAAGAAAAACACTAAAAAAATTAAAAACACTCACAAACTTCAAAAATATATATATATAAAATAGTAGAAAAATCCAAAAATCAAAAACTCAGTTTCTGTTTGTTCCTTATGTTGCCCTTGTTATTTGAAAAATAGTGTGAAAATTTTGAGCTACTGGTTGTTATTTTTAAACTTGCATTTTATTCACAGCCAGCCCTATTTCACTGTTTTGCCTTAATTCAGTAATTAAAAATACCAAAAACACTCTGAAAATTACCCAAAAATCACAAAAACAGTAAAAAATTATAAAAATACCAAAAACATCTTAGTTCTGAATTTTTGGTTATTTTTGTGCATTTTTATAAATATTTTGGCTTGTCTTTTATTAGACTGTTTTTACTCTCCAATATTGAAAAAAGAAAAAAAAATATATAAAATATAAAATATAAAAATCAGAAAATTAAAAATCAAATACAAAACTATAAAACTAAATAAAATAAAAAAAATTAAAAATTTAAAAACCCACAAAAATTTTCTTTGCTTGCTTGCTTAGTGTAGACACTTATAACGCACACACTTTAGCACTCTTGCTTGAACTACCCTGCTTGCTCCCTGTGTTCGAACTCTCTGCATACTTGACACTATACACCATTTGTGCAGAGTTAAAAATAAATTTTAACTCCACATTTATTTCTAATTATTGATCTTTAGTGTGGGTTAATTGTTGATTAATTTCGGATTTTGATTGGTCGACACTTCGACTGAGTTCACGCTTTGTGTTGAACTTAAGACCATCGATTTTCGCGGTTATCACCAAGGTAGTTTCCGATCATGATAGCAGGAAGGTATACTTTCGCGTTGAGGGAAAGTGTACAAGTAAAGATGATTAAGGAGATTAGAGTCAAAGATTCAGCTTGCTCAGAGCAGACGGTCGATTCAGAGCAGATGATAGATGTAGAGCTAAGAGTGATTTTCTTATTACAAATGATAAAGCAGTTTGGGCCGATTCAGCATCACGAGCTCTTGTCACACCTTCAGACACTACAGAGTCACAGATTACAACTGATGAGAGTTTGGAGAGCATGCTCATGGTACGGGATACCTTAGAGGCTGATGATTGCGATCAGGGTAGCAAAGAAGGTTATATTTCATGTGATTCGGACTCAGATCCCTAGGACACATACACTTATTTTGATTGGCAGGATTTCGATGATTATTTGCCGTGTCCATAGAGCCCATAGCTAGGATGGAGAGTGAGTACAGTTGATGGATATACCATTAGGGCCATCTTCATCAGATTTGCAGATTTAGCGAGAGTTTTCACATGCAGATTTGGTAGCCTTCACGCATACTTTTTAGAAGTCAGATTTGCCAGCTCCCACTTATCCTGAGTTGAAGACCTTACTGCAGAGCATGAAGTATAGGTTCCTTGTAGGTGAGTCAGATATGTTCCCAGTTACTATCTCATCAGATTTAACTAGAGACTAAGAATCTTGTTTGATAGAGGTTCTTGAAAGAAACCACAAGGCAATAGGGTGGATTGTAGATGCCTTATAGGGGATAAGTTTGGCCCTATGCTCCCACCTATCTATCTTGAAGATGACGCCAAGCCATCGCATGAGTTTGAGCGAAGGTTGAACCCAAATCTTCGAGATGTGGTCATGAAAGAAATATCTAAGTGGTGGAGCGTCGGTTTTATCTACCCCAACTCCAACTCCAAACGGGTTAGTCTGTTGCATGTGGTACCCAAGAAGACGGGTATCACCACAGTTGTGAGCGAGTTTGGAGAGGTGATAGCTACCTGAGCACCCATTTCTTGGAGGGTCTGTGTGGACTACAGATGATTAAATTATGCCACCAAGAAGGAACATTTCCTGCTACCATTTATTGATCAGATTATCGAGAGGTTAGCTGGGAAGAGTCACTACTGCTTTCTTGATGGGTACTCGGGATACAATCAGTTGGTCATAGCGCCCGAAGACCATGAGAAAACAATGTTCACATGTCCGTTCATAACGTATGCTTTTAGACGGATTACCTTTGGTGTATGTATTTCCCCGGCTACATTCCAAAGGTGCGTGCTTTCCATCTTCTCGAACATAGTTCGCGAATGCTTAGAGGTCTTCATGGATGACTTTTCGATTTACGACGATGGGTTGGTGTTTGTCTTGACTCCTAGACCAAGTACTTCAGGTTGCATCGAGGTAAACCTTATTCTATCTTGGGAGACGAGTCATTTCATGATGACTCAAGGGATGGTCCTTGGCCACATCATCTCCAACAGGGACATGTAGGTTGATCTGACCAATGTAGTGAAACTCAATCTACTGTCCAATTTGTGACAGTTGTGAACTTTTCTGAGGCATGTCGATTTCTACCGATTGTTCATACAAGACTCCAATTGGATTGCCTGACTGCTTATTGATATGCTAATGAAAGAGACCGAGTTCATTGTAGATGATAAGTGTCTTGCATCATTTACGACTCTCAAGGACTTAGTTGTGTAGGTTCTTGTCCTTCAGCGACCTGATTGATTTTTCCCATTCGAGATCATGATGGATGCTTCTGATTCTGCCATATGGGTTGTGCTTGGACAGAGGAGGGATGGATTGCCTTTTACAATTTACTACGCTAGCTAGAGTTTGGATGCCACTCAGCAGAACTATACTGTGACTGAAAAGGAGATGCTAGCCGTAGTTTTTGCTTTGGATAAGTTTCGATCTTACATTCTTGGATCTAGAGTGATAATTTACACGGATTACACCGCCATCTGATACCTCGTGGCAAAGAAGGATGCAAAACCAGATTGACTAGATGGATCCTTGTACTCCATGAGTTTGATATATAGATTAAATATAAACCTGAAGTTAAGAATGTGGTGGCAGATCTCCTCTCCCGATTAGACCATCTTGAGGATTCAGAGCATACCACACCTATCACATAAACTTTCCCACATGAGGCAATTTTTAATATCACCTCGCTTCCATGGTACGCTGACATTGTGAACTATCTTGTTGTCAGGAAAGTTCCACAAGGTTGGCATAGACATCGATTTGAGACCTTCCTTACGAAGGCCAAGTCGTACCATTGAGAGGATTCCACCCTTTACCATGAAGGGGGGATAGTGTCTGGCATCGGTGTATTCCTCGAGAGGAGCGTCATAGCGTTCTCACCTGTTGCCACAAGCTTGAGGCAGGAGGACATCATTCTGGGAGACAGATAGCATAGAAAGTTCTCCAATCTGGCTTTTGGTGGCCTACCCACTTCAAGGATTCAGATGAATTCGTGAAGAGCTTATGGAAAGAGAGATATGACGCTGATGTAGCCCATTCACTTCTGTGAGATTTTTGATGCATGGGACATCAATTTCATGGATCGATTCCCAGAGAATCATAGGTTTGAGTACATTTTGCTTGTGTGGATTAAATTAGTCGTTGGGTTGAGTCCATCCCTGCCCGAGCTGTAGATGTAAAGACTTCTTGCAAATTTTTGAGGAAAAATATCATTTCACGGTTCGGGGTACCTGGCATCTTAATTTCTGACAGGGGGGGCTCATTTTATCAACGACAAGTCAATGTACCTTACTAATGAGTTCAACATTGACCATAGAATTTCTACTCCATATCATCCACAAACTAATGGTCTTATCGAGGTTTCGAACAGGGAGATCAAGACTATTTTGTAAAAGTTTGTCCATCTAGACCGAAAGGATTGGTCATAGGTTTTGCACTCAGTTTTGTGGGCCTATAGGACTTCCTTCAAGACACCTTTGGGCGCATCTCCCTTTTGTCTCGTTTATGACAAGACATGCCACTTACCAGTAGAGATCAAACACAAGTTACTTTAGGTAGTCACCGAGCTACTATTGGATCCCAAGAGTGTATAAGATCAAAGGAAAGCAGAATTGGGGGCCCTGGAGGAGATAAGAGACACAACCTTCTCAAGTAGCCTACAATATAAGGACAGAGTGAAGATATGGCATGATTCTCACATCAACCGTAAACAGATTGAGATGAACCAGAGAGTATGGCCATTTGATGCAAGGTTGAGATTATTTCCAGGGAAATTATAAAGTAAATTGAAGGGACCATACTTGGTCAGAAAGGTGCATGACAGCGGAAGCATTGATATATCTGAGTTGTCATTTGATTCCAACGTTCGAGTTAACGGTCATTGTTTGAAGCCATATCTTGATCATATCCATTGATCGTTGACGTTGCCCTTATTCATTCTGTATGAGACGTGGTATTTGACTCACATCATTTGCATCTCATACTTAATTTTCACGTCCACTCCCGCAGCCATATAGATCCATTATGTCTATATCATTCACTCTTTCTGTTCAACACCCCATTTTCATCTTATGATTATGCTATACTTAGGGAGCGCTTGACCCTAAATATGCGGGATATTGGAAATATGATTACACATTCGACTCTATCACTTCTATCTTTGCTGCCTATATTTAGGGATATTTTGCCCTAAGTATAGGGGAGGTAATATATGTACATCCCACTATTTGGTTTTCCCTTTTCGTACAGTTTGTTGTACTTAGGATTATTTGATCCTAAGTATAGGGAGATCACTGACTTCTGTTTATTTGATTCTCACATTCTTTCATTCGTCGTTGTAGTATAGCATTCTTTTCAACATGAGTTCTGTCTTCTTTCATCGCACTTTGATCATTCTGAGGACATCGTTCGATCTAAGTATAGGGGGCATCGTATATATTGTATATATACTTTAGCCATAATCGTACTTTTTGTGTTAATAACATGGCTTTTATTTATAAAACATGAATAAAGATCTTTGCAAAAAATATTTTGTAAAAAATTTTTAAAAATGTTTGTAAAAATATTTTATTTTCAAATAATTTTGATATCAAAATTATGTATATAGTACGTTTTTTAAAACTATGTGAAAATAAAAGTTTGCAAAAACAGTTTGTAAAACTAGATCTGAAAACTATTTTGCAAAACTATTTTTTCCACATAAAGGAATAAATAAGGAGTGTAAAAACTACTTGTATAGATGTGTGAATTAAAATCAGAATCTACCCCTAAAATTCCATGTACATAAGTATCATATGGATAACACATGTAATAAAAATTCTTGTGTAAATTTGTACATATATTTGCAAAAATCTTTCCTTATTTTCAAAATACCTAAAAATTTG
Organism: Ottelia alismoides; assembly: GCA_037367405.1. Classification (NCBI taxonomy): domain Eukaryota; kingdom Viridiplantae; phylum Streptophyta; class Magnoliopsida; order Alismatales; family Hydrocharitaceae; genus Ottelia; species Ottelia alismoides. Next base: position 233,448 of record JAZKJV010008273.1, read on the forward strand.
AAAAAAAATCCAAAAAATGTTGTAAATTTTTTGTAATTTTCACAAAAAGAGTTTCGTATATACTTGAATCATGGTTGGCATTTAAACTAGTTTGGAATTAAATGAAAATGGAGATTGGTTAAGACCTTAATCTACTTAACTTCATAAGAACCTTATATGATTTGGGGTTAAGACTTTCCAGGTCCATAGTGACTTAATTCTTTGAGTCAACTAGGCTATATTCACATGTCATCTTGATGAGCCTAAGTAGAACACTTAACAATGCATGTATGACTCTCAGAGTCAATGGCTTTACTTGGACACGCACCTTACACATAGCTCAACACGGATGAGGTGGTGAGGAGGCAGAATTCTTTGGCTTGGGTAGTTTTAAACTAGTTAATGGAAAATTGGAATGTGTACGCCTCTCCTAGCTTTAACCTAGTTGTACTAGGATACGTGTGGTATTATACGTGGGTAGTTTCCTCTCCTAGCTTTAACCTAGTTGTACTACCCAGAACCTCTTCTCTTCCTCTATGGAGGGGTGTACGCCTCAACCTGACCTAGTAGCATTGAGGTGTGTGTGTGTGTGTGTGTGTGTGTGTGTGTGTATGTTGCACCATGTACATATGTTGTACATGTGCACATAAAAATGTGCAAAATTATGAAAAACTCTAAAAAAGGGGACAAGCTTGATTGAAAATAAAATGCCCGGCGAAGTATAGTGAATAAGCAAAGCTTATGTATTCCATTGTCTCATCTCATGGAAGCTTGCAACTGGAAACTTAGCTACACTAGTTAATCTCTAAGGGATACATATCTATTCTGGTCACGATCCATTCTCTTCTTCCCCCCTCTTCTTGAGCTAGTTGTACTTGAACTTAGAAGGGAACACCTCGTTCCTTGAGGAAAGAGTTGTTAAATTGGGGGACTAGAAATACATTGTTGAGGGAGGTTGTTTCTTTGCCATTTCTAAGGTGAGGAACTACATATCACTTACACAGTACAAGGAAAGATTCATAGTCATTAGAGTTTACGTATGTAGACTTGTTCTGACCTTGTTATTAAGGAGTCATGTCCATAGAATTGTGGAACTTGGAGGCTATTGAGTCTTAAGCCTATTTTCCAATAAGGTTCTGCCAAACTAATAATCCAAAGGTCTGATTAAGCTCCATACTCCAATTTGATTATGATAAGTTTAATAATCAACTCTGGTTCTTTTTCTTTTCTTCTCTTCTTTTTCACTTCTTTTTCCAAATAAGTGTTTTCTAAGTGATTAGCAAAGGTAATGTGTATGGGGATGATAAATCTACAATTCTCATTCTTTATTCTTTTATTTTATCTTTGTCTTTTAACAAAACTATTTGTAAATTGGTGTAAGTACAATTATTTGTCATTATATATGTCTTTGCTAATAGTGCATAATTAGCACTTATTTTCCAAAAATAAAAGAATAAAGAGAAAAGAGAAAGAAAGACGTAATTGGAATAAATAGAAAGTGACCCAAACCCCAAGAAAAGATCAAGCCTTGCCCTGATCGATAAGAAATAAGTAGAGAGAGATAGGGTATATTGTATATTCTACATACCACCTATATTTGTACAAATAAGTATTCATATTTATTTTAATAAAGTATGAATACCTTATTATTTTTAACCACTTGTACATAGTACTAACAATAATATAAAATAAAATAAAAAGTAGAAAACACAAAATAAAAATAAAAGTAAAATCCACAATTCGTTGTACAAAGGTCACATGTATGTATAATAAATATAATACTCGTTTATTTAGCACTCTTAATTAATTTAAAAAAATAAAAATCATTTTATACTGGTTTAATTATTTTGTAAATAAATTAAATATAAAATAAAATGTATTTTTGTAAAAATAATAAAATAAAAATACATGTATATAATACATAGGTATATTATACACATACATAATATTATATATTGTATATACCATAATAAATTAATTATAAAAATAATAAAAAATCGCAAAAAATAGGTATATTATACACATACATAATATTATATATTTTATATACCATAATAAATTAATTTATAAAAATAATTAAAAATCACAAAAAATAGCTTGAAAAATAATAAGCATTTTCATTTTTATCACTTTTTATTTTAAATCATTTATTATTTTATTTTTAATATTCTTTAATTTTTGTAACTCTTGCACTCTGATTGGTCCACGTTAGAATGTTGACCTCGGTCTTCTCCCCCAACTTACCCGACCTGACTCCACCATCGCCATACCCGATTTCTTCCTATTTTCCCATCTGAACCTGGCACCCTTTCACCTTGATGTCACCACGGTTGCGCTCTTCGGATCCGTGATCCTCGTGGATCCCTAGACGCAACCGGATCTGCCAAGGGTTTCGCGCTTCCCTTCGATCTTTCCAGGCTCACAAGCATCCCTATAAATAATCTCCTATGCCTTCAGTGCATACCAACTCATTCCTCGTGCCACCACAAACCCCTTGACACCTTCAAGAGAGTGATAGCTCCTTGGGGGACCCTTCGGAGCTCGTTTTGGTGTTGAGATCGAACGAACCTCACTACATGGTCGGACCTCCGCCGTGTATAGCCTCCCTGGTTCGTCGCATCTCGGTTGAGACCATTACCTCGTCAACCACTTCGTCTGATGTTCCTGAGCTTCTCAGTATCTTCAGGTAATGCTTATCTTCCACGCATTGTCCATTTCACTTCGATCTTTTCATTTTCGCCACCGTTAGTTCACCAGCTCTGACCAGACAATCGGAGCCCCATTACTCGCACCTACCCATTTTGATCGATACCTTCGCTCACCGACCATCTCCCTATGCATCCTGATCCCCTTTAGACTCGCTCATCTGAGTGAAGTTAAGGTCTAGATCTCCTTCTCCCATGTACACCCAAGATCGAACCCCCAACCCCCTTTGCTTCTTGAGATTTTTCAATCAATAAAGGGACCGAGCCACGCCCCTAGTCCATCTTTCTTTCGCAGGTACCCTCATGTTTAGGGAGCACGGTTTGAGCTTCTCGTCAGTTGGCAGAGCAGCTTCAAGTGGAGTACCCCTGCTACGCACATCCGACGTCACTTCCTCCATCAGAGCCAGTCACTCAACGCGGAGCACCTCCATGAGGTTGTTGGACCCATTCGCAGAGTCATCAGACTGGTAAATCACCTTCTATATCCGGTTGAAGTTCATCGGAGCAGTGTTCGTCCAAAGCCTTCTTTTGTCATTCGATCAGGATTCATGTTGCAGATTCCATGCAAGTCGTCCATCCATGCACTTTTTAGAGGCGTCAGATCTAACACCCAGACAACTCTGATACGCACGCTCTTATGACATCTAAATCGTCAGATCTGTCTCTAACAGTCATCAGGATCATACGTCAGAGGGCCCCCAACGCTTGCCACGTGTCCTTGCCGATGGGTATATTTCACTTTTACCCTGCTATTTATATTATTTCGCTTTAGTTCAACAAATAGAATGTGTAATTAAAAACATTTGTAGTTTGGACCCTCTAGTTTTTGTATTTGCATTTTAGTTCAGGCGAGTCTGAGTCATATGTATCCCCAAGTGTTATTTTGGGTTATTTACAGTACTTATCCTGAACTCTTTATCTGTTATCGAATGAAATTCATGTTTTGATATTTGCACTTATACCACTGTCTATCTGGATCACGTATTGCACACGATTCGATTAGACAAATTGCATCTCTAGCCTTGGAACTTTTATAGCATGTTATGCTTTTGCCCCGAAACTGAAAATTTTTGCAAGTAGGTCCCTGAAAACTTATTTTAATTACATGTCTTATATTTAATATAATAACTATTAAATGGACCTTAAAATTTGTCTAAAAATTACCCATAGCTCCTGCTAGCTTGTTTTCTTTATGGTGATTTTTAAGTATCAATTTGCATGAATTTTATATTATTAAAATTCAAAGACCCCTAAAAAATGTCTTATCTATCTTATAAAAAAATATAAAAATTTAAAAAATAATTTAAACTTTCTATAAAAATCAAGGTAGTTGTATTTTGTTGCCTTTTATCTCCATTACCAATTTTGCTTGAAAATAAGCTCATAAAAACCATAAAATTACAAAACACTTAAAAACTTGTAAAAATTATACAAAATTGTATAAAATTCAAAAATATTACTACAAGTTTCTGTTTGTTTATATTTCCTTATCATAAAATACCATCCATGAGTTTTGGGCATTTTAAGAATTTTTAATTTGCAAATTACTCCTGGATGTGCACCGTTTACCATTTTGTTGCTGTTTGATTTTTAGAAAATTACAAAAACATTTAAAAATTCCATAAAATTACCAAAAGACAATATAAAACATATCAATACCAAAAATATTTTTATTATAATTTTCTGATTATTTTAGCCATATTAAAAAAATACAAAAAGTATGTGTGTGAGTGTTTTCATTCATTGTGCTTATTGCCTTTATTTAATAATTTAAAATATGAAAATTTAAAAACCACTAAAAAGGTCTTTATTCCTGAAATCTGACTACTAAGTTTTCAAATCGCGCTCCTTGTGTTCGACCTTGGTCGCTATACCAGGTAAATAAAATAGTGAAGCCGCTTACATTGATTGCTGATAAACCTCAAATTCGGCCCTCTAATAATGTGGAATTAGCACTTAAGATGTCATTACAGTCGGGCCGAACTAGGTCTATCAAAGACCATCTAATTGATATGTCAATAAGAATCAGACGGTCGTATTTATATTTTACTTGGCAAGAAACCAAGGTCGAACTCAGGGACACGAGCCTCTCTCGTGATTATTCAGATTTTCATCTATCTATTTAAGTGTTGAGTTAAAGAACAGTCAAACAACACTAAAGGATGAGACAATGCTTTAAAACAAACATGCATTTTTTTATATTTTAATTATCCAAATGAATTTGATGAAATGCAATGCATACAAGCCCTAGACCATAAAAACTTGAGCCATTAAAAATACAAGTCAAACAGAGTCAGATAGTGAAGCATTCTTCATTCATGTAGCAATTAGGCACGAGAAACATGGAAATCCGGACACTTAGACAATAAAATAATGCATTACAGTTCGTAGTGTCAAATCTAAAATAAAATCATATCATAAGAAAGGCAACGAGGAGAGCTTCAAATGCCATTGGAATCAACTGAAACAGAAATACGATGCTATAGATATGCAATAAAGAAGACAAGGGCATAAACACAAGAAAACATGAAAAGATAAATACAAACAGGTCTCTGGGAGGGAATAAAATGCAATAAAAATAAAGTGAGAGGCCTTCCCTGTAAATAACCCACACGCACGGGGGTATATTTGCAATTATTAAAACCTCCAAGGGTAGAAATGCAAAATATCCCAGGCGCATGTGGTCTGCACGTGATTCTGGACCTGTTTGCAATATTGAAGAAGTTCGTGGCCTTCAATGCAATTTTCCCAGATGGTGTGTGCTGTGCACATGCTCTTCTAGGCTCGGGACGATCAGAGGCTCGGAGGAGGCTCGGCGGCGCTTCGGGTCGGCTCGGAACAGACGAACCATTAGGCTCTGGCTCGGATTAGGTTCGGAGCACCCGAGCCCACTAGTCTAGTGTTGAGACTCGGTGAAGAGCAGGTGCTGACACGTAGACCATCGGTAACTGTCAGATCTCGTTGATCCGACGGTGCCTATAGGTTGCAAGAGATGGCAACGTGAAGTCTTCTGAGCCGGTAGATGAGCTCCAAGAGAACGCATCCGACGGCTCCTGCTCTTCCTTCCTCCTCTGCGGCGGGCGGCGAAGTTCGAGCTCTGGTGAAGGGGCTCGAGCTCCGCCTCTCGACCTTGGTCACAGTGGGCCTCCCCTGAGCTCCCTGAAAATACGTCGAGGAAGCTGGGACCCCGGGGAAGACACTTGACCTTCTGAATCCAATCATTGGGGATCTGGTGAAGGCAGTAATGGTGATGAAATCCGCCCCGATGAGTCTCCGACCAGTGAAGGTTTTGATGACCTGCGTAGTTAACGCGATAGCCGAAGCATAGAAGGGAAACGAATCTGAGATGGAGTGAAGGCCATGCGTATGGAGAAAGTGGTTGGCCGATTATCTTCTTTGGCGAATCAGGAGAGATTGGGTCGATGATGGTCAGAGGTTGCGAGGACAAGGAAAGGTGATCGGATATAGGCGTGAAGGAGATGGTTTCATGGTGAAGCTCGGAAGATGAAAGATGGAGGGTGATCGAATACAGGACTACCTAATTAACTCAGAGAAAATCGAAGAAATTACACAAAAGGTTGAAGGAGCTTACCTGGAAAATGGCAGAAGGGAGAGCATGTGCTTGAGCTCCTGAGTGGAGCTCCGGTCATCGCTGAACTCCAACGGCTGATTGGAGCAACTGGGCGTTGGTTAAGCACCGCAACACCTCCATGATCAGCGGTGGGTCAACACTGGGGAGATAGGTCGTCGTCGCTCAATCCCGCCATCTCCCCCTGTCACAGGGAGATGGAGGAGGACTGGGCCTCCTCCCCGCATAAAGATGGACGAGAAGAAATGGCAGAGGAGATGGCTTATTTAAGGATGAAGTTCGGCGGTTCTGGTGGTGGAATCGTGGGTTTCGAGGGCACGCATGGGGCGAAGGAGAGGGATTCGTGGGTAGTGGCAGCATGCGCGAGGATCGTGGACGATGGGGCTAAGTCTTGGAGCGGTTGATGCTTGGAGAAGGTAGCGATGGTGAGCAAAAAAATGAGAAGGACGAAGGGGGTTCGCGAGATGGGGAATGTGGGAGAAAGGGAAGCTGGAGGTAGGTGACGATGCTGTGGTCGTTGGATCTGGAGATCCAACGGCTGAGGATCAGGCGTTAAAGAGCGGTCTTGATTGAATCTCAGGTGGCACGATCAAAGGGCTAAGATGTTGCCACGTGTCGTGCTCTGGAGTGAGCGCTGGCGGACAGTGATGATGATTTTTCGAAAGGCAATCGGAGGGTGGAGAATATGGGAGGAGTGAACGGCTGAGATGGCGAAGATCGTTGCCGATCGGATGGCTGAAGAAGTGACACGTGGCGCATGGAGATCTTGGCGCTGGCGTGCGGTTGAGATGATAAGCCAGCGTTGATCGAAGGGATGTCATTAAGAGGATGCATGGTGAACCTAGGGCCGTTGGATCAAGAATAGATCCAACGGCAGAAGGCAAGGGGCGGACTGTGCAAAAGGAGGCCAGGCCACGTGGCTCAACCAGAAAGGGCCACGTGGCCCAATCAGATTATTGCACAAGAAATTTTGATTTTTGAGGGGTTAAATGGTCGAATTTGAGAAAACTCAAAACATGAAAGTTGTAGATCTCAATGAGATCTACAAGTTTCATTTGACCAAAAATGAATTGAGGTCATCTAAAGCCACAAAATATTTTTGAGGGTATTTTTAAGGCTAAAAATACCACAAATTTTAATTTTAACATTTTTTGTGATTTTTAATTTATTCAAGACTCTGATAATTACAGGACATTATTTGAATTTTATTGACACATATTTAAGCAAAGGGGGTTAATAATGGAAATTATGATGATGAAATCGAATTTCATCACCCCCCCATACTTAAACTATGCTCGTCCTCGAGCATCAAAGAGAATGAATAAGCTGGATTAACCCCCTTGTGCATGTGAGTTCAGGATCTAATTTTGTTGAAGTCTACTCAACTTTAGAGGTCCAATATTCTAGAGTTCAATCCAGCCTTAATCAAGAGGCACCCAATTCCTCTAATTCTCTAGACTCTCTCTGATGTACATATACACTAAGGATATGAAATTAAGTGTTGATTGCGATTCCAAGAGTAGAGTCAAAACGTCACCCAAGGTCTTGGTCCAAGAAATTCTTCTAAGGACTCAATCCTCAACACTAGGGAATAAATCAAATATTGCGTTCAATCCACCGTCTCTTTAGTTGTCAGACTTTAAAAATGAAGATGGATGGCCAGTAATGGAGGGCATGGGATTGTGTCATTTCTTCTCTCCCTCTCATTGGAACAAGGATTCTCTCTAGTGACTTTTTACGCAACACATTTTTTTGTGTTGATCAGTGCGTCCGTCAAGAGAAGTTGGAGTCGTCTGCACTTGTTTTCCTGAGAATACACCGGGGTGTGTCTTTTTTGAGTACCTATCGTACCTTCGACATCCAAACTTGTAGCATTTACGATGCAGAGCCCTTTTTTGGTGCAAGCCCGACTCCTGGTCCTAATAGAGGTAGACCAAGTGGACACATTGAAATGGTTAGGAGTGCTCTCCTTTGGTGGAAGCTCTTTGATATTTGACTTTTTGAAATGAGAGCCTTTCATTGATATTTCATTAATTTGTATAATTTTTGGCTAGCTCCTCTGCTTTTACCAAGAGTTGGCGCACACTGATCAACGTTTTTTATTTATTTCACACCCTGGCACTTAGGTCAATGTCAAGAGATTAGTATAAGAACCAAGTTTTCATACTGGCTAAAATTGCTGACACCCAGATTTCATGAAGCCTTCAAAGATTTTATCCCATCCTCGAGCATCATTAGATCAAGTCCAGACTCAAAATCCCTCATCCCAATCCCTCAGGTGAACAGTCAACTCATCTCATCAAAAACCGCAGTCGTGCATGTGATGTGCTGATCATATTCTTAATGGTCTAAGACTAAGCATGAAATATAGCATGCAAATCTAGAAAACTAGGGGAATATGGGTGATTAAGTCGAAGACCCTGATGGCTAAGGCTGGTTAACCTAAAATCCTAGACCTCATAAAACTAAGTTTCCTTGAATATTTCAGATCCTGGGTGGAAGTGTGAAAGTAGAGGATTAATCCAACTCCTTCATTCAAAAACTTTTTTTTCACTTTAAGAGATAATAGGACCGCCTAAACTCAATTAAGTAGATGCATCTGCATTTAGCCAGTATGGGTGTAAGTACAGTCCAGAGCCCGTTGCTTGAGGACGGGGCCTTATGCGATGTCCTCTAAACCACCCAATCTGCTAAGGGTGAACCCTCACTGAACGTGGCTACTTAGTTGGGCTTAGTAGTCACTAATGACTCCTAAAGGATTTTTGAATTTTTCTATTTTTTATGGATTTTAATTTAAAGGTTAACAATTGTTAGACCCAACTTTCCTTGAAAAGCGAAAGAAGTTTTCAAAACCATGTCACACAAGTAAAAATTTTTAAAACATTTTCAAAAGATTTTTCAAAACAAGAAAAACTCATTCTTCAAATCATTTTAGAAAATATTTTTTATCAAGATAGTGTAACATAGTATAGAAAAAGCCGTGAAAAATATTTGAGTCCACTTAGTTCAAAGAATTTTACTTTAGCCAAAAAGTTTTAAATTTTTCAAATTTTTCATATTATAACTAAAGTAAGTATACTGTATATACGGTATACCCCCTATACTTAAACTTCGCTATGTCCTCATAGCACTAGATGATACAAGTCCATAGGTCCATTTAAATATAGAGAAATATACGGGAGCTAAGGGGCTCCCCCTATACTTAGGTTAGAAATAACCTAAGTATAAAGGCAAGGAAAGGAGAGTAGAGAAGATCACAGGGACTTGGGTCCCCCCTATACTTAGGCTAAGATTAACCTAAGTAAAAAGATGAGATTTGATGTTGGGAGAGACCCAAGGTGAACGACGAAGATGGATGGATATACACTTGAGTGGATGAATCTGCAGAGATGAATGGAGTGTTTAAGGATCTGGGGAGTGTATCGAAGCAAACATGGCTCAATCAGGCATGCAACACCCTTCCATTTCACCAACTCACATCTGAAACCAACCGAAGTTGGTTTATTAACTTGTCGATTTTATTGGTGATTAAAACATTATATTTTATGCAGAGAAAAATGTTAAGTGAAAATCAATGCGTAAACGAGGGTATTGCTCTCTCAAAACAAAATTTTACTCCATTTTTGGTTGACTTACAATTAATAGTCCCAGTTATTATTTAAGGTTGTCACTGAATTAAGGTGAGCACAAAATCAAGAAATCATCGTCTACTGTTCATTCCAATTTTCCATTAACCTAGGTGATCAAGCTAGGAGAGGAAACCGAGAAAAAACCACGTAACCGTAAAAACTATGATCTAAGTTAAGCGATAAAACATGTAGCGACTTGGCGAAAATACGTAAAAACAGGGGCTATTTTAAAAACCAAAAACTCATGTATGCAAGTCGGTCAGAAAACCGCACCTAATCATGCTTCTATAAGCGGGGAGAATGCCTATTAAATTCGGCTAAGTGAAGCGAGATTATGTGCGTCTATTTTTTTAGTGTGTCCTACCTACGAGCAAGCACGTAAAAAATAGAAAATAAAATATGCTCAAAGAGTCGCGTGCCTGGTCTTAGGTCGACACTCAAGTGGGGACGATCCCCACACAACCACATATAATCGTTCTTTTACATTCGCGAGCCTTCGATCGAAGACCATTGTAAAGACGGTAATTACAAAATGAGATGCAAAAAATGACACATTTTTTTCCTCTTTACAACTTGCTCCAAGCGAGCTTTTGCGGCTCCTCACAGCGAGTAGCTTCTGCTCCTCGCCTCCTTGAATCATCAAGGGCCCTGCCACAAAAGCAACGGTTAGAGATCAATCGAGAAGAAAATTTTATAGTGCAAGACAAATGGACAACTTGACCTATAAAAAAGAAACACTTAATTAAATAAATAAAAATCCAAAAAATACAAGAAATGAGCCGTGTCTCCAGCAACGGCACCATTTGATAAACCTCAAATTCGGCCCTCTAATAATGTGGAATTAACACTTAAGATATCATTGCAGTCGGGCTGAACTAGGTCTATCAAAGACCATCTAATTGATATGTCAATAAGAATCAGACGGTCGTATTAATATTTTACTTGGCAAGAAACCAATGTCGAACTCAGGGACACGAGCCTCTCTCGTGATTATTCAGATTTTCATCTATCTATTTAAGTGTTGAGTTAAAGAACATAGGTCAAACAATACTAAAGGATGAGCCAATGCTTTAAAACAAACATGCATTTTTTTTAATATTTTAATTATGCAAATGAATTTGATGAAATGCAATGCATACAAGCTCTAGACCATAAATACTTGAGCCATTAAAAATACAAGTCAAACAGAGTCAGATAGTGAAGCATTCTTCATTCATGTAGCAATTAGGCATGAGAAACATGGAAATCCGGACACAGACAATAAAATAATGCATTACAGTTCGTAGTGTCAAGTCTAAAATAAAAGCATGCCATAAGAAAGGCAACAAGGAGAGCTTCAAAATGCCACTGAAATCAATTGAAACGGAAGTACGATGATCAAGATATGCAATAAAGAAGACAAGGGCATAAATGCAAGAAAACATGAAAAGATAAATACAAACAGGTCTCTGGGAGGGACTAAAATGCAATAAAAATAAAGTGAGAGGCATTCCCTGTAAATAACCCACACGCACGGGGGTATATTTGTAATTATTAAAACCCGCAAGGGTAGAAATGCAAAATATCCCAAGCGCATGTGGTCTGCACGTGATTCTGGACCTGTTTGCAATATTGAAGAAGTTCGTGGCCTTCAATGCAATTTTCCCAGATGGCGCGTGCTGTGCACATGCTCTTCTAGGCTCGGGACGATCGGAGGCTCGGAGGAGGCTCGGCGGCACTTCGGGTCGGCTCGGGACAGATGAAACATTAGGCTCTGGCTCGGATTAGGTTCGGAGTACCCAAGCCCACTAGTCTGGTGCTGAGACTCGGTGAAGAGCGGGCGCTGACACGTGGACCATCGGTAACCGTCAGATCTCGCTGATCCGACGGTGCCTGTAGGTTGCGAGAGATGGCAACGTGACGTCTTCTGAGCCGTTAGATGAGCTCCGAGAGAACGCATCCGACGACTCCTGCTCTTCCTTCCTCCTCTGCGGCGGGCGGCGAAGTTCGAGCTCCGGCGAAGGGGCTCGAGCTCCGCCTCTCGACCTTGGTCACGGTGGGCCTACCCTGAGCTCCCTGAAAATACGTCGAGGAAGCTGGGACCCTGGGGAAGACACCTGACTTTCTGAATCCAATCATCGGGGCTCTGGTGAAGGCGGCGATGGTGATGAAATCCGCCCCGATGAGTCTCCGTCCAGTGAAGGTTTTGATGACTTGCATAGTTAGTACGATAGTCGAAGCATAGAAGGGAAACAAATCTCAGATGGAGTGAAGGCCATGCAGATGGAGAAAGTGGTTGGCCGATTATCTTCTCCGACGAATTCGGAGAGATTGGGTCGATGGTGGTCGGAGATTGCGAGGGCAAGAAAAGGTGATCGGATATAGGCACGAAGGAGATGGTTTCATGGTGAAGCTCGGGAGATGAAAGATGGAGGGTGATTGAATATAGGACTGCCTAATTAACTCAGAGAAAATTAAAGAAATTACACAAAAGGTTGAAGGAGCTTACCTGGAAAATGGCGGAAGGGAGAGCCTGTGCTTGAGCTTCTGAGCGGAGCTTCGGTCATCGTTGAACTCCACCGGCTGATTGGAGCAGTTGGGCGGTGGTTAAGCACCGCAACACCGCCATGATTGGCAGTGGGTCAACACTGGGGGAGATAGGTCGTCGTCGCTCAATCCCGCCATCTCCCCCTGTCACAGGGAGATGGAGGAGGGTTGGGCCTCCTCCCCGCATAAAGATGGACGAGAAGAAATGACAGAGGAGATGGCTTATTTAAGGATGAAGTTCAGCGGTTCAGGTGGTGGAATCGTGGGTTTCGAGGGTGCGCATGGGGTGAAGGAGAGGGATTCGTGGGTAGTGGCAGCATGCGCGGAGATCGTGGATGATGGGGCTAAGTCTTGGAGCGGTTGATGCGTGGAGAAGGTGGCGATGGTGGGCAGAAAAATGAGAAGGGAGGGGGTTCGCGAGATGGAAAACGTGAGAGAGAGGGAAGCTGGAGGTAGGTGACGATGTTGTGGCCGTTGGATCTGGAGATCCAAGGCTGGGGGTCAGGCGTTAAAGAGCGGCCTTGATTGAATCTCAGGTGGCATGATCAAAGGGCTAAGATGTTGCCACGTGTCGTGCTCTGGAGTGAGCGCTGGCGGACGGTGATGATGATTTTTCGAAAGGCGATCGGAGGGTGGAGAATATGGGAGGAGTGAACGGCTGAGATGGCGAAGATCGTTGCCGATCGGATGGCTGAAGAAGCGAGACGTGGCGCATGGAGATCTCGACGCTGGCGTGCGACTGAGATGATAAGCCAGCGCTGATCGAAGGGTTGTCATTAAGAGGATGTGTGGTGAACCTAGGGTCGTTGGATCAAGAATAGATCCAACGACAGAAGGCAAGGGGCGGACTGTGCAAAGGAGGTCGAACCACGTGGCTCAACCAGAAAGGGCCACATGGCCCAATCAGATTATTGAACAAGAAATTTTGATTTTTGAGGGGTTAAATGGGTGAATTTGAGAAAACTCAAAACATGAAAGTTGTATGAGATCTACAAGTTTCATGTTGACCAAAAATGGAGATAAGGTCATCTAAAGCCACAAAATGTTTTTGAGGGTATTTTTAAGGCTAAAAACACTACGAATTTTAATTTTGACATTTTTTGTGATTTTTAATTTATTCAAGACTCTGATAATTACAGGACATTATCTGGTTTTTATTGACACATATTTAAGCAAAAGGGTTCGTCATGGAAAATTATGATGACGAAATCGGGTTTCATCAGTTGCCTTATCGTAGAGTGGTTTTATTTTCTCGTTGATCAATTCGATCGATTGAGGACAACAACAATTGACTTATTTATTCCACCTTAGTCAATCACAAAATCGTGTCATCACGAGGGCTCTCAATGGCTGGAATTTTGGGGGAATAGATGGATTTTGACTTGGAAAAGTTGGGAAGAAAGAAAAAGGATAATAACATGAAGAAGAAGAAGTTGTGTCGATAAGTTGAACAAGATTTTTGATAATTGGAATGATATCAGCAAGTTGATGTCAGCTTGCTCATGTTACGAAAATATTATAATATATTACATTCATTTTATACTTCTTGAAAATCTCAAAGTCGAACAGTCTATTTTGATGTAAAATAGCTCATTTTTACAGTCTCTCAATGATGATCAATATGAGTATAATATTCATATACTTTGGATCGGGTATGATTTCCCGAAATTCTCGAGATACGATATTGGTTTATGACTAAATTTTTGTGATTTTAAAATATCAAATGACTTCCTATCGATGAATAGTTGACTTCATTGGTCTTATTTCGTCGAATTGGATTTTTTCGGTATTCTTGGTTTGTTTTGCGATTTCAGATTTTGTGTTATGGTTTTTCTGATTGCATGCATTACGATGCGATTGACTTTTGGTGGATTAAGTCCGAACAGATTCTAATATGTGATTAATGGACCGATCTGGTTTGTTCAATACTAATTGAATATCAATTGATCACGCAGACCCTTAGTCGGTCGGATTACTTTGATAGATCTCTATTTCTACTTAATTAAGGCTGATGAAAGAAAATTTCTATTTTTAGATATGGTTTATTGGATCTGGTAAAGTCCATACATTTGTCTTGTATTATTATTTTCTTGTCAATGCCCCATGTTTTGAAGAAAAATTGTGATGCACTCTTCACATGGTGTGCACTCTACTAATACTAGGATACGTGTGGTATTATATTTTTGGTGAAAGAAGGAGGATGATTTTAGTATGTATTTGCTTTGCCTGTGTAAATTTTAATTGACATCATCTCAAGACTTTGTTATGTGATAATGTGCTGATAATGGCATGTAATGTAAGGAGTGGATTCATAAGTAGTAAATGCTAACATAGGAGCCTGATATCTATTGATCATCTAGATTGTGGCATTATGAAATGCAAGGATCATTCTAGATACAATAACTTTTAATACTCATGAAAAGATCACTCTAGATCTATAAAGTTGACCACAGAAAGGATTGAGAAAAGAATGAGTAATCAGGTAAATGAACGTGACAAAGAAGGAGTGATGATAATTAATAGTGTTGGTCATGTTGACCCCTACACAGAGACCCCTACACATGACTATGCGAGGATGCGGTGACCCTCAACTGGGCAAAGGATAGGAAGCCCAGTTAGGTCAACATCCATCAAGTGCACGGGTTTGGGATCCCAGTTCTTTTTATGGTTTTTACGCAAACTCGTACTATTTTTACGCTTCGTTGTAATCTCGATTTTTGATCAATTTCGATGATCCTCTGTTTTAGGGTACCTAGGCCGGGGGTTCCTCGGTTTTAGTTTTCTTACGAGCTCATTAGACCGTACCGGTCAGGCCGATTTTTGGAGTGATTCTTCTCAAGAGTCTCTCCCACCCTTCTCTGGAGCGTAGTTTTGGAATAAGCCTAGCTCTCTACTGGACTGTACTTCCACTTAAGGGACGATACAGAAGAATCTCTCAAGAGACTTCTTCACCGCTTGAGTTTTGATTATCGTGTCGCCAATAGGCTTGGCGATGCGTTACAGTTGAGTTGTTACAACTGAGTTGGTTACATTTAAGTTGGTTACAATTGAGTTTGGTTACAACTGAGATTAGTTACAGTTGAGCTTGAGGTAGAAATCATCAATCATCAATAATCACCAATCTTTGACATTTAAGTCAGAATTTAGATCTACTATTACAAATGTTAGGAAAAGTTAGTGGACGTATTGGAAACTTAGTTAGGATGCATTATGCTCTATTGCATGCCTATGGAGGCATCCCAATCCTAAGATTTTCTTCACGCCTTATAGTCATGGTGTGGGGTCACACTCAGATCAAGACCACAAACTATCTAGTGGACTTGAGAAACTAGATAGAAATCAAGATCATATCTGAGACTCATCCTCCTCAACACCAAGATCCATCAACATGATTTCAAAGTGATAAAAAGATAATAATCTACTTATGGATCATTTATTAAATTATGAAATTATTGTATACGAAAAGTTATGGAGGTGATGGGTGATCGTCTCGTCTCAAAATCATCCCATGTGAGCTCACGTCCAACTCAGAAAATGCCGCCTCCTACCATTTTTCGACGAATGTTGTCAATGACCACTTCATAAAAGATAATCACAAGTCTCGTGGTGCGCAAATCATCCGAAGTACCTTCATTACCTTCTTCAGTCTCTTCTCGACCTCATCTAATGTCCTGATGCCCTCGAACATGGGCACACTGGCTCGTTGATAGGAAGTGTGGAACCATGCATTTTGTACTAATTTCTGGAATAATTTTGACATCAAACAAATTAAAATGATCATACAATTTTTAAGATCTCATCGAGATCTTTCCAAAGAGCCCAGGAACATCAAATTCTGAACTTCCTAACCCAAGATATTGATGTTTTAAGTTGGATGACCGAGGCTCATATATAGATCTGAACCGGATCCGAATTCGGATCCAAATTCACCTCTCCTTCTATAGATAGGAGATGGTAGGCTACTCTCTCAAAACCCTAGCCACCACCATCATTCTTCCTCATTGGATCACTACTACCTTGGTCAGATTTATCGTCGGAGGGCCGACGTCGACGTCGGAGAAGGTGCTCCAATTGAAGATATGTGACCACCATCCTGTAGGGGAGATTGAGATTACCATATGCCCATGTTTGCACTACGATCGAGTGGTAGAAATATCGTTTTCGCATGAGAGGAGATCTCGAGGGAACATCGTCGGAGGTAACGATGAATACCTCCCTCTTGTAGTTGATTTCCACATGTTTTGCTCCCGTATGCTTGAATATGATTAAAGCCTTGGTTATTTTTATGATGCATTTCATATAGTAGTAAAATGCCTCTTTCCCTCATTGTTGTTGGTTTTCACATGATTATCAATCTCATATTGCGAACATCCTTAGAAATTCACATATATGTCCTTGTGCTCGGTGTTTATAGGTTGTTAATGCCTTTATTTTATTCCCTTGTTTCTGTTTATGTATCCATGTGGCGATTGATATTGGCAATTAAGGGAGATGGATTCATAGATTCCATCTTTCAATATTTCCTTTCGGTTTGAATAAGTTATCGCACCATATACCGGATAATGATATACTCACCTAGACTTGATCTATGTATCGTTGCTCACTGTCAAGGCATATTAGTTCTGAATTTTCAAGCAAAATAGACCAGAAGTCTTTTCTTTGATCAAGAATAATATTTTAGGCAATTGTTAAATCGTACGATTATTCATGAACTTGGTTTCCATGGAGGACCATGGAACATTCATATAATAGATTGTGAATTACGTTATTTGAATAAGAATATAAATTCCTTTGATATCCAACTTTGCAAAAAGGGAATTCCTCACGAGCTTGTTAATGTGGCATATTTGAAAATAATGTTAAATGTTTTGGTTATAATGCGAGATGAATGTGCTCGTATCATTTAAACCTGAGAATTAATGTTAGCATATCTCCCGAGGTTGGTGTGTGTGTGTGAGTGTGTGTGTGTATATGCATAATTGTAACGGAAGATAAGTCCTCATTGAGATATACCAAATAATGATCCAAACATATAGACAATCCATCATAATGTTGCATTACAAGCCTACCAACTTTGTGATTATACCACATAACTTGCCATTGAAATTCATGACATTAAAGCCATTTTTTAGCGTGTACCGTTACAGGTATTTGAGATTTAGATTTCTCACTTATCCATTTTTCAAAACCTTTATTTATGATATGCGCAGAATAGATCAGAGTAATTAAACATATTATCATCTGGGTCTTGAAATTGTGATTCACGGTGGATGGACTTTAGCAGACTAATTGCACTAAAAGTACTTTGTTATATATTTCTTCGTAAAATACATTTATATCAGGTATCATATCAATCTTGTTGTGATTTTTCCCTCGTTGATAAAAAAAAGAATAAAATGAACTTTAGTGAGGGCATTAATGGGGTTAAGCTATGTTTGAGTTATGGTTGATGTGACATAATGGTTGCCTGAGCTAATTCATATATGCAAATCATAATGGTTATCATATCTTGGTGATCGGTAGATGGAGTACACGCTTCAAGGGATTGAGAATGCACCCTTAGACCGGAGGAGATGCCTTGAAGGTTGCAACCCCAATAGACGAGTTGGGTGAGACGTTGCATTTAGCAGTCCAGTAGTCTCCGGAGTCACTCGACGGAGTAGGCAAGTGACGCAGACAACTTTATTGGTTTTGCACTTATACACGATATCTGGACTCGGAGTAGAATTGGGTGTGACCGCATCAAATTCTGTTTCGAGAAATATTATTGTGAGAGGTGCTCTGGGATGTGACTTGAAGTTGGAGAAATTGAAATTTTGATCTTTTTCTTGTTTAGCTGAACAAAGGTCCTTGAAGGTTTACTCAAGATCACAAATGAATTCCCGCATAGCGGAGGCCTGCGAGTTGCGTACTTGTGTGTGCTAAATAATACAAGAAATGGTTTAAGATTGCATATCGGAAATTTTAATGGTATACAACTGTGAACTCTGGTCAACTGACGGAAATATCAATATCAATGTGTGAGTTCTCAAATGCTGATTAAATTAATAAATAAATCAGTGATCATATAGTCTGTTGTAAATTAAAATAATTTAGTACATTTCAGTTTTTACAGTACATGCATATGCCACTAGATAGAGTTGATCACACATGTATTTCTTATCCCTATATCAGTTATTATAGTATTTGTCTCGTTACTGGGCAATTACTCATAATTTTACCCCATGTGAACCCAACATGTGTACTTGAGCAGCAGCCGTAGCAGTAGTGGCCTCTGAGAAGATTGGACTTTTCACATCATACATGCACCAGACATGATGCATTTATTTAGAGTAATTTATTTGCTTCCGCATTATTCTCTTTTTCCTTTGAGAGAAAATGTAAGGAGAAATTTTGAATTCTATAGTTATATATTGTATCTCATTGTAGACATGGACTTGAAGATATTCTTTAATGAGAATGAATGTTGTAGTTACACTTCATTTTATATTATTCTCTTATGGTTATATGTATTTCAAATGTTTATTTAGTGTGCATAAGATGGTTCGCTGAGTATCAAAGATCATGGACATATTCAAATCATAGGTTCGATGCTACTGTCCCGTTGGTTTCGGTGGCTGGAGTGGCGGGGCATCACAACAAGTGAAAACTGACTGACTCCTATGAATAATGGAGTGCTCGTATGTGTCCTCATCTGCAAAGAGTACATGGTCCTGCTCCCTACGAAAATCTCCATCCTCAGCTCCATGTATTGGCATCTCCTCGTATGGACCATCATAATGCATGTTGTACTTCTACGTAATGGGGTTGATCCTATCATATTCCACCCTAAGACGGATGGTAAGTAAAATCTGACAGCTTCTCGAACCACATCTCTATGTCCATCTATTTATCCACCATCTTCATTTGCTGTGCCAAGATCCAATCCTGCTGATCTTGCATGGCAGTCTGCTGCTACTGGAGATCGGCGAGTACGGTCATGATACGTTCCAATCGACCATCCAACTCCTGATCATCTCTGGACGTCGTGATTCTGCACGAGAACCAACATTATTAGTCACATAAATTGATGTTTGCAGATACCATCAATTGTGTTTTTCTCTTCTTGGGATACTATATGAAGATTAATTCTAATCAGTGACATATGTGGTTGTTGAGTTTGAATGTCATATTTCCCTCTCTGACTCACGACAAGTCAGAGGACTGTCACTATCCAAGAACTTAATGTGATAGGAATTTTATACCATGAATGTGTGTATCAGGGTACCACAGCTCTGATACCAAATGCTATGTCAGTGGGTTTTTACAAGTTGTTCTTCCCTCGACACGATTGATAAGAAAGGAGTTCCTTTCATTTGGGATGATTCATGTGAGCAGGCCTTTAGGATAATGAAGGAAAGACTGACGATGGTGCCAGTTCTTACATTTCCTTTAGGCACTCAATATTATGTAGTATACACATATGCCTTAGGAGAAGGTTTAGGAGCGATGCTGATGTAGAGAGCTCATGTTATATTTTGTGCAGCACGTCAGTTGAGATTGCATGAGTGGAATTACCCCATCCATGGCTTAGAGTTGGCATCAGTTCTCTTCGCCTTAAAGATTTGGCACCGCTATCTCTACGAGGTAAATTTTGAAATTTTCACATATCACAAAAGAGCCTGAAGTATATTTTTGATCAGAAGGAGATGAACATGAGACAACGCATGTGGCTTGGGCTACTAAAGGATTACGACTGCACGACCTCTTACCACCCCGATAAGGAAAATTAGTGGCAAATGTTCTTCGCGTGAAAGCTCACGCCGAGGGTACGAAAAACTGGATATATACATGAGAAATACTCACAGCTTTGATTGATGTACATCCTCAAGAGAGTGCATCCATATCTATTATCATGCCTCCACGATTCAACAATCTTTGGGATTGCATAATAGAAGACCAGAAGTCATATCCTTGAATTTAAGACATATATATGCGTGTTGTCAAGGACAAGATTGATGATTTTGTGGTGACATAGTCTAATTTGTGAAAAGCTGGTTGGGTCATTATACCCAATAATGAGCAATTACGTAGAGATCTTCTTGATGAGGCACACAGTTCACAATTGTCTATTCATCCCGGCAGCACAAAGATGTATAGTGATCGGTGCCCACATTTCTGGTGGTATGGGATGAAGTGCGATGTGGCACATTATGTTAGCATATGCCTGACTTGTCAAATGGTCATGGGTGAGCACAAGAGACCACCGAGTATATTGTCGTCTCTCTCCATCCCCCAGTGGAAGTGGGAGATCACCTCTATGTATTTTGTCACTGGATCGCCGAGGATACCATGTGACCATGGTGTCGTTTGGGTTATTGTTGACAGATTAACCAAGTCAGTCCATTCATAATTGTTAGCATGACCTACACTCCATCTAGATTGACCAAGATATACGTGTAGAACATTATCAGACTTCATGGTATACCACGGGAGGTAGTGTCTGATAGAGACTCGAGGTTTACATCGCACTACTGACCCCGGTTCATGTTAACAGTACATAAAGCGTTGAAGATGAGTTCCGCGTACCATCCACAAACCAACGGACAGAGAGAGCGCCCATTCATACGCTTGAGGATTTGCTACGAGCATGCACTCTTGAGTGGAAAGGGTCTTGAAAGGACCACCTGTTGTTGGTAGAGTTCATATATAACAACAACAACATGAAGAAGAACAACCATTATTCCAGTTCCGGTATGACACCACTCGAAGACCTACACGGGTGGAGATGCCTCACACCTCTCAGTTGACACGAGGTAGGTGATTATGCTATGTATTCCGTAGATTTATTGGAGGAGACTACACGGGATATTTATCTCGTGAGGCAGAAGATTCTAACGGCACATGATCGCTAGAAGAGCTATGCAGACCGTCGGAGAAGAGACTTGGAGTTTCATGTAATCCGATCATCTTCTCTCAATCCATTTCAATACGACTTATCCATATTCAACATAATCTCTCATGCTATTGAAATTCCTGTAAATACATGCCAGAGATTGGGTAGTAATGAAATTCCTGTAAATACAGGTGGGAGATTGGGTATTCCTAAGCATCTCCCAATGAATGGAAATTTGGAGAAAAGAGGGGTTTTGACTTAGAAAAGTTGGAAAGAAAGAAAAAGGAGAATAACATGAAGAAAAAGTCGTCGTGTCGACACGTGGAACAAAATTTTTGGCATTTACATCAGCAAACTAATGTCACAATAATACTGTAATACATTACTTTTATTTTATATTTCTTATAAATCTCACAGTCATATGTATTTACACCTTTAGTCTCGGATTTTGATGTACAATAACTCATTTTGACCGTCTTTGAAATGAGTATAATATTCATATACATTGGATCGGGTATGATTTCCCGAAATTCTCGAGATACGGTCTTTGTTTGTGATTAAATTTTGTGATTTTAAAATATCAAATGACCTCCGATCGAAGAACGATCGATTTCGTTGGTCTAATTTCTTCGAATCATATTTTTGAGTGGTCTTGATTTGTTTTGTGATTTTCGATTTCATGTCACGACTTTTTTGATGACACGCACTACGATGCGAATGATTTTTGATTGGTTAAGTTAGAACGAATTTCGATCTGTGATGCATGGATCGATATGGGTTTATTCAATATTAATTGAATATAAATTGATCACGTAGACCATTAGTTGGGTCGGATTCAGATTATTCGGATCCGGATGTTACATCTATCATATAGAACATCGTGATATTCATCTTGGGACACTTTTGAACATTATTCAATTTGAAGAATTATTTGTTAATTGCGAGCACATTATTCTTTTAAATTTTATATAAATTGTGGAGCACTTGGCGACATCTCTTAGGAATTCATTCGGTCACCATTGCTCAAATAATCTCTAAAATAATTGATCATCGGGCTTGGGGATTGAATCGAATTATTCGTTATCTGACCTGCTTGTTTGCGTGCACAATTATTCATTCATTAAAAATTCTAAAAAATGCAATGTTATGTATTCCTCGCATAACATTTATTTTCTTGCATAAAAATATTACAAAATTCATTCATCATATTTGTTTCAATTAATTACATCCTTTAATAAAAATACATAAAAAACACTTCCTCTGAAAACATAATATCAAGTTGTTTAAAAATAATTGTCGACCCTCATATTACCTCCATGTGTTAGACCATGGGACTTGCCGAAGTAAAATAAATAATTGATCACATTGAATTATTTTTACATTATTTTTCATGTGGTCATTTTTTATGGACTCGATCTTTATCACCATCTACAACTAACACATAATTCTTCTTAATCACGAGTGGTGGAGAGCAACATCCTCAACTTTGTGCTTAATAAATGTGACATCTTTAGTCACATGCATTTTCCCACCCTTGAGATGGAAGCATTTATATTCATTACGAGTAGGAGAGTATCTCAATAAATTACCTTTGATTGCCTTTTTTGCATCAAGTGCAAATTTGTGAAAAAACAAATACAACTAAAAGTCACCAAAGGAAGCGCGAATGGCTTACTATCAGGTTGAATGGTAGAAAAAGTGTTGCCATATTCAACCTTCTCGAAGGAAACAATGTTTATAAGGAAGTCACTGGTGATAAAAATTCCACTTGGGGAGATTTAAAGAAATAAAAATGCTATGCTAATTTCATGTAGGTGTTTATTTTTCCGCTCTGCTATAACATTTTACTGCGAAGTATAGATACAAGATTTCTCGTGAAGAGTTTCTTTACCAATAAATAATTCATGCAGTTCCTTAGACAAATATTCACGAGCATTACCATACTGAAATTATTTAATCACTATACCATATTCCGTCTTAATAAGCTATTTTTTACGGTGCTGATAACTTCTCCACGATAAAAAACTAAATAAACAAATATGCTTATAGAATAATCATCAATAGATGTAACGAAGTACTTGTAACACTTCTACCACCGTAACTGGTAGACGATGCGAAGATTCACAAACAAATCTCAATCCTGATTCTCTTCCTTATCACAAAGTCTTACAATATACAAAGATAAGAAGAGAAAAGATTCTATAGTTCAATTATTTTTGTTATCTTGATGACATAAAAGATATTTAGAAGCATGTAAGGAACATGAAACACATCGTGGAGAGAAAATTTACCAAGGAGGAATGTCCTTTCGCGGCCATTGTAGCATGAGTACCATAAGCAAGGACAACATGTTCTTTGCCTAATGCCGACTTATAAGCACTAAAGAGTTTTGGATCACTTGTCATACTATCGATGACATCACTGTCAATTATCCACTCTTCTCATCAACATTCAAGTCACAACCTTTCTTTTGATCGGCAACGAAAAAGGGCACCATTGAAGTCATTAACTACAAATCTCTGTCTGATCTTGAATTCAACATTCTTTGTTGATCTCGTATTTATTGTTGAACAAACATGCTCTCACTACTCTTAGGGTTCGTTTGGTTGCAGGGTTGGGTACGGTTGGGTTGGCCCAACCCAGGGTACCCCTCCTTCCAAACATCCCAATCCTCCTCACAGTTTACTATTCACAGGGGTACCCCAATCCAACCCAACCCTGTCCAACACTGCAACCAAAAGAACCCTTAACAAACACCAGTTGTGCATTTCATCAATTAGCTTTGTACTAGGAGACATTTCCTTGAACACTTGAAGTGCAACAACACTTTAGTCCTCTGGAGGCAATATTGGAAACACATTGTGAGTACGAACTCTAGTTTCTTCTCCTTCAAAACAAAGGGGCAAGAAACACACCCAACAGTACTCAATGGCTCATCCCCCACTACGACTGCTCTCCCGCAACAGGGAACCCTCACAACACCAACAGAGCCCACACCAGGAAATGATACTCGTAGCCCTGACATAAAGCTCCAAATCAATCACTGGGCATAAAAAAATACAGCAACAACAACTATGTGTCAAAATAGAAATATAGCTGTAAAAAACAAGCAACAATAGTAATCACGTAACAATCTCGGGGTCGTGCAAGAGCTCCAGATAAAGAGGAATCCAATGACACTCCTGAACAACCCCAAGAAACAAGTAAAAAACTTCAATCCGATGCCTCAACTCAATTCTGCTACCATATAAAAAATAAAGCAAACAACATAGATAGTAGTTATATGGAAAGCCTTCACGATGGAAGGGAAAAACCATGATGGTATGGTTCATTGTTGCTCACGAAAATAATATTTTTTCTTTCTTCTTTGAACATGAATTCTAAGGTGGAAGGAGTTACATGTTAGTCTCTAAATGAGTAAATATATCCTCACCCAACTCAAGATACCCATGCACACAAGTATGTATATATATTCTTGCATGTATAATAATATGATGGATAAAATGGGGCTGCCCCCTTGGGGTAGCTAACTTGATTCCCCCACGTTATTTCGCTCGTTTTTTTATTTTTATTTTTTTTGAATTTTTTCGTGGATTTTCATCAATATATCCCTATATTATTTCATTCAAATTTCGCGCGAAACAGAAATTTCTACGGCCTCCACCTAGAGGGATTGTTTTTAGCAATTCTATTACCGTTAAAAAATGGCTGTCTGGATGGAGCTGTAGGAGTTTCTGTTTCGCACCAAATTTAGATATAAAGATATAGTGACGAATATTCAAAGAAAAAAATAAAAATAAAATAAAAAATGGACGAAATTACGTCAAGGAACCAAGTTACCTCCCTCACCGGACAGCTTTATTGAACTCTAATATGATATAGTTAGGCTGTCTATTAGTAATTGGTCAATTAATCATGATATACTACATTAAATAAAATGACGTGTACTAATGGTGCGTAGGTGTCCGGATCCAGTTAAGATATCTCCTCCGACGACCCTCTACCGCGGCAGAAGAGGAGCGATCGCGCGGGGCTTTAGGGTTTTGGGGAGCTGTGAATCGAGAGACACGATCAGCAAGGTGAGACCTGTTCCCCGCAATCCACCCAGTCCGATAACCCCGCTCTTTCTGCTAATTCTACACAAATGTGGATATCATGAATCTCTCCACGTAATCCTATTTCTCCAGGGTTTTTGTTGTTCTTTGTATAACTAATATTGCTTCTGCTGCTTCTTTCCTTCTTGTTTGATTTGTTGTTGTTGTGGCTGTTTCCGTTTCCCATTTTCTTTTTTTATACTTGTGTACTCTTTATCCTCGATCCGAATCCAAAAATTTCACTTATTACTTGGTTTTTTATCCGAAACTCCGCAGAACTGTGCACTCTATATGTAAAATTGGACTAATTGCCTGCAAACCACATGTTTGTTTACTGCTGTTCGGCTGGAATGCTGCATATGGACTTTGGAACCATCCGGTAATGTAGTAATGTGCTATAAGGATCAAACATTTTGAAATAATTGTCTCACGTTAAATTTGCAAAATTGGGCACCCTTTTAAGTTGAAATAATCGTGTGCATTCCAGATCAGGTAGTATAGTTTTTATGTTATATAGTAGCACAGAGCTCAGCCATGAAAAGGGAGCACTCATGCCTTTGATAAAGCCTTTTCTAAATATCCGCTTTCTTGATTTTTTTGGCGAGGGGAACAAGTGCGTGCATCCAAAATCATTGCATGCCATGCTTTATTCATTGCAATGGCATGTGCAATTACATTTTTCACACACAGCTTCTCATTTCCAGATCAGCACCTAGGGAAGCAAAAAAATCATGTCTGGTACAAGCTCCCTCAGCTCCGAAGGATTTCTAAAATGACTGTTTACCCATCAGGTTACACCACCCAAACAACTCCAAGCACCCCTGGCCTTACCCACAGGTGAAAAAAGATGATTCGCATCCTCATGATCAGCGTCACAGAGAGCACAATAGAAAGAAGCTTGGTTCTGTGTACTTTAGTCAACACCCATTCTCTTCTCGGCAAGCAAATAAAGACCTTAATCTGCAAGGGATTTTTTTGCGCCCAGAACATAAATTCTCAATTTCCTGGTGCCTCAGCTGATGAGCTGTGGCTGCCTTACGGGCATCGAAGCATGTCATAAAATCATGTTGGAATTAAGAGACGAGGTTCACCAGTATGGGTGCTTGGCACTGGATGTAGTTTTTTGGCAACTGCAAATTTTGAACAGCAAATCCCATGAATTCTGAGAAATTCAGGATATATATATATATATATATATATATATATATAGAGGTAAATGGGGCTGCCCCCAGGGAGTAGCCAACTTGGCTACTCCCACCCCTATTTTTCCCTCATTTTTTTTATTTTTTTGGAAAATAAAAATTTGTATATTCATCATTATATCCCTCACACATTCTATTAAAATTTCGTCAGAAACAGAGACACCTACGGCCTCCATCCAAACATGGTCGATTTAAAAAATCCTGCGACCGTTAAAAAAATGACGTCTGGATGGAGGGCTTAGGAGTCTCTGTTTCTGACGAAATTTTAATAGAATGTGAGAGGGATATAATGATGAATATACAAATTTTTATTTTCCAAAAAAATAAAAAAATGAGGGAAAAATAGGGGTGGGAGTAGCCAAGTTGGCTACTCCCTGGGGGCAGCCCCATTTTACCCATATATATATATATATATATATATATATCTTTTTCACTCATACGTTGAATTATGTTGTCAGATTTACAGTGGAAGTTATCAGCATTTGAAGTAAGTTCCGGCATTTGAAATAGTAAGAGGGGTGCCTTTAGGGTGCGTTTGGTTCGCGGGTAAACTGGGGGAGGTTAACCCACCTCAAGGATTGCTAACTTGAGGGTTAACCTGAATTGTTGTTTGTGTGTTTGGAAAGGGGGTTTTACTGTTGAAAGGGGTTGTCTGTGATGTGACTTTTACTGGAGTTTGGAGTAATGATTGGAATTTGATTGTTAGTAGTTAATGGGGTTGTTGGTGGATTATTGGCTTTTTATATATTGTAACTTTTGCAACTTCTGCCCTTGTCTTACATGTTAATTTGGACCAATACATTTTTAATAGCAATGTGTTAAGGAGGACGGTTTTTTTACATATTTAACCCCGCAGTTTTACTGGAACTTTCGGAAACCGAGCGTCGATGCGAAGAACAGTGGGGTGTAACGGACAAAATTTGTTTGCTTTAATATGTAAATGTGTAATGACGGGAGGTAATTTGGTTTACAATATAATATTCGCAAGTCATTGTTATAAGAAATGAAATACATCTTGATAACGACATGGGTATATATAGAAAGGTAGCAACATCCGGAATACATCATAAAAAACGTCCAATGTCCAACATTCTTGAATAACAAGGTACCAAGGTCCATAACAAAAGTACAATGCAAATTTTCGAAAATTTATCGCGCAATATAATTTTACTCCTGCTGCCGCAGACGTCGTAGCCTATCGTTGTACATCGCATGGGCGATGCGATCACGATGTTGCTCACCCAGTCGCATTTCCGCTCGCGTGACCCTGACCTCAACGCCAGCTTCAGCATCTAATTCTGGAGGTTCAGGCACCAAATACTTTTCTACTCGGTCAAACCACTTGTCAGATCCATACAGTTTAATGAAATTATGAATTATTGCAGTGGCCGTGACTACGTCCCTTTGCGTCTCAAAAGCGTACGTAGACATACAAGACAGACAACGGAACCTCTTCTTCCAAACTCCGAAGGTCCTCTCTACGTCACTATGCAGCTTCGAGTGCCTATGATTGAACAAATGCTTGTGCGAGATGTACCGCTCAGCCTTGTCGAGGACCCTCCACTCGGGCAGATGATACGTGATGCCGCGATATGGGGCCAAAAATGAGTCCGTGTTAGTGTAGCCGCAGTCCACAAGATATCTACATCCCTCGGGTACGATTAAGCCTCCCCGGTCTATAGCGTCCCTCAAGACAGACATATCCGAGGCGGATCCCTCCCAACCAGCAAGGATGTATGTGAATAGGTAGTCAAAAGATGCCGCTGCCATTACATTCTGCGAGATGACCTGCTTCCTGTTACAGTAGGCAGCCTCGATACCTGATGAAACAGTTGCCTTAATGTGAGTCCCATCGATAGCACCGATGACTCCCTGTAGAGCATGAGTATATATTAGAGAGATACATATAAAGGTCGCTGATTGTTACAATTTGAGGCACAACGAGTATACCTGGAAGTAAGGCGCAAAACGAGGATCAGACGCTATACGGCGAGGAGTGTCTGTCGTCGGAAGACGAATGAGGAGATCCTCCAACTGCAGAATCTTCTTAAGTACTCTATGAATGTGCCATGATATTGTGGACCCAGAGTGTTGGAACCATTCTTGTAGCACTCGGTTCGGCTGCGCATGTCTAAATGCGAACAAGAATATACAAACTTGTTCGACTGTATCCATGTTGCGCGTGCTGGTTAGGCCTGCTCGCTGCTCAAGCAGCTGTACGAACTTCATTAAAGTTGCATGCTCCATTCGAAAGCATCTGTAAGACCGCTTGACATGGCCCGACATCATATCCTCGATCCACGCACGTCCTGTCCAAGGCCTTGTATTAAGGGGAACCGGCACTCTAGACGGCCCACCATCTTGTGATGTCACGAAGAAAATGTAAAAGGCCAAAGCGTATGATAATTCAGTTGCCTCCGTGAGAACCTCCTCGAACGGATTGTATAGCTGATCATCCATCTACGTAAACATGTATAAATGTCAAGTACCCAATTAAGTTGTAATTATGAAAAGAAGGATAAGGCATAGGAGCATATAACATAGCATCAAGTAAGCAAATACTGAAAAGAAGGATAACCATCAAGCAAAGTGGCATACAGTACTACAAATACTGAAAACAAACAGCAACTACGGAAATGTCTACCAGTTCCAGGCATTGTACAAATTTAAATGTTCTAATCATAAAAAAGGCAAGCAGGAAACGATATTATTATAATCCTCCCACAGACGCCAACGTTCTCCAGATCCTACTGCTGGCCTAGTATGTGCTGCACCCAAGCCTGTAGGTACTCTGGGTCAGCCTTCAGCTGTCGAAACAACTCTCTCTTTGCTGGGTGGGCCAATGCATCTGCAAGCCTAACAAAGGCAGCGGGAGAGACATGAGGGCATGCGTCCTTCAGCTCTAGATATGCGGATTTGACATCCTCATCCTGTTCTCTTCGGTGGGCCCCAATCCTGTCCTGGATCATGTCCACAAATTGGGACAACTCCAGTGGGGCTGTCTTCACGTCGGCACTCCTCCGACGTTTAGAGCCCGAAGATCGCTGAGTGGCCCTTGTGGCAACGGGCGGCGTGGGTACCTCGGCTATGTCCTCGGTGTCATCCATCTCATTTTCCTCTTGCTCAACTTCAGCAATCCCTGGATCCTGCGGCCTGATCGGTCCTCGAGACGACCTTGCAAACCGTCCTGTTGCAGTTCCCACCCCGATGATGTACGCAACTTCTTCAAAGTACAAGAACGGGCGATTCTTGTACTTGCGGTAACAGTTGTCCACCTGCAGTATGCATGAAATCAGTTACAACGCTATCATAACAATATACAAAAGCGACATTCGGTTTGCAAAGAATTCATACCTCCAACCATGCCATCTCGTCTGGGGTGACAGGACGGTTGCCGACGTTGTCCCATCCCCACCCGGACTTGTTGCGTAGATACAAGTACGCAGCATGGTCCCTTTTGAATATCTTCCACCTCGACTGTATGTGGTCCTTCGTGAAGTGAAGGCCCGCCTGTTCATTGAACTGTTGCAGGATCGCATTCCACCCAATGGTGGTGAAAGACTTTTCAGACCAGTAGTTCTGGTCACGAGCCTCTAACATGCACATGATCAGTAATCTATCCTGTACGGGTGTCCAGTTTGCAACCCTGCCTGAATGTACGGAGTCATCACGACCACCCTCATCCACATTCTTTCCCTTACACCGAGGAGGCATATCAATTCTATTCGTAACATTCACAAAAATACAGGAGATGTTATCACATATGAAATGGTACAAGCATCTTTATCCAACTTCTCATCACAGGAATTCCCATTTTCTCCGGGAAAAGATCACAAATCAAAGACAACATCATAATCGCGTGGGCAGTACCGGATACGGATCCAATGAAGTGAAAGGTATAGAAATTATCATCATAGGAGCTCACAAAATCATTGCTCCTCAGAAATTAGCTAGTAATCCATATGAAGCGAAGTATTCACATCTCAAACACAATATCATGGGCGCCCATGAATGGGTCTAACATGTACCAAAATTTTCATCATAGGAGCTCATATCATCATTGCTCCTCAGTACAGCGCTGGTCAAGTTGAGCAAGCGAATTGATCACAGCGAGATAGATGAAAGGTTCATAGACAGGACATAATAACATCATCATTCCAAGTGTAATGGACAGCATGACAATATTGCTCCTAGCATACCAACGTAATAAAAAATTTATCATCACAGGAGCTCAAATCACCATTGCTCCTCAGAAGAAGGCTGTCCATTATGAACAAGTGTAGTTATCACAGCCGCGGGCAACAAATGGTTATGCAAACTACACAATTCAATCATCGTAGCAAGTGTAATGGACATCAGCACCGAGTTATAGTTAATTATTAAAACGTCATCACAGGATCTCATGTCATCATCGCTCCTCAGACCAACGCTGCTCCAGATCAACAAAATATCATCAACGGAGCTCGTGTAGTCATCGCTCCTCAGCAATGAAAAGGAAGCTCAAAAAGGATTTCAGCAATGAATTTACGAAAAGATCATAATCGCAGGAGCTCAAACGCTTCCTGCAGTCAACGGATATCACATCTTACGAAAGGGAGCATCACAGGAGCTCAACAATGTCAGCATGAAGCTCGTCACAGGAGCTCAACAATCACAGAGAGCAAAACAAATGCCAGCATGACAGGGTTATGGAAAGAAATCCACGGTTTCCAGATGTTAAAGATCATCACAGGAGCTCAACATTTTGTCATTGCTCCTCAAATCAACGCAAGTCGGCAATATCAAGCCAAGTAAATGGCATAGCATATCAAATCAACGCAAGAGCATATCACAGAGAACGAATTTACTCAAATAAAAATCCCAGTAAATGGCATAGCCAGATACCAGCAACCAAGAGCATATCCTCGTACGAGGCACAATGGCCAGCAAAAAAACGACCATCATCACAGAGAACGATGGATAAACACAATCGCATGGCGAGTAGATATGCAGCCATACCAAGGATCAACAAGATCGCCAGGAACAAATTTCGAACCATAGCCAGCAGCACGGCCCCCAAAATTCGAACCATAGCCAGCAGCACCGGCACCAAATTTCGAACAATAGATATGCATGCAAACCAAAATTTCGAACCATACATATGCATCCAAATCATAGATATGCAGGCATACCGACCCAACAAATTTCAAAAGAGGTAATAATATTTGCATGTCGGCACCCCCAAATCTCAGTCCACTGCCGGAGTAGGCAGCCAAACCACCACCGCCAGAATAGCAAGCAAACCAATCACCGCCGGAATAGCCAAACACCACCACCGGTAGACCAAAAATAGCCCACAACAGAGATAACCCGCAACTTCCATGGCCAAATAATGTCGAAAAAAAGCCTCGAAATCGGATAGCGTCGGCAAGAGGGGGGCGAGAATACCTCGAACCGAAGTCGAAAGCTCCAGGCGAGGAAGGAGCCCCACGAAGCTGATCGTCCAACTCGTGCAAGAGAAGATGGAGTCCAAGGACAACCTCGTACCTCCACTCAAGCTCCGATCTTCGGCGCTTCCTCCCCAACTCGGAGAAGTGCGAGCACCGTGATTCAGAGGAGGAGACCATCGCGGGGGAGATGGGAGAAACAGGAAGGAAGGGAAGGTTGGAAATCGCACGGACTTGACAGACGAGACAACTCGCCTAGGCCTCCGTGAAAGGTCACGGGTGGGAAAGACTCGAGAGCCCAGGGTTTTGCCCACAAACCCGCGGTTTACTCGCACATGGGGGGTGGGTTACCTGCGATTTCGCGGGTTACACCGCCTCCCGAACGGCACCTTAGAGATGCTTCTTGATGACAATGCATGAAATTTTGTATTAGCAATGTGTTAGTTTGCTGGAGATGGGGGCAATTATATATATATAAATATATATGAGGAAAATGGGGCTGCCCCCTAGGGGGAGCTAACTTAACTTATATATATGTATATATATATATATATATATATAGTACACCAGGAAAATGTCGCGAGGTCGAATACTACCTCATACCAGGAGGGAACATTTCATTTCTGAAGGGTGGTATTACGTATGATTAATACGTAATCGATCGAGCACTACTTGAAAACGGTTCTTCTGTTCAGAAATGAAATGTTCCCTCCTGGTATGAGGTAGTATTCGACCTCGCGACATTTTCCAGCAGCTATTAATATATATAATACCAGATGGGATCTTTCAAGAATCTCAAAGTCATAAAGAAGATATCCAATACCACCCTTCATTTTCCTAATGAAGCAACACTCTTTAATACTAGATTCCAGCTTTCTTGCATGGAACCTCATTAAAGATATATATATATATATATATATATATATATATAGGAGAAACTTCAAATGAGGCGGGGTCTCACCATATATATGGTGAACCACCCTCAATTTAGGCATCTTTCTAATATATTTTACAATTTCTTATTTCATACATATAATAATAAATATTAACACAACATGTATAGTGAAATAAAATTATGAAAATATTATTATAATGGATGGAAACATTGATTTGAATTTAGATGCTATATTTTACAAAATTCATTTTTTTACAATGTGCAGTTTATATTTTACAAAACTGTTACAGAGTTTTTACTAAATTCGCAGTGGCTTTTACAATTTCAGAGAAGCCCCCACCTCATTTGAAAGGTCCCCTATATATATATAGGGAAAACTTGAATTAAGGTGGCGCCTTAGTTCAATCATGGTACGACACTCCATAAAGTCCGTTGGATCTTGATCTACTGTCATAAATGAAACCACCAAATTAAACCAAAACCACCATCCAAATAACCTCAAACTCGCTATTTTTAGAAACGAAATTAATTAGTTGCTATATTATCTCTTTGCTCATTAACTACTCGAATTGATTTACTAAATATATCATCCATCATAATAAACGTCTCAATTAATCGAAATTACCAAAACAATATTCGGCGGAGGTTCGCTCTCCCTCAAGTTCTTCGTCTTCCCTCGACGTAGAGGCGATGATGTGCGTGGAGATGATGCTGGTGTGTGACAATGGCGTCGGGATGCATGACGACGACAACGACGATGCATGCAACAACATGAGATGGTTGGATACAATGATGATGCACATTCTTAGTAATTTTCTCTTTTTTTATTCATCTATTAATCAAGTCCAGGGTATTTTAGATTGCTTTGTTTTTTATTTGGATTTTAATTTTATTTTGATTACAACTCAATGTAATCTTCAAAGTTTCTCATTTGTTTTATTTTTGAATCAGCGTTCCTGATTTACTAGTGGTTATGATTGATTGTTTTTTTCAAATACCGGTGATTACGATTTTGTAATTTATAACACCGTATTGTAAAATATACCAATCTTTTGTAAATTGATAACAAGTATTTCAAAACGTGAGCCTTTATTCAATCATATTTTCTGGAATATTCAACGCATTTTTAGTTCTTTTGAGTTCAATCATATTTTCTGGATTATTCAATATTTTGAAAGTTTGGGTTCCCCCATTCTTTTGAGTTCAACACACTTTTCATTTTTTTCTTCTGAATTATGTTTATAGATTGAAATATGTAGAATGAGAATGAAAATGTCACCTAAAAGAACGAAAATTTTGATTAAGAATGTAAATATGTTTTTACAGATAGAATATGTCCAAGGTTGCTAGTATCAATAAATGATTTTTTTATTATAAAAAGTTGTGCATCTTGTTATATTTTCGCTCAAAAGATGATGTATTTTTCAAAAATCAAATTAGTTGAAATCCCATCAACTGTGAATTAAATACTAAAGAGATGTGAAATCCCATCGATTCTGGATTATATTTTACATTTTGATATACTAATTTATATGACTAATTGTATAATTTACATTTTTATTCATTGATTTACAATTCTGTATGTATTTTTACATGTTATCCTTTTTTAGAATAAATGATAAACTACTGATTGACTTTTTATTTTGCAGATTATCATATAATTGTTACAATGAGAGCGCGGATTTTACAAAATCTACACAAATTTTACAATGGATGACAAATTTCGATGGACCACGATACGAGAAACGCGTTGGACGGACATAAATAATTTATACATTAATAATAAGCAATTTATTTTACAAAAATCACATGAATTTTACAAAAAAGAAACACATTTTACGAAAAAGTATCACAGTTTACAAACGTTACTCTAACAGAATGTTCTCAAAACAGACTACAAAAAATTGCAAAATAAATTGAATTCAGTTTAGAAAAAGACTATGAAATTTATAAAAAATATTATATTTTACAAACATTGCTTCCACAGAATGTTAGATGATTATTTTCAAAATAATTTAAATGCAGTTTACAAAAGGAATGTTCACCACGTGTATATTAATTGATTAGCACATAATCAAATCATCCCATATTTTGGGAAACATATTTACACAAAAATCTCCATATATTAGGAAATATAGTTGTAAAAAAATCCCATCATTTTAGGAATTTTTTCCCATGCGTATATCAATTTATTAGCACATAATCAAAGCACCCTATATTTTAGGAAACACATCTACACAAAAATTACAAATTTTCGTCAGATTTGGGCTTTTTTGCGAATTTCAGTGGTGAGGTATTTGTAATTTATAACTCGGGATTATAAAATATCTCAATCGTTTGTAAATTATTAACGGTTATTTCAAAACGCGAACATTTTTTTATCAGATTTTTCTGGAAAATTCTGTACATCACTCGATTATACCTAAATATAGAATGATCAATGACGTGTAATTTACCAAATTAGTAGTAATTTAATCCACCACCATATTAGGAATGTTAGTTGGCATGAAAACCATCTAGTGGTTTCAATCTCATTCGTACACTCATCATTCAACGGCTTAAGATGACACCTTTCCATAATCAAGGAAAGGTGCCACCTCAATTCAAGTGCACCCTATATATATATGGGTTGATGGGGCTGCCCCCTGGGGGTTGGGTAATTTTTTTTTATTTTTTTGAAAAATATCATTATGTATATTCATTCCTATATCCATCCTATATGCCATTCGAATTTCGTCAGAAACAGAGACTCCTACGGCCTCCATCCAGACAAGGTCGATTTAAAAAATCCTGCGATCATTAGAAAAATGACGTCTGGATGGAGGCCGTAGGAGTCTCTGTTTCTAACGAAATTCGAATGACATATAGGAGGGATATAGGGATGAATATACATTGTGATATTTTCCCAAAAAAATAATTTTTTTTTGCGAAAAATGGGGTGGGGGCAGCCCCATTTTTCCCACATATATGTATATATATATAGGATTTCTTTCAAATAGGATGCAGTCCTTCCATAGTTAAGGAAGGCCAGCCCCTTTTTGTATAAAACGGGATGACTTTGGTAGAATACATACACAGTTTTGTATTATAATGTGAAGTTTTAATGTTTGTATTATACTACACAGTTTTGTATGCAGCTTTGTATTTATAACGTGCACCTATAATACAAACTGTATGCGTATTCTACTAAAGTGCTCGTTTTTATACAAAAAAGGGGCGGCCTTCCTGAACTCAGGAAGGACTGTGTCCTATTTGAAAGGCACCCTATATATATATATATATAGTACACCAGGAATACATCGAAACATGTTTTTGCAAACCAAACATTTTGCGGCGAAAAGGTTCACTAAAAGATCTTCGTTTTGGATGGAATTTTTGAACATGCAAAGTTACATTTTTTTAGTTCCCATGCTTTGATCGGTGAAAGATTCAAATAGTTTTACATTTTTTTAAATAATGGTTGTCAGTGGCACACAATGTCTCGGGTGTATGTTGGAAATCTTGATTCACGTTTCA
This sequence comes from Ottelia alismoides, assembly GCA_037367405.1. Taxonomy (NCBI): domain Eukaryota; kingdom Viridiplantae; phylum Streptophyta; class Magnoliopsida; order Alismatales; family Hydrocharitaceae; genus Ottelia; species Ottelia alismoides. The sequence continues at coordinate 269,884 of JAZKJV010008273.1, forward strand.
CAGAAGGGTTACTTGAAGATGAATTCCGAGTATATGGCGTCCTGCGCAGGTAAACTTTTGTCAAGTTATTAAGTAATATCGGGGCCTGGATTATTGATATTCTACTGTCGTGAACATGGATGTTATATGTCTTGAAATTTAACATCGTTTCAAATAAATTGCATTCATTTCTTAAGTCAATATTGAAGTGCCTGACAATTGGATGTTTGCCTTCTAGTTAAATGCAGAACCCTATGTATCAAAATGTATACGTCATAGTAAAATTAGATTTTATAATGCCATTCCTTATTGACTGTACACTTTGTCCTTATGCTTATAATCCTTATGGATCCAATCTGAACACTGGCAGGTAATGTTAAAATGGATCCATTTTGTGCTCTCATACTACTGAGTGATGAAAATGATTTAGATTGTGGATTATTTGCTTGCCTAAATAGGGGTCATTGGAAACTGGAGCTCATCGGAATAATGTAGAAAGCCTTATTCATTTGTAGATCAATCTCATTTAATAATAATGTGTTTTGATAATATCTGTTTTCTTGATATCATCTACTGGGCATGATTTTAAGTGCTCTTTGTTTCGTCTATTTACAAAAAAGAACATACTAGAGGCATGCTGTCAACAAGCTGACGAACTATAAATGTAACACCCCAACCCCAAACATAGTGTCATACCTAAAACTTACAAAGTGTGAGTGTGGTATATAAGTTGTGGGGATTACTACTTGACAACTTCGGCTTAAGCATTTTGGGTGGTTGTCAATGGGTCCATTTGGGCCCGAACCCAACAAGTTGTCAGGGTCAGTTTTCCTCGATAACGGACCGGGGACCTAAGCCCGGGACGTTACAATAAAAATGTCACAGTAGCAATAAAAAATATAATTTGAAATGAGCAATTTCTTTTAGTTTATAAATACATCAGTAATTTAGATCTTTTGTTTTCTTAGATTTGGACTGTGCGAACATTTGTATCCTATAATTATATAGACAATACTTTACATATTGTAAAACATCCGATCGATCCTAAATGGTCAGTAGCATCTAAATATAATATTGTCCAAATCACTGTCATTCGCAGGTAAAATAAATAGAAGATCAAATCATCTTTAACCCTGACGTAGAGTAGAAGACAATTGCTTCTTCAGTATTTCTTAACTAAAGAAATCAGGGATATACTGATTGTGAATTGAAAACTGGTACATTGAGAATTTAAATCTCGAATAATTATAAACACTTCAATAATTTAAATAAATGGATGACAAATATACGATGTTATCTACCTCGACGAGCTTAAGCTTTCAATTAGCGATATAGCTTAAATAGTTATAATATTGTTGTTAGGATTATCTATTATAATTATTTTACTTTTTGAGTAATGCAACCCTTCTAAGGGTATTCATGTAATTCGTACTTATTGGCCTCTAAGTTTTCGTACTGTATAAGAAATCCCATGCCCAATGGAATAGATGATTCTTCTTCTTTTCTCCACATATTATCAGAGCAACGGTCTTATGTCGGAGTTCTGACCTAATTCTCCAATCGCCACCTCAAGCCTCCGTGTGCCCTTGCGCGACCCTCTCTCCTTGACCTAGGGCCCCGTTCAAGGCCCCCTCCTCTGTGTGCCTGCGCAGCCATCGCCGCTGCTCTCTCTCCTCTTTTCCCAACCTGGGGCCGCTGCCGTCGTTGCAAGTATCTCGCTGATCTCATGCGGACCCTTGCGCAAGACCTAGGCGGCACTGCCGTTGCTGGTGACCTGCTGCAAGGGTCTCGCTGACCCTCACACAGATTTGGGCAGTGGGTCCTAAGATCTACAAGCCACTGGTAGGGCCCTAGAGATGTCATCTACATTCAGATCTTTGCTGGGATTATTTTTGGCTTTTTCTTCGAGTACTTTTTGCATTGAAATCCGGTTATTTGTATTGTTTCTGATGCTTGGTTGAAGTAATTTCAGATTACATTTGAGTATTTCAATCCCTGACTACGATGGCTACGATGTCTAGCGAGACAAAACCTCTCTTTTCGACATCTAATGTGATGATGCATGGTACATCTATCAAACTTATAGTCACTGACAATTATGTGCTATGGTCTCGAGCGTTTAAACTGTACATCGGAGGTTAGAGGAAGATTTTTATACTGACGAAGGAGCCTCTAAAGGAGGAAGACAAGGATTACGAGTCATGGCTTAAAGACAACTACCAAGTCATGAATTGGACGACGAATAACGTGGAATCCCATATAACAACAAACCTTCTGTTCAAGGAGATGTCCAAAGAGATATGAAATGAGTTGGAGCATGCATACTCCCAAAAGACGGCGAAGTCACGACCGAAAGACATCTACATGAGGATTTGGTCTGCCTCACAAGGAGAATCTACCTTGGTAGAATACTACCGTCATCTCATGGGGCTCTACTAGGAACTTGCCATATTTCACCTAGCATGTTGTACTAAACATGTGACTGAATGATCCGAGTGGCAAGTATACATGTTTCTTGCTGGATCACATCCACGCTACCAGAATGTCAAAGAGCAATATCTTACTTCTTATACCTTATCATCGATTAAAATCATCTTCAGAATCATGGTGAATCGAATTTAAGAAAACCACATTTGAGGATTTTCAAAATTAGGATTTTTCATCCTTAATTAGTTATTTTAATCAGTTACTTATAAAATTTAAATAAATTGAGATAGTAATCTCAATGTTTTTGGTAGATAAAATTAGTTAGAAGTCAATTAGACTCGATTTGGATTTTATTTAATTTGAATTTGATTCTCTTTCTAATTTTGTAATCCAACCCCTCCTATATAAATAGGATGGTAGACATTTGTTTAGGACAGTTCAGAATATATGAAAAATTGAGATTTATCTCTCGCTCTCTATCTCTCTCTTAGCTTGATCTTCGCGATTCATCTCTAAAATCTTGTGCAACCGGGGTGTTTTCTCCTCTCATGCCCTCTAATTTCTTCTCCACCAAATATTTCCACCGTCAAGATTATTTTTCACCGTTGGATTTTTTCTTTGCATCAATTGTTATCGGAGCATGACAATTGAATCATTCCTACGATTCGACAATCCTGTTGCATATTGGCGAATGCAATTATATTTGAGCCGTCTCGGTTATGGTTCACGTACACGACAACAACGATTTAAGCATCACCTATTATCAAGCGTGAAAGTTCAACAATGGTTAAATGACAATCTATTCATTCATGAAGAAGGATCAACAACCCATGTGTTCCTTGGAGGTATTTTCGTGCAACTTAAAATTTATTTAACATATCTTCGATACAAGATGAAAATGAAGACACGAGACCCATATTTGATGAAGGTCCCAAAGATGAAAAGTACGAGGTTCTTGATTTCACCGCTTCTAAAGTCCAGGAAGCCCCCACACTACCAACACCAATGTCGCCAACAATTGCATCACCTCTACCCTCGTCACATGTTGTGGTCGCGCCACCAGCATGAACACTGCCACCAATGGCTTCAACACACCAGCCCTTGGTTGGAGCACCCCCCACCGGTCGTGCGACCTCTTCCCACGTGCCAGCCCTGCTCCTCCTCCCCAATGGCGACATCAGTTCATCGTTGCGGGCCTTGTTTCCCTCCTCGGAGATGTGGCTACCTCAAACGGTGCCATCGAAGTCACGACAACTTGGACCCATGCCGCCACGGTACGCATATCAAGCATGCTCATCACCTTGATGAATGCGTTGTTCGTGCGGTTGTCGTTGTATTTGCTGTCATCGCGTGCCCTGCACACTCCATTCCCAGATTTTTGCCGCCGCACTTGCGTGACCACACATCATCAATGATGTTGAAATCCTAGCTTTATGGTTTGGCTCCCCCGACGATGGAAGGGAGGATCCCCATGTTGGGCTCCTGATTTATCTCCCATGAAGAGCCAATTTCATAAAATCAGGGAATTGGAGTGGTTTTAGGAATATTTTAGAGGTACCCTCCAACCAAAACCTTCAATCTAAAAGTTAAAGTTAGTGGGAATTAAGAGGAATTCCTTTAAGTGAAGGGGTAGAAAATTTGCAACCATGCCTCATGGTGGAAAGAAATTATAAATGTAATCTGAATCAAAGATAAATTAGTTAAAATTGGGGAGATTCGAGCTAGGATTTCGTATTAAATTCCACAATGACGAATTGAAGATCAAGTAATTTGTCAGGAGACGAATTTTTCAAGCAGTGGAGAATGATTCAATTATTCCTAAATTGATAGGGCACATTGAATTTAAGAAAATTGTAGATTTGGAGATTTTCAAATTTAGGATTTTTCATCCTGAATTAGTTAATTTATTTAGTTGCTTATTTTATTTAAATAAATTGAGATTGTAATCTCAACATTTTTGGTAGATAAAATTAGTTAGAAGTCAATTAAAACCAGTTCGGATTTTATTTAATTTGAATTTGCATATCTTTCTAATTTTGTAATCCCACCCTTTGTATATAAATGGGATGGTAGATATATGTTTAGGACAGTTCAGAATATATGAAAAATTGAGATTTATCTCTCGCTCTCTCTATCTCTCAGCACAACTGGGGCGTTTTCTCCTCTCCTGTCCTTTAATTTCTTCTCCACCAAATATTTTCACCATCAAGATTATTTTTCATCGTTGGATTTTTCGTCTGCATCACATCTCAAGCTCATTTGGCATCTGATTATGACAACACAACGACAAGAGCTCCTGTCCAGAAATCCACCGGACAAAATGCCCAACTTTCAACATCTGAGTATTCCCGTTTGATGGAGATGTTACATGGATCTGATGACACATCCAGTGAGGCCACTCCAACTGCTCATCTATCCGTTCCGTTAGGTACCATTGCTACTATTGCTATCGCTTATGCTCCCACATGGGTCATTGAATCCGAAGCATCCACTCAAATAATAGGAGAATGTAGTGTTTTGACTTTGTCTCAACCTTCTTCCACAGTGAAGTAGGTCAGAGTGGCCAATGGGGCACATTCACCAGCTACTTCTATTGCGTCTATGGAGTTCTCTTCCAGACTCCGTCTTATAGGGGTTCACTGTGCCCCAGATTTTCTCTTGAGCTTACTGTTTGTTCATAAGTTATGTACTGAACTACAGTGTCATGGGATTTTTGATGAGCTATCTTGTTATTTTCAAGATATTTAGATGATGCAGATTTTTGGTGAGGGACATGAGAAGAATGGACTCTACTATCTTGACATTCCTGTAGACTCTACCTTTGTTGGCGCTGTATCAATTTCTACTGATCATTTATTATGGCATCTTCGTGTTGGTCATCCATATGCTAAAGCCCTCTCCATGATATTCCTCGAACTTTCTTTATTGAGGCCGTTTGAATGTGAGGCATGTCAGTTCGGAAAACATCATAGGAAGTCTTTTCCTGTTAGAGTTGCTCCTCAGATATCCAATCTTTTTGCTTTGGTTCGCTGTGACATATGGGGGCCTTGTCCGGTTCGTGTTATAGGTGGTTACAAGTATTTTTTTCATCTTTGTCGACAATTATATCAGATGTTCTTGGGTCTATTTAATAAAAGAAAGATCAGAGATTAATAAAATTGTTAAATCTTTCTTTCAATTTGTTAGTACTGCCTTCTCTACGTCTATTCAAAATTTGAGAACTAATAATGCCCTTGAATTTACTAAACTTGATTTGGTATCCTTTTTTGATTCTCAAGGTACTATTCACCAAACTTCCTGTGCTTACACCTCTGAACAAAAAAGGGTTGTTGAAAGAAAACTTCGTCACCTTCTAGATATTGTAAGGTCTCTTCTCTGTCACGTGAAGGTACCTAAGACCTACTGGGGGATTCCATTATTACTATTGTTCACCTTATAAATAGGATACCCTCATGTCTTAAATGGAGTCACTCCTTTCTCATTACTTTACCCTGGTAAAACACCTTTTCCCGTGCCTCTACGTATTTTTGGGTGCATAATCTTTGTTCACAATTTTCATACTGCAGATAAATTGTTTGCTCGTGTAGTCAACTGTGTTTTTCTCGATTACTCACGGACCCAAAAAGGGTATAATGCTATGATCTCGTGGGACATCATTATCATGTCTCTAATGATGTCACCTTTTTTAAACAAACATATTCTTCACACAATCTGTCAGCGACATACCCTTGGAGTTACCACCACTACCTATTATTTATAAAAGAAGGAATGCTAATAATGATGAATATGTTCCTCTATCGACTCATTTTTTGTAGGAAGATGTACCTTCTCCTAATGCCCCTCCCACTATTCGTTTGGATGCTCCATCTGACCTTCCTATAGCTCTGCGATGAACTAAGAGGCAATGTACTCTCTATCCTATCTCTTCTTTTACTTCCACTGGCAGTCTTTCTAGTAGTGTTAGATAGTTTACAGATGCACTATTTTATATAATCATATTGACGCAGTGCAAGATTGTGGTTGGAAGATGGCCATGGACGGGGGAAATGTGATCTCATGCCTTGTCAATGTGGGGTGAAACCAGTTGCATGCAGATGAGTTTTCACGACAAAACAATCTCTCGATAACACAATTGATAGGTTGAAAGCTCGACTAGTGGCAAAAGGCTTTACTCAGACTTTTGGTGTGGATTATTTTAAGACTTTCTTGTCGACAACCAGATTGGGCTCTGTTCGCACTATCCTATCTGTTGTTATGAACAAAAATTGGCCTATATTTCAACTTGATGTGAAAAATGCTTTCCTATATGGTGATCTTAAGGAAGAAGTTTACATGCTACAACCACTTGGATACTCAATCGAGGGGGCGTATGTATGTTGATTGTACAAGGTCATCTATGGCCTGAAGCAAAGCCACGAGATTGGTTTGACAAGCTAACCACTGAGATAAGCTCTCTTGGGTTACAGAGGATGACATCGGATTACTCTGTCTTTGTGAGACGGTGGGCCATTGGGACTGTGATATTGGCCGCCTATGTTGATGATATGGTGATTACCGATGATGACGAAGCAGGACGTGCAAAGACCAAGGCATTCCTCTAAAAGGTGTTTGTCACCAAGGATCTTGGTTAGATACTCTACTTCTCGGATATAGAGGCTATCTGCACAACATGAGGGTTGCATTTATCACAAAGGAAATATTGCATGGATATTCCTACAGAGGCAGGTCTGCTTGGTTGCAAACCATTGAGTATCCGGCAGAGACATAAAAACATACTACCTCTCTTAATCCCGAGTTCGAGGATCATGCTAGATACAAAACCTTGTTGGCAAACTACTCTATCTCATCGTTACCAGACCATATATTTCATATGTTGTGAGTATGGCAAGTCAACATATGGAGAGACCTTGCTACAATCATTGGCAGGAGGTTCTTATGAATCTATGATACTCTGTTATCTGAAGGGCTCTTCAGGATGTGGCTTATTCTACAAAGTCAACAACCAGTCCAACATCACTGCTTATGCTGACGCGGATTATGCTAGCTCTCCTGAAGACAAATGTTCCACCACTGGATATGCAATGTTCCTTGGTGGAAACATGGTTACGTGGCGTAACAAGAAACATGCTATGATGTCCATGTCAAGTGTTGAAGCAAAATACAAGGCAATGGCCCAAGCTACATGCGAGATTACATGGTTGATGTCTTTCTTGATAGAAATTGGCCTTCCTACAACTACTCGTGTTCCACTACACTGTGACAACAAGTCTGCCATGTATATTGCCTGCAATCCAGTATTTCATGAAAGAATTAAGCATATTGAAGTTGACTGTCATTTTTTACGTGATGCTGTACGAGAAGGAAAGATCTGCATGCCACACGCATCCTCTGACTCTCAGATTGCAGACATCCTCACAAAGGCTATACCAAAGAAACATGTTTCTCGGCTTATTTCCAAGTTGGGCATGATCGACAGATATACTCCAACTTGAGGGGGTGTTAGAATTATCTATTATAATTATTTTACTCTTTGAGCACTATAACCCTTCTGATGAGGGTATTCATGTAATTCATACTTATCTATTTCAATACGTGATCATTCATATGCATATCTAAATTATCACCACTAGGAAATTAGAAAGTAAGTCTAGTTTTGTCGTTGCTGATGGCTTGGCGGTATGTTTGGCTTCTACGCGTGCCTCGCTCCCAATGGACTATCTCGGCATACCTTTGGGTCTGGGAGAGCAAGACTTCGGGATTGGTTGAGGGTGGTGGATAAGGTGGAGTTGAGATTGGCAGGGTAGAAGGCCTCTATTCTATCGGGGGGGGGGGGGTAGGTTGGTTTTGCTCAAGGTGGTTTTGTCGTCCATTCCAATTTATTTTCTGTCAAGTCGCAAGTTACCAAAGGGGATCCGCGCGAGGCTGGAAAGGAAGATGCGCGCTTTTTTGTGGGGCAATGCTACTAGAGGGCGCGGAGGGGTCCATCTAGTGGGATGGGAGGATGTCTTGCGGAGAAAGGATTGGGGGGGTTTGGGGGTAAGATCTCTTGAGCAGATGAATGAGGTGCTTTTGTTTAAATGGGCTAGTAGGGTGTGGGGACCGGGTGATGATCTTGTCTGCTTGGTGGTTCGAAGCATTTACGGGGTGAAGGGAACGCCCCATTCGCAGCTGCTTAACCTTGCGGCAATGACGCCTTTTTGGAGGCGTGGTGAAGATGTTTGCAAAATATAACTCTCTTCAGACCGGTCGTTGGAAGGGGGGACTCCTTTACTTTTTGGGAGGATGATTGGTCGGGGGCGGGAGCGCTTTGCTCTCAATTTCCGAGGTTATTTGCCTTGGCGGACGATAAGCTTTGTTCGGTGGCAGATTGATGTATGGAGGGGTCTTGGTGGCCTTCGTTCTCCGCTAACTTCTCGGATCGAAGATTTGAGGATTTCTTGGTGCTACTTGACGCTGTAGGAAAGGTGGGTGCACGTATTGGGGGTAGAGATCATTAGTGCTGGAAGGAAGGGAGGTTCTCGGTTAAAGACGCCTATGGGGCCATCTCCAGATCGCCGCCGGCGAACTCGGAGGTGCTGAACAGGGACTGTGCTTCTATTTGGGCCCTTAATCTTCCTGAGCGTGTTGGGATATTCCTGTGGCTTCTCAGGCACAAGAGGTTGATGACACGTGATCGGTGCGTCAAGTTCCTGGGCGTCATTGCAGACAAATGCTTAATATGTGACAATGCAATTGAATATGTGGAACACCTCTTTTTTACATGCCCAATGGTATCACAAATTTGGCAGGAGGCGGGTATTGATTGGTGCCGATCCGATGAGTTTCAGACTTTTTGGAATTCGATTTATGAGAATAGGGTGAGAACAAGAAGGGAGCGGCTCTTGCCCGTGGCTATTCTTTGGGCGGTTTGACGTGGAATAAATGACCTACTTTTCTCGGGCCAAAGATTTTACAAAGAAAATGTCGGGTGCTTTGCAAGGAGATTGTTAGATGATTGGATGTTGTAATGCTCTTTTTTGCTGTGTATGTTGGGGTGGTGTAACCTTATGTCCGTTGGAGGTGTCTCCTTTAGTTATATAAATATATTTTGATGGGGCGGGCACCACCGAGTGCTTCCCCCTACCTTGCAGACTTTCAAAATAAAAAATTATTAGAGCTAAATGGGAGAGATGAGTGACATGAAGAGGCGTGCCCATCATATCTGATAACATATGGAGCGACATTGGCAATACATGATTGACAAGCCAACAAACTGCCGTGAATGTTAGTGGTATATCGGTATATCAACACCAGACATGTTGTAGGCATGCTGCAGTATGGGGGCTTGCCATCAATCTACTGTGATATCTAAAATTGTACTCTTGTGTCGAACCCTACGCCCTAAGGAGCGGGATGAAACTACGGGAGAAGCCCTCAAAGGGGTGGATATTCTATTGAATTTCTCAATGAATACATGGGGTGAGTGGCTCCTTATATAACCTCTCAGACAGATAGGAGTCCCGTCGTTCATCCATGTGAGAATAAACATGAGTGGGGTAATTGGATCTTGATGAGATCCATTTACCCACCTATTACATTCTCTAACAACATCCTTAATTTCAATTGCATGCAATTATGAGGACCTGGCATCTTGGATTCATGATATATCGGTATAGCAACACCATACATGTTGTAGGCATGCTGCGGTATAGGGGCTTGCCATCAACCTACTGTGATATCTGAAATTGTACTCTTATGTGGAACCCTACGCCCTAAGGAGCGTGATGAAACAACGGGAGAAGCCCTCAAAGGGGTGAATATTCTATTGAATTTCTCAATGAATACATGGGGTGAGTGGCTCCTTATATAACCCCTCAGACAGATTGGAGTCCCGCCATTCATCCATGTGAGAATAAACATGAGTGGGGTAATTGGATCTTGATGAGATCCATTTACCCACCTATTACATTCTCTAACAACATCCTTAATTTCAATTGCATGCAATTATGAGGACTTGGCATCTTGGATTCATGATATATCGGTATAGCAACACCATACATGTTGTAGGCATGCTGCGGTATAGGGGCTTGCCATCAACCTACTGTGATATCTGAAATTGTACTCTTGTGTGGAACCCTACGCCCTAAGGAGCGGGATGAAACCACGGGAGAAGCCCTCAAAGGGGCGGATATTGTATTGAATTTCTCAATGAATACATGGGGTGAGTGGCTCCTTATATAACCCCTCAGACAGATTGGAGTCCCGCCGTTCATCCATGTGAGACTAAACTTGAGTGGGGTAATTGGATCTTGATGAGATCCAATTACCCACTTATTACATTCTCTAACATCATCCGTAATTTCAATTGCATGCTATTATGAGGACCTGAAGACTGTTATATTCTCGCCTTGATATCTAAGGTTGGTAAGTTATTTTGGCCTGGCATCATTAACTTATCAGTTGCATGCTTTTATGAGCACCTGAAAACTGTTACATTCTCGAGCTTTGTATATTGCTATCCACAAGGCTATTCAATGCAGTGCATGCAGCTCTCACTACGTGCCAGGTCTTGATAATGGTTGTAAAACTTATGGAACCACTATGCAGTTGAATGCATCACTTGAACCCATAATTTCCATTGTATATGGGGCCACTGCTTTAAATGCATCGCACTTGCTATAATTGGTATGGATAAATCAATCAATTTAGTTATTTCAAGGAACATACTGGGTGGGAATTGCAATGCATAATAGAGATTGTAGTCTAGGTTTAAGGACACTTTTGCTCTGCTCTTTTATGTAGTGTAACTAATGAAGGAATGTTATTACATTTTTTAATTTGGTATATAGCTGGAAAGTAGTTTCTATTCATTGTGTATTCATGCTGCAGTGTTTGGGTTGCTGGAAGGCCGCCTGGTTATGCATTTATCGAATTTGATGATCACCGAGATGCTGCTGATGCGATCCGTGGTCTTGACGGTAAGATTAATGGTAGTCAACTACTATTTGGAAAATTTGGAAGCCTTTGTGCTAACTTCCCTTTCGTCTTTGTAGAGTAATTATGGCATCTCCTGTTGATCAGTGTTTCTCTTCTTGAGAGCTAATATTATTTTCTTACCCCCTGCTCTATTGAGTTCAAATGATGTTCATGTAGTGATTTGTGTTCTCTGTGAAATGAAATTAGTGGTGTACCGTTTTTTATTTTTGCAAGCACATCCAAAAATGTTTTCTTGTTGAGGGAGAAAGGATGAAAATAGAGTTTTTACTTCTATTTTTTTTATGATCACATCTATGATTGTCTTGTGCAGGGAAAAATGGTTGGCATGTAGAGCTTTCTCATAACTCCAAAGGAGGTGGTGGTAACTGTTATGAATGTGGGGAACCTGGCCATTTTGCACGGGAGTGTCGCCTTCGAATTGGCCCAAGAGGGCTGGGCAGTGGACGGCGTCGAAGCCCCATCCCTCGTTATCGAAGGAGCCCGAGCTACAATCGCAGGTGAATATCCGACTCTTGTCTGACATTTTTGGCTTTGTAATTTTTGTTTTTGTTTTTTCACAGTGAATATATAGAAGCTGAAGGGTAGGCATCTCCTCGACGTTGTACCTTATTTTTCCCTTAAAAAATATCTAACTCTTGTCTTATTGATGATACTTATGTTTATGTCTCAACGTTTCATTTCTTGTGAGATTTATCTTAGTATGTCGTATCTTGGTGAAATACTTCTTATTTAGCGTATCTTTCGATGAGGTTGGGTAACTGAATCATTATTATTGGAGTTGGCATATTTAATGTTTATTTTATTATTTCTATCGGATTTCTTATGTAATTTTCCTTCTAACCATAAACATTTATTATGATATCCTACAAAAGAGAACATGTAATTCATTGCTTAATAGTGCATTTATTTTCTTTTTATGTGGTATGATAGTAGTTATTCTTGTTCGACCTTGTAATATCCCACCAAATGCCATAAAAAACAAACATCGGGAATTTAAAGTGTGTGTGTGTATGTGGGGGGGGGGGTATGGTCTTCCCCAGTTCCCTAACTTGTGTATGTGGCCCGCCCGCCAAGCCCGTCCAGCCCGTTCATGGGCCGGGCTTGGGCAAGAGATTTCGGGAATGGGCCGGCCCGGTCCGGCCCGCTCTTTGGCCCGCCCGTCAATTGGGCGGGCCGTGGGCATGTGCCATAAAACCCGGCCCGGCCCGCACATATAAAAATATATGTTTAAAAACTATATTTTATATACATTTAATATAATATACTTCAAGTTATTATTTTACATTATCATTAGTAATGATAGCTACTGGTGTTCATGACAAGCTACAATGAAGATAATCCGAAGATAGTAGCCAAGTGCAACCATCACTACCACCTTTCTTGCATTCTCGAGTGGAAGGAAAGGAGTTATAGCATGTTTTCTTTATAACACGTACTTAGAAGAAGAAGAAGAAAAAAGACGCATGACTCCAAATTTTGTTGATCATTCAGATGCTCTCGTTGTCTATTTATTCCATTGATGGTAAGAAACAACCATTGCAACTCAATATGGAATTACCAGAAGAGGGCAGTTGGCACACTAGCTGTTGGAGCTGTATAATAAACTGCTCGCATTCGAGCAATGTAATTATGTTGATATGCCATTCACGAGGAATCCTTGTTCGACCTATCTATTGAGTATTACTCTCCACCACTCCATACTAGACCCTAAACCCTATACCCTTAAAAAATTAATAAAAAAGACTTCATATTCGGCCCATGGGCCGGCCCGGCCCGACCAGGCCCATACATGGGCCGGGCTTGGGCTGTGAAGTATGGGCCGTGAACCGGGCCGGGCCGGGCCTTGGACAAGGGGTTTTAAAACCTCGGCCCGGTCGGCCCGGCCCGGACTTTGGCCAGGTCTACCTGAGAGGTATTTCGGTTCCCCATGTGAAAACATGTACGATCAACAACAACAAATCAGTCTGTTCCTCAAGCCTTAGATTAGGCGAAGGGGCCGGGGCAAAGAGGTTTGATGGAGAGTGGATGCGGGTGGAGAGTCGACGGCTGCACGCGAGAAAGGTCACCGATACCCATTCAGAGGATGCTGAGGGATGGGGACACCTCTTTCTGAGTAAAGTATTTACGCTGCGGAGGATGGGGGCATCGTGTGCCTGATTGTCAGGACCCAGTTAGGTACTTCGCTTGTGGGGGTAGCGGCCATCGCAGCTTCCGCTGCCCTCAGGGTTGGGCTTACAATGGTACATGTCAAGAATGGGGTGCGACTTTAGCTCGTGAGGCTTTAGGTGAGGAGAGTAGAGGAGAGCTTTTGGTCGGGGTTTGCAGAAACTTGGGGAAAGGATTGCAGGAAGCTATAGAGCATATTGACTCGACGATTGGCTGCAACTTTGGCGGGGATGTTATTGACCTCGGAGAGGCTTTGGTGTGTGCCAGGGGCCTTAACGAGGCAGAGGGTAAGTTGTTGAACCTCTCTCGTCATGTGGCGAGGCTGATCCACTGGAGGTCCCCATCGACGAGGGATGGGATGGCAGATGTCACCAACGAGGAGCGGAAGGTGTGGATCGGTGGTCTCCCTCTGTTGTGGAGGAGCCTTGGGGTGGTGCGCGAGCTGCTGCACCGGTGCTCCAGGCCAGGGCTATAGTCTCTGATGGGCTCCGGCGTGGCAAGCCTTTGGGGGCGGTGGCGATTGGCGTGGCACTCAATCACCCGCTGTTATGGACCCAGGTAATGCGTCACGGAGGTTGTTTCTTCGGAGTGGAGGTGCACGAGGTGGGGCGGGGAGCGTCGGCGAGGGGTCGATGAGGCCGTCGGGGTGCGATGGGATGTCATCGCGGAAGATGGACTCAAAAGGTGCAAGGTCCCCTTTTCAGGGATTTGAATCTGCATGCCCATTTGGGGAAAAAAGGCGGCTTCCTTGGCAACCCAGATTGGCAGGATCCTTAAGGCATCACGGATAAGTCCGGGGGCTGATCCCTCCTTTGCGATGGTTCTCTCGAGTCACACGTTCAGGTCGGGTCACGCAAGCGGGTCAGTGAGCGTGGTTGCGACATCTATGCCGGATCTTGGTGAGGTGTTTCAACCGGACTCTGTGCCTAGGGTTTTATCGGGCTTGTTCGGATGTGTGGAGCTGGTCAATCTGGCGGATCCGTTCGGGTTGGCGAGCCAGATGGCGAGGGTCGGACATGCGAAGGTTTCGCTGGATGCGGATGCAAGTGGGCCATTGCCTTCGGATCTGGTTGCTGCTTATTCACTTCATGCGACACCTGTGCGCACAGGCTCGGACAGGGCGTTTGGGCAGAGTTCATGGGCGGAGAAGCATGGCGAGGAGGAGGGACCTCGATCGACCCTCTTGTCGAATCGGGCGAAGCGACATGGCGATGTGGGGCATTGAGGGTCGCAGAGCGGGGAGTTGTCTGCATCGGTGGTGGCAACGCGACCTATATTCAAAGTGCCAATATTCAAACTACCTATCCGTAACTTCTTTTACAACCACTTTTGGACTACCTTCTTTATACGCATGCGTCCATCATGCGAGAACCCTTGCAAATCTTGGACTGCATCCGTACAGTGATGCAACAGAACTAGCTTATTTACTCGTATGCATTACTAATGCGAGAACCATTGCAAATTTTGAATTACATCCGGGCAACGATGTAGCAACCCTTGCCAAATTTTCATTGCATTTGAGCAATGTAATGCGTCACAAGTGGGAAACGTCCCGACGAAATCTAAATGTTTGTTTAATCTGTTAGAATAAATTTATTATGTAGTTTTTGTTTGTCCTCTTTATGTAAATTACCCATAGAGCTTTTCTCCTATATAAGAGAGCTCTAGGGTTAATGGTAAAGCATCTCATTCATTCCTTTCAACATGGTATTAGAGCGACGGTCCTAGGCCAGAGTTCTTGAAACCTAACCCTAACCCTACCCCACCCGCCGCCCTTTCTTTTCTCTCCTCCGATCGGCGCCGTCGCCTCTTCCACCGCGGCGGCGGCGGTCTTTGGCCTCTCGCGCGCTCTAGCAGCATCCCTGCGGGTGGCCTCCAGTCGCGCGATATCTCCTCTGGTGCGTAAGGTGTACGCGCAGTCCATACGCGCGTGAAGACGAAGCTCGTCGCCAAGCGCCCAACGCCCTTTCGCCAGCAGCAAGCAGCGGCGGAAGCGCGCACGCCCTCCTCGCCATCTCTCGCGCGTGAAGTGCGTGCCCCTCCCCGCCATCTCATCTGCGCGAACGCCCCCCCTGTAGCGCGCCTGGCGACGTGAAGCCCTAACTCCTCATCTGCGCGCCTTGTGCGATCAATGTGCAACTCCTCTGCGCCTGGCGACGTGATTCCCTGTGCGTGTGCCTTCCTGTAGCGGCGCGTAAGGCTGCTCCTGTAGCGTAAGGCGCGTAAGACTCCTGTAGCGTGCTTTCCTGTAGCGTGCTTTCCGGTGCACGCAAGTCATGTGCGTGTGCACCATATGCCCTAGCCGTGCTTCCTTGAATGCACATGTTCTGTACGCGTAACCGTGTTGGGTCTATGAATAAGTAGACATTGTTGTCAGATTGTGTAACCCCAGTTACAGGTTATTGTTGTTGTCATGTCAGACAACAAGGTAGATCTTCCGTCCGTGGGTGCCTTCAAAGGTCCAGCACCAGTTGTGAAGATGGAACGGTACGAACTATGAACTGTGGGCCATGCAGTTCATGAGTCTTATGCAATGCAATGGCAAGAAGCATATCCTCACACAGGAGGAACCTGTTGACAAGACTGGGGTTAACGCCTCATGGGAGGCTGATGACGCTTATGCGCGTGTATGGCTACCCGGTACTGTGTCCATGGAAATAGCCAATGACATTCTGAGTCAACCCACTGCGAAGGCTATGTGGGATATTCTGGCAGCTACATATTCTCCGGCAAAGAATGAGTCCAAGATCTTACAACTCCAGCATGATATCTTCACCTCGAAGCAAAACGGGCGTCCTCTCCATACCCTGTACACCTCTCTGAGGGGTATGTTTGAGAAGCTACACGGGTACATTCCATTGACAGCTACACCGGAGCAGCTCAAAGCATACAGGGACTCGGTGATGACTGGAGTGTTTCTAGCAGCCCTTGATCCGGAGTATGATGCCGCCCGAGCTCAAATTCTTACAGATGCCACCATCCCACCTATGGAGGAGGCCTATCGTAGGTTGAGCAGACTCTCCATATCTCATGGTGGAGTTCCGACACCTTCAGCCATGGCATCTTCTCGCGGCAGAGGAGGCTATTCTCATTTTAGAGGTAGAGGTGGTCGTGGTCGAGGTGGAGGTAACAGACCTCCTAGACAGCCATGTACCTACTGTCGCAGGACTGGACACACTGAGGAAACATGCTATTCTAAGCATGGGTTTCCTACTACTACGGCACGTGTGGCGGAGCAGGCTCAGCAAGAAGGGGTCCTTCCCTTGTCCCGGATCAGAAGTTTGAAGAGTTAGTGGCCAGACTTCGGGAGATCATGCCTGGCCAGGGACCAGCTAGTACTTCAGGCTCCTCAGAGATAGCCGGTTCAACATCCTATTCAGGTACAATGTATGCACTCACTAGTTGTTACAGTGCAGATCTATCAGAATGGATCATGGACTCAGGAGCTTCTCACCACTTATGTGGTGATAAGAAGCAGTTGGATGATTTTATTGCAACTCAGACATGACGCTCTGTGGTGATAGCTGATGGGACACACTCTCCCATTACTGGTCAGGGGAGGTGCAATTGACCCCTGGGATACGGCTTCAGAGTGTTCTTTATGCTCCTAATTTTTCCATGAATCTACTGTCCATTAGTCAAATCACTAAAGATTTACATTGTCGTGCCATATTTGACCCTTCTGCTCTTGTGTTTCAGGACATACTAACGGGCAGAGTGATTGGAACTGGTCGTGAGCTAGGGGGTTTTTATAAACTGGTGCAGTCTCCTTATGCTGGTGTCTCTTCTATGAAGGCTGGATCTGTTTCACCTTACACATGGCATCTCCGATTTGGTCATCTTCCGTTGCAAAAGATGATCCATATCCTTCCTCAGATTTCTCCGAGGTCTACTTTTCAGTGTGACACGTGCCAACTTGGCAAACATCACCGGTCGTCGTTTCAGAGTCGTAAAGGTTCGAGTCGTTATGGTCTGTTTGAGTTACTACATTTTGATATTTGGGGTCCCAGTCGTGTCCCTGACCTTCAAGGACACAGGTTTTATCTTGTTGCAGTTGATGAATTTTCTTGGTTATCTTGGGTTTTTCTACTTAAAAATAAGTCCGATGCTACTAATGTTATCCAGTCTTTCATTATTGAAATAAAAAATATTTTCTCTGCTAGAGTGAAGTTCATACGGTCTGATAATGCTCTTGAATTGTGTAGTTCTCACATCTCAAAATTTCTTATGTCTCATGGGATTGTACATCAGATCTCTTGTGCTTACACCTCCCAACAGAATGGGGTGGCTGAGAGGAAGCATCGTCACTTGTTGGACATCACCAGGACCCTATTGATTCATAGCCGTGCCCCTCACTCCTTTTGGGGGGATGCGGTTCTAACTGCTTGCTATCTGGTCAACCGTATGCCTTCGTCAGTGTTAGGAGAGAAGATCCCGTTCTTGACCGCGTTTCCCGAGAAGGATCTTTTCTCTCTAACACCACGTGTCTTTGGGTCTGTCGTTTTTGTTCATTGCTTCTCTCCTGGTCTTGACAAGCTTTCTCCTAGAGCTGTCAAATGCGTGTTTGTGGGTTATTCCAAAACCCAAAAAGGGTATCGGTGTTTTGATCCAGTTAGACAACGGTACTATGTTAGTGCTGATGTCACCTTCTTTGAGTCCATTATGTATTTCTCTCCTACAGGTGACAGACTCACTCACTCGGAGGAAGGAGATGATATCTATGTACCTCCTCCTCCATCTGTTCCCAGTTCTACTCTACTTACTCCACCACCACCACCGCCGCCGCCACCACCACTAGCAACAGGTTTTTACCCTCAGGTCTATCAGCGTCGGCCCTCTGCTCATGTGCCTCCTCCATCATCCAGCACGCCCGAGGTATGTACTGAACATTTGAGAATTACTAATGGCACAGGTGATTTACATATACAGATGGATGTACAGGTTACAGACGATCCTACTCCTCCAGTTGATGATCTAGACATCCCTATTGCCCATCGAAGGCAGAAGCGTGCTCGGACTTTGAATCCCAAATATGGGATGGATTTTGCATCTCAGGCTTCTTTGGAGCGTTTATCTCCAGACTTTCGTCACTTTGTTGTGGGGTTATCGACTGTGGAGATCCCACGGTCATATCAGGAGGCCTTACAGAGCGGCCCGTGGTGCTTAGCTATGGAGGAGGAGATGGCGGCATTACAGTCAAGTGGTACGTGGAGTGTTGTACAACTTCCACCAGACACGTCAGTAGTAGGCAGCAAATGGGTCTTTACAATTAAACATCGGCCTGATGGTACGGTTGATAGATACAAAGCCCGGTTGGTTGCTCGTGGATTCACCTAAACATATGGGGTGGACTATCAGGACACGTTTTCTCCAGTAGCACGACATTCTACCCTACGGATTCTCATTGCTGTAGCTGTTGTCCGTGATTGGCCCCTATTTCAGTTGGATGTCAAGAATGCCTTCTTGTATGGTGATCTCCAGGAAGAAGTGTATATGCAGCAGCCACCAGGGTTTGCTGCTGAGGGGGAGTCAGGTATGGTATGCCGTCTTCATAAGGCCATCTATGGCCTGAAGTAGAGTCCACGGGCCTGGTTTCAAAAGCTCTCAGAGTTGATTGACAAAAGGGGCTTTGTCAGATCTACAGCAGATCATACTCTCTTTGTAAAGAGAGATCAGCGAGGTACTGTGATCATCCTAGTGTATGTTGATGATATTATTATTACAGGAAGTAATGAGCAGGGCATTCGAGCAACCAAGGAATTTCTTAGCGAGCAGTTCGTTATGAAGGATTTGGGTACACTTCGCTATTTCTTGGGGCTAGAGTTTGCACGAAACAAGCAAGGTATGGTAATGACACAAAGAAAGTATGTTACTGATCTCTTATCTGAGACAGGTATGGCAGGATGTAGACCAGCTGCTACTCCTATGGATTCTAATGTCAAACTTTATGATGATGATTCTGAGGAGGTAGACAAGAGACGATATAGAGAGCTAGTGGGAAAGCTCTTGTATGTTACTGTTACCCGACCGGATATAGCCTTTGCGGTTAATAGGGTAAGCCAATTCATGGAGCAACCCAGACAGGCTCACATGAATGCTGTTTTTATGATCTTGAGATATCTGAAGTCATCTCCAGGTACTGGTCTTCTGTTTAGAAGAGATACCTCTATATCCGTCACAGGTTATGCTGATGCAGACTATGCTGGGTGCCCTAATGATAGATGTTAGAAGAAAGGAGTCTTCGTTATATTCATAGGAAAACCCTAGGCTCTCTTATATAGGGAGAGGTCTTAAGGGTAAATTACATGGATGTCTAAATAGAAAAGAGAAATAGAAACAAGGTACAGAAACATATAATAATATTAGAAACTATCTCTACACTCCCCCTCAAGGTGGAGCATAGATGTCGATCATGCTCAGCTTTGATGAACATCTCTGGAAAGGTCCTCTGAGCAATGGCGACAAGGTACAGAAACATATAATAATATTAGAAACTATCTCTACAATAGAAAGTCAACTTCAGGCTTTATTGTATTTGTTGGCAGCTCACCAGTAGCTTGGAAGAGTAAGAAGCAAACTGTAGTGGCTCGATCTAGTGCAGAGTCAGAATATAGGGCAATGACCCAAGGTAGTGCTGAGATGATGTGAGTTAAATCCGTTTTGACTGATTTAACTATTGATGTCCCTCTTCCCATGCATCTGAAATGTGATAATCAAGCAGCTTTGTTCATAGCCAATAATCCAGCCTTCCATGAGAGGACGAAGCACAATGAAGTGGATTGCCATTATACACGGGACTTAATTCAAAAAGGACTTATTTCAACGTCTCATGTATCATCAGGAGAGCAGGTTGCAGACATGTTCACCAAGGCCCTTGCTAGGGGTCCATTTCATCTTTGTTGTTCCAAGCTGAGCATGTTGGATATATATGCTCCAGCTTGAGGGGGAGTGTTAGAATAACTTTATTATGTAGTTTTTGTTTGTCCTCTTTATGTAAATTACCCATAGAGCTTTTCTCCTATATAAGAGAGCTTTAGGGTTAATGGTAAAGCATCTCATTCATTCCTTTCAACATAATCCATGTTAAATTCAATTGCCTATGTTATTTCATTATGATAATGTAGAAAATGTACAAATTACTGTAAATACATAAGAATATATGTATGACAAATGGTTTTTATATTTAAAATAATAAAAAATTCAAAACTGATTAAGTCCGATTAGTCGCCTGAGTGTCGATTAATCCTTAGTGACCGGACCGGCCACGTGCCAACTACCGACTTCTCCAACCTTGATGTCATTCAATACTTTAGTGAAATTCTTCTTTATCAAAGCAAATATTCCCTTGATACATTTGAGGAAGCCAAATTACTTGGCTGCAACTGGTTCTCCGTTCCCATTGAATCTCAACAATATACATACTAGTTGATGCTTTATTTGAGGACACCTACTGATATAAAAGTATTATTTTCGAACTTATATACCTCATAGTTACTAGACCTGTTAGCATGATCAATCAACTCATGGAAAATATCATGTAGTCATTGGAATATTTTTCTTGTCCTTCATTGTTTAAAGGTTTCTTCTGACTGAGGTGTTTTCCATTCTTGGCATAGACACACTTTCTTATTTAGATGCTAATTATGCTAGTTCACTTGATGATTGAAGGTGAACAATGGGATGCACTATCTATGAGACATGACATGCATGCTTATTGAGATGCTAATTATGCTAGTTAACCGGATGATTGAAGGACGACACTAGGATAATGCTATCTTTGATGGTGGCAATCTGGTTACTTGACGCAGCAAAAAGCATGTTGTGATTGTTTAGTCTAGTGCATAAGCTATTCACAAGTCCATGACCTAAACCATTTGTTAGATTTCTTGGCTTGTCTCTCTGCTTCGAGAAGTCGGGATAATGTGTTAGCCACTTACATTGATCTGAATGCTATCTTTCATGGCCTCACAAAGCACATTAGGTTGATTGTCATTTCATACCTGGCATCTTGAAGGGAGAATTACTAGTCTATGTATTCTATAGTGCCCTAACCAAGGCTTGGAATGTTGGTGCAAGCAGTTGATATTTTGCATGTAGTCAGTTTACCGAAATGAAAAATCCATAATAAGTGATTATGTAGTCGAAATGCTTATATCGACCATTTAAACTGCAAATACGTTTACACCATAATTCAGCTTTCTTTCAGAACACAACTTGACCTTATTTTCTTGGGGAATTTGTACTTAAAGAAGCAACCGGTAACAAATGAATGGCAAATGAATGGAACTTTTTTTGAAACAAAAAAGGGCCTTCACAGTACATGTGTGTGCTCAAAAACTTCATCATTTATCACCAAAAAGTAGTACAAGGCTATAACATGTACAATGTATTTTAAGACTACATATCCTACTCTCATTAAGTGCCTTAGCATGCACCACCACATTCTTCCCATATAAACGATGTTGCCGAAAAACTACACCATTTCTAGCCAAATGGCCCGGATCATTGTCACGCACCCGGATCTCTCTTACTCCCTCTCAATGGATTTCCAGAATCCGACATTGTCAAAACAAATCGCATTACTTCCAAACAGACTCCGCTTCTCTACGAATCTCCTATAACCAAAGATAAGGTGATCAGCACCACCAAGCATCGAGGGCATGCTGGATTGGATGAGGGCACAAAGCGCGAGAATCTTCCTTGGTCAACGGTCTTCCTCTTCTGAATAACCATATAAACATCTTCACACGAGTTGGTACCTTCTACCTCCGAATTCTCCTGCAGTACGCCACACCCTAGGGTCAAACATCAAGGGACCCTTCAGGGCCCAGTATGCCTTCCCAACTGTGAACGCGTCGTCTCCCCAAGTCCAACTGTCAAGGCCGTCGGATGGCCCGACCACTGCCTTCAGATCCTCTAGTAGTGTCATGAGCTCCTCCAAACATCGATCAGACAATTTTAATCTAAAAAACGGGAAAAAAGATTGTCCATCCCATGCCTCCGCCATCGTGCACTCAAGATTGATTCCTAAAGCCTTCAATAGAGGGAACCGCTTATGCAGAGCATCCCCTGATTCCAATCATCCACCCGAAATCGAAAGCCAATACTGTCACCCAACACCGTTCTCAGAAACGGTCGTAGATCCTGTGCTATGCTGCAAATCGCTCTCCAAAAGTATGATGGTGAGAGACCACACTCCCTTGGGCCCAGAAAAGAGAGACCGGGTCCATAGATTCTCCTAATAAAGCCACAAACCAGACTGTCAATCTGTCACAGTCGCCCTGGATACGGGTGACCCATTTGCTTAATAAGGGCTTGTTCATCTTCTCCAAACTGCGAACATCGAGGCTTCCGTAATCCTTTGAGCATGTCACCGACTTCCAATCCATTAACGGGAAACCATGTGAGCGTCCATCCAACGATAAAAAAATTGTCTCATGATTGATTCTAGCCTCTTCCGTACCCCCTTAGGCACCAAGAGAGAGGATAAGAAGAAAATTGGGATAGCGGAAAGAATCGATCGCAACAACACCAATCTAACTCCCTTGGACATACAAACAGATTTCCAGTCAACCAGCCTTTGTTCCAATTTCTTAATCACTGGTAATTACTTAACGGGGCACCAACGACACACCCAAGTATCTTAACGGCAACTCCTTGTGTGGAGAGTGCAACCACCTGGCACATAAGTCAATATCCTCATCTACCCGTCCAAAAGGGATAAACTCAGACTTGTTCCTATTCAACCTCATCCCAGACGCATCACTGAACATGTCCAAAATCATAGATAACCCCCTACAGTTATCAACACCTCCCTCCGCAAATAGAATCATATCATCAGCGTATTGATAATGGGGCTAATAAGTCCTCCCTCAAGTATCCACTGTAAAAGTCCCCCGAGACGGCACGATACACCATTACCATCAAAGCATCGGTTGCAAGAACAAGGCTGAGAGGTACCAAGGGACACCCATGCATGACTCCCGCATTACGGTTGAAAGTATCCCACCTTTGGTTGCCCATTCACCAGGATCGCACATGAATCGGTCGTAACACACCTCTTCATCCACGAAATCCACAAGTCAGGGAAACTGCGCCTGTGTATAGAGACCCAAATGAAGCGCTAGTCAACTCAGTCGTAAGCCTTCAAAAAATCCACTTTCCACAGGACTCACTTTCCTTCTATGCCAGTCCACCACAATCTTAGAAGCCCTAACTACACTGCCCATGAGCTGTCTGCCAGGAAAGAAAGCACTCCGAGTTGGCGAGATGATCTTGTTCAACACTCCTTTAAACCGGTTGGCCAACAATTTTGCTATAATCAGATAAATTATATTGAATAGCACAATCGGTCTGCACTCTTCAATTCTTGTCATAACATCCTTCTTTGGCAGCATTAATATAAAAGAATAGTTGATCATGTCAAAGACAAAGTTCCCCTTAGTAAACTCTATCACCACTCCCATTACCTTTGCAACAAGGTCTCAGAACTCCTTGAAAAAGGAAATTGGGAAGCCATCCGACCCACTGCATCCATCCTGATTCAGACCAAAAACAACCTCACGGACCTCCAACACATCAAAAGGCCTCTCCAGACCCTCTACATCCAAGTCAGAAATCTGGCTAACCCCGTCACCCAACCATTGTGAACTGTTGTAAGGAAGTTGCCTGCTCATCTCCTTGAAATGGTATGTCATGACGGTCACGTCCTCTCCCTCTCCGTGGAAGATCTCACCCCCACCTCAATTGAGTGGATCATGTTTCTCCTCCTTCTGCCAATAGCCACTACATGGAAGAATCGTGTATTTGCATCGCCCTCTTTCAACCACTTCTGTCGTGACATCTGCCTCCACTCGTGTTACCTCTTCCTAGCCTCTTCTAAAATCCTCTACACAACGCCATCGGGTGGCCAGCTTCTCATCATCGAGCTCCCTGTTATCCTCTACAGCATCGAGTCTTACCAACTCTTCCTACACTTGATTTCTCCTCAGTTCTCGCACCTTGTGAGAGTCCCTCCTGAAACAGGATAATCTATGCCATAGAGCAACCAACCTTAGTGCAAAGCTGACTGTGACCAATCCCTCCACCTCAAGCTCTGATTGGGAAGTGTTTACCATAACGAAAATCATCCTCCAGCATCCAACAACTCTCAAATCGGAAATAAGAAGACAAGCCTCTACCACTACAAATATCTAGACATAGAGGTGTGTGGTCCGAACAAGATCTATGTAGAGAGCAAACAATAATCAAGCTAAACATCTCCAAGGCTTCAATAGACGATAGAAACTGATCTATACACGATCGAGATGACGAACTCCTCCACGTATAACAACAGTTTGTTGCATCCAGAACATCTAAGGTAAGCTCCTCCATTACCTTCGCGAAAGATGAGATCCATGATCCTGTGCACCTCTCCCCCTCGGTCTGTCTTCCGTGTACAAAGTGGCATTGAAGTCACCACCCACCGGCCATGTCTTCTCTGGAAATATGCGCCTAATCTCCCTTAACTCCTCCCACATCACCTTATTTGTGGAAGCCCCCACCTCTCCATACGCAGTCGTAACCACAACACCGTAGAGATACACTTTACTTGTTAGGGAAACCGACAATGAATGCACCATGATCAACTCATCAAGGAGGTCAAAGAGGGTCCTGTTCCAGTCAACCGCAATACCACATGCACTTCCAACTGCCATACATGACTAGAGCTCTGTGAGGTGAGGACTTGATGTAGAGCTCCACCCATGGAAGGCCGTATCGAATCGATATCGTTTCGATATCGTATCGATACGATATTTCGACGATGTATCGACGAAATATCACCCATATCGACGAGCCTTTGTGAAGAAAATGCCTGGAAATTAGGATATATCGGTGCTCATACCGGTCCCATGTAGATATCGATATATCGGCGATATATCACTGATATTTCCTTCCATGGCTCCACCTAATCAATTCCTAGGACACAATCTTGGATTCTTGCATATAAGCCACATCGATTTTCCACGTTGCCAACATGGAGCCTACGCTAGCTGCTTTTCTGGTTGACCCATGCCCCACACATTCTAGGATAGAAACTTCATTGAAAAATCGAGGTGGCGGCCCCCGCCATATGCACCTCTACTCTCTCAGCTATTGCCAGCTCGAACCCTCTTTCGACCATAGTCCCCGCATCCTCTGTCATCAAAGCTCATGTCGTGATCTCGTATCCCCGACCTTCACTCTCGGAGAAAGCACCAAGTGCATTTTTGCCTTCCCGAGCCGACATTGGCTCTGCCATTAAGTCTCCACCCGCAATAGGCACCCCTCCACGAGCTTCGCCTTCTTGCTCCTGCTCGAGCACTCTTGCTTTCCAATCTGCCATACGTATGCGATGATGTTTTCGAGATCGAAAATAGCTTCTCCCCAACAAGTATTGGCCCATTTAAAGTCAACTTTGACCTGGAGCAGATCTCAGCACCACCCCTAACTTTTTTGCGGTGTGGAGGGGCCACCACCTGCTTCGGGTTGACCCATCCTGCTCGACGTGATATGTTCCCAAGTCTCCCACCAATGCCTCTGTTCGGCGACCGCATCGAGGTTCTTGCTCCGTCACCATCGATTTCCATTGGGATCCGACCAACCACCTCAGAGTTGAAATCGAAGTGGGTTATGATACGAGTCTAATAGTTATCTCTATTGATAGATCATCTACACTTTATTTATTATTTTCTTTTGTATTGAGTCTAATATATATATATGTCCTGTCAGTTTGGTTACCAATGGATTGATCCTTTATTATCATGCAGGCATCACGGAGATTTTGGATGGTGCAACGACTTTTTTGCTAGATCATCGATACTTTATTCTATTTGTATGTTTGGTTATGCATTGTTCTTATTACTTACATGACGTAATGATGATACGCTTAAATGGATGTCAATCAGATGAATATTCTCCGTAAAATAAAATGATGGGCCAATTTAGAATTCCTTTTCAGGAACCATTTCATATCTATTTAAGGTTTACATGACCACAATTGCAAAATGAGGATTTTGAGCTTATGTTACGTTTATACAATAACTTTTTTGCCTTTATGGAACTTCATTTTAGCCTAAGTATTAAGATAATTTATCATATAAAATATGTACTGAATTGATATTGGTAGAGGACCATTCAATTATTCTTCTTACACTTTAAAATCGTAAGTTAAGTTACGATGCCTCTTTAGGAATTAATTTGCAGCCTTATAAGATTCGGAGGACAAAACTTGCAAGATTAATTCTTCTCCTTTGTTATGTTTAAACAATAGCTTTTTCGTCTAATACAATTTTATTCATACTTACATTTTGTTGTGCAAAAAAGTTGCACATACACTACAAGGAGGGAATAATTAATACTTTCTTTTAAACAGGTTGACCTTGAAGATATACCGAGATAGTGAAACCCCAATCATTTTGAATACAAATGGACCACTTGCTTCCTTACATTTACGTATGAATAAAATTAAACTATACTCAATAGTTTTTGCTAAATTTTAGTTCACGACTATCTGAATTTATAAACCAAATATATAAATATTTCCTCGCACTGAAGCGAAGCACGTGCCAAGCCACTAGTATTAGAAAAAAGACAGCTTTCTGATTTCATTGACTTGAAGAAATGAAAATTTTGACTAAGATCAAATTTCGTCAAAATTTGAAGCCATATTTGATTTGGGCATTTAGAGTAGTTAATTTCCAGTTCGTGATGAAAGGCATTGTAAGTCGAGATTGTTTAGTCGCTGAGGTAAATGGAAAAGTTGGTGTTGATGGCAATGATGAGGACCAAAAACCCTAACATGTTGTGTACAAACCAAAGGCTATTGTCAGTGTTGGGAATGACGGGATTCTTGTGAACCCATAGTATACCCCACATGAGGAAGTAAATTTGTGTATGGTTGCATAACTCGAACAAGTTGGACGAACCGGGGAATCATAAACCCTCTAGGACTACTTTTGAATGCTGATTTTATTGTTCTAGTTGTGAGTGCTATTGCAATTGGTGCTAGGGGGTTTATAACTATTAGGGTTTTGATCAGATTCACTAAGGAGGTGGCGTCGCTATTTTCCATTTATGCAGTAAAATATCAATTTTCTTCGTTGAGAGTGGTTTGGGCATGTAGAGTAGTACATATGTAAGAGTTTGGATGCTAAAAAGCTTTTGTAAGCCATAGTTGTTTAGTTGCTTATGTAAGAAGGAAAATGGGTTTTGATGAGGACCAAAAACCCTTTTCACATGCTGTGTATGAACCAAAGGCTACCATGAGTGTTAGGATTGTTGGGATTCTCGTGAAGCCATGGTATGCCTACATGAGGAAGTAAATTTTTGTCTAAACCCTTGGACTAAGTCTCAACCTCATATTATTACTCTAGTTGTAAGTGCTCTGGTAATTGGAGATAAGGATTTGTGACTATTGGTATGTTGACCATATTCACTGACAAAGGTGGTGCAATTGTTAATTTCCCATTTGTGTACTATGTAGAAGATATCTTTTTCTTCATTGAGGGTGGCTGGGCAAGGCATGCACGCCTAGGATGCTTCTTGATATTTTCAGGGGATGCCTCCCTGTTGGTTCTCAATCATCAAAAAGCATGATTTATACCCTTCTACATTGATGAGAGCCTACTACTACAAACTGTTATACTCTGCTATTAACACCTTATAGGAGTGCGCCTATCATACATCTAGGTTTGCCTTTGGTGAGCACAGTAGTTCAGTTTGTGAACGAGGGATCGGTGTTAAGAATGGATAGGCATTTGGGAGACTTGGCACTGTTGGTGGTATCTTGGATAGGAAAGTTGTTTTGTTGATATATATATATATATATATAGAGAGAGAGAGAGAGAGAGAGAGAGAGAGAGGAGTGATCTTATGAGCGCAAAAAGTTGTGAGACTATGGGAGGGATGATTCTGGACCACATGATTCACCCAAGAGAGAGAAGACCAGGAGAGAGAAAACAGAATCATGTGGTCCAAAATCAATCCTCTCATGCTCTCACAATTTTTTGCTCTTATAGGATCACTCCTCTCTCTCTCTCTCTATATATATATATATAAAGAGAGAGAGAGAGAGGAAAATGTGACCATGGGCACATACAATTGTGTGTGCCCATGGCTAAAACACTATATTTTTTCAATTAACATAAAAATTAAATCCATTGATCTTAATTCATACTATAAAATAAATACTATAAAATTATGGTCATTTGGAGTTCTGTAATCCATCCATCAAGTGATGCAATTTCGTTTTATAGGAGCCGTTGATTGTTTATTAATGTATGATACTATTCACACTAGGGATTTGACATTTAGAGCTTGGTGGACACACAGTTTTGTGTGCTCATGGCAACATATTCCTTTCTCTCATATGTATATATATTTGAAACAAGAGGTGGAAACACGCACAAGTATCCACCTCAAGATTTGATCCTGGTCTTTTGGGTGGTAGGTTCATTGTTGATATATGTTTCGTTTTCACTCTCGTTCCGTTTACTCCATTGAGCCACCGGCATGGAATAGCCAAAGAATTTATGCTATGAGGAGGATATTCCTATATACCAGAGCTAGTTCCTTTGGCGGGAGGTTTGCCATTTATGAAGTGGAATGAGGTATGTAGGGTGGTTGAGGAGGGAATGAGGGATGTCTTGCAGTGAAGCGGATATAATGTGATGCCCTCGGATCTGGGTACCAGTTTACGATTCATTCACACTATCACATTCGCAATGATCTCACCAAGTATTGAAAAATCAAGGATTTTTTTATGTTGCCTTTGCATATGACATTCACATTTAATAAATATTGTATCAACCACAGAACAACAAAACACCAACAAGTGTCACCAACCATTCTTTTCATTAATTTTCATAAATATTTACAACATGTACATGATAGCTGACATTACATTCATATATCCCAACATATTCAGAAGAGAAAGAAAATGCATTTTTCATTATAATAGAACAAAAGCTACAAGAAAAGAAGCCGAGCTAAAAGAGACCGTACCGTCTAGTATAAACACGATCTCCAGAAGTCATCAACCTGCTACTGTGCTGCAGGCTCCTTGCCTGCCAAAACATGTAGGGAAGAAGAGGCGTTAGCGAGCGTTGGTACTTCCCATAATCATATTAAAATAAGCAGGCATTTAATATGGATACAAAAGAAACAAGTAGAAAGGTATAACAATCAAAAGTTACAACTACTTGTTTGAAAAAGAAGTTTTTATGTTGCAATGATGGATGCTTCAAGTTTTCCCATTACCTCTCGTATGTCACATTATTTTACAGTAGTTAATGACATATGCATAATTTCTGCAATTGCCTTATAACCTTATATATATTCATGTAATAGTTGATTACTCATATGTATATATATACATATAATTATTAATCTCTTGTTATTTAGAAAACTAAAATATGAAGTTTTATAACGAGGATGATTTAGGTTTTGAACTTATTCTTGATTCTATTTAAATTCTTAAGTTTAGTGGATAGTTTGTGGACTTGGTCTTTGTATAACCTCACACTATGACTCTAAGATGAAAATAATGCTTTAGGGTTGGGGTACATCCATAGGCATGTGGTGTTGTTAATGCATCCTATCTAAGTTCCCATCACGTCTACTAGCTTATAGAGATTTCGAATCCAATTATAGTCACTTCCTACAAACTCAACTTTGACTCCAAACTTCAACTACAACTGTCTCAGATGTAATCGTCGATTACTTAGATGTAGACATGGATGATTCAGATGTAGCATCGCCAAGTCTGCTGGCGAAAAGTAACCGAAAGCTCAAGCGATGAGGTAGCCTCCAAAAAGGCTCTTCCGTCTCGCCCTCTAATTGGAAGTGCGGTCCAATAGAGAGAAAGGTCTACTCCAAAACTACGTCCCGGAGACGGGTGGGAGAGACTCTATGGAAAAGTCGCTCTAAACAAATGGCCCGATTGGTAACGAGTAGACGAGCTCGTACAAAAACAAAAAAAATCGAGAATACCCCACATGGGTATCCTAAAACAGAGGGATCAACTGAACTTGTCAAAAGCCGGGATCTCGACGAGGCGTAAAAACACCGCGAGCTCGCGTAAAAATCGTAGAAGGGACTGGGATCCTAAACCTGCGCACGTGGCGGCCGCTGCCCAAACTGGCCTTCCTATCTCCTGCGTAGTTGAGGGTCACTGCACCCTCGCACGGTCAGGTGTAAGGATCACCATCATCGGTACTAATAATTATCATCATCATTGATTCCTAAATTTTTACTTGCTTGACTACTAAAGCCCCTTTTTTTCAATCTCTTTTATAGATGACTTACATATCCAGATATATGTCACAACTTTTATTTAGTGATTTATATATATATATATAATTACAAGTATATATATTTATTCAAGGATCAATTGATTGTAGATTACTATTTATAATGATCTAAGGAATTCATTTGTTGATTTTATAAGAGAAGAGTATTAATATTCTACTGTGGTATTCCCAACATCTTCAATAATGTCATGAGATTAGGAGTTGATTTTTAGATTTGGGTTCAAGTTCAATGAAATCTTGATGGAGAAAAATTAACCAAGTCAGATCCACATCCCAAAAAACATTCTTTTTTTTATATGCATTTTAGACTATACTTTGGCCTTAAGTATGAGCTTACCACAAACGAGCATCTCGGATTTTTCTACGTGCAATGCAATGTACACGGAGAGAGCACATAGCCGGTACCACAATGGCTAAAGGATGCGGATCCGTATTGAGCATAGTGTTTATGGGCATATGCAATTACACGGTTTCTAGCAGAACTCAGAGAAATTTGCGATCTAAAATCTTTCTCATCTTTTATTGAACCATTTCATTCATTTTATTTACAGCTTGAAATACTTGAGAGGCATATGTGAGGACAAGTGATAATTAATATTTATGTTTTTTTAGGGAAATAATTATATAAATTCTGTAATATTTGTGAACATAGTTATACCTCCAAATGTTAATGATTTTATTTTCAACAGTGAAAACATGAAAGAAATGATAATATTTGCAGATGAACTCAATTCCAATTATATATCATGCTTTTCAAATCACTAACAATTTCTTCTCATGCTTGTCATAAAAAGAAAATTGATTAATCAAAGATTCAAAGTGAACTGAGTTCAGTAGCACAAGTAATATAGCATGCTATACATCCAGAAGAAAATTTATTTTCTTATCTGGACCAAAAAAAATCTGATGATTACTTACCGTGTTACTACTATACTAGTACGCATCCCGCGCTTCGCAGTACTATAAAACATGGAAACAACTTTAGGAAAATGCAGGTAATTTCATTATATATATTTTTAAATGTTAGTTCCATAACACACAAACAAACGTGTTTTAGGGAAAAGGAAAAGTTCGCCATCAAGCATTGTTATTGGGCTCTTAGAGTATTTATCTTGTTGATCGTCAAGGTGACACTTTTATCTGGTGTTGCTGTAGGGAATTGGACACATATTGTCTTGATTGGAGATATGTGGTTGTCATTAATTTAACAAATCTTATGTTTACATCAAAAAACATGAATTGGACATGATTTGTTTAATTACATGTTAAAGAGTATTCGCTTGCGTCACTTACATTTTATGATACATTACTATTCTGCGAAAGGTAATTGTTAACTTATCCTGAAAGAAATTTCAATTTGTATCTTCTCTATCATAAATTGCCAATTAATTAACTTGCCATTACATATCAAGTGGCTTTCGATATGCAATAGCAAAAATTAGTAGAGGCGACTGCTGAAAACATGCATCAAAAATGCAGGATAGAGACACATGTTATAAACCGCTGCATTAGTATTGACAACACTCAAAACAGAGATGATTACGAAAAATTACAAAAGATGGTAGATGGGCATGCAAAATTATTGTCAGCTAATAGCTACGAAGATGGGGAAGCAAAAGGTCAAAAAGAAAATAAAAGCAAGTATGATGGTTACTATGTATTACATACTTTCTAGATATAGGAAGAGAGACATTTTGTATGAGAGGAAAAGGAGAGAAAGACTTTACATGTCACACAAGTTGTGTGCATCTCTCACGAGAGTAAAGTGTTCTGCCACGTGTGGTGTTGTGGAAGAAGCTATGCATGTAATAGATACAGCTTTAATTACCGAACAGAAGGAAAGAGCCTAGGAGAGAGAGAGCCCGAGAGAGAATCGGTGAAAAATGGGGGGGGGGGCGTGCCATGTGTCCTTCATTGGGATGAAGTTCGAGACTAACCTGTGCGGCGTTAGCTTCTCGCAAGCTAACCAGCCTTCCCCTTGCGTGTATGATGTACACCAGCACACCGATCAACCACGCCGCTAGAATACTCGAACACAAGCACTAGCACAAGGACACAAGAGCTGTTGGCACAAAACCCTTTTGTATTGCAAGAGACTCACTCTGAGTGTGTTATCTACAAATGAGCTCTACCCCTCCTTATATAGACATCCTGGGGGTATACGAAGGGACACCATTATTACATGTACAATGAATGCAAGGACTCTTAGTCTTCTATGGAGACCCTTTGTCTTCCTAGATGACTCTTCGTGCGCTTGGCTCTTCATCTTCCGTGCAATCCCTTCGTCTTCTGCAACCGACGCCATGTCACCCGCTCCGTCAGCATGCCATGTCGTCTGCCTCCTCAGCACGCCACGTCATCAGTGGGCCCCACGCTCCTACGTAGGATGTTGCAGCTCAAGCTCGTCAAGTGCCGCCGAACACTTGTGTTGTGCCAAGGGGAACCCGCGGTCATGCGGTAAACCCCATTCTTAGCCGTCCGTAAGCTAAGGTGAAGTCCTCCAGAACTTCATAGTGTGGCCACCGAACCACACGGGCGTGCAATACCGATATTGCACGCTATTCCCGAACCTCGGGAGTTGGGGGTGTTACATGCCTCCCCCACCTGATCCATCAGGCGTCCGCGACTGATCCTGCGTCTTCAAGAAGTCCTCGATGAGGTCTTCGAACTGCCACATGGTTGTATCTCGTTCCCAGCTTGCCTCCTCCTTTGGGAGTCCCTTCCATTTGACAAGGAAGAAGATCCTCCGGTTCTTCTTGCTCTGGCCCTCCATGCGTCTGTCAAGAATCTTCTCAGCAACCCTCGTGTGCTGAACCCGGACGTTAGGAGGGGCACGTTTCGATGCCCTCCTAGTGTTATCTTCGGTGTCCTCATGGTACTCCTTCAGGAAGCTGACATGGAACACGGGATGCAGCTTCAGTCTCTCTGGAAGACGTAGTTGGTAGGCGAGCGGTCCCACGCGTCGTACTATCTCAAAGGGTCCATCGTAACGAGGAATCAACCCTTTGTGCGCTGTCTTCCTCAGGATTTTCTTCCAAATCTGGGGCGTAAGCTTCAACAGCACCTTCTCCCCAACCTGGAACTCGACCGGCCTACGGCTCTTGTCAGCCGCCTTCTTCATCCTGCGTTGAGCGTGAGCCAACGCATCCTTCGCTTCCTCCCACCGGTCTTGCCTCTCCAAAGCAAAGCGATGTGCAGCAGGGCACCGTCCTTGGCTATTCTGCTTAGCCACTTCGTGCGGTGTCACGGGTTGCCTACCCATCACGATCTCGAATGAACTCTGGCCTGTGGTGGAGGTCTGCTGTAGATTGTAGCAGAACTGGGCAGTGTCTAGTAAACTCACCCAATTATGCTGATTGGCCGTCACGTAATGCCTCAGGTACTCTTCCAGCAGGGCATTGATCCGCTCCGTCTGACCATCCGTCTGCGGGTGATTGCTGGTAGAGAATTTGAGATCGGATCCCAGCATCTCAAATAAGATCGTCCAGAACCGACCAGTGAACCGGGCATCGCGGTCGCTTACGATGTCCAATGGTATCCCCCAGTGTTTCACCACGTTCTGCAAGAACAACTTTGCTGTGGTCTCCGCTGTGCACTCCTGGGGTGCTGGTACGAAGATCGCGTATTTGGAGAAGCGATCAACTACCACCATCACCGCATTATTCCCGTCCACCTTCGGGAACCCAGTGATGAAGTCCATGGAGACGCTCTCCCACGGACGTGAAGGGATAGGTAGGGGCTCCAGCAGTCCTGCCGTCTTCTTCCTCTCTGTCTTGTCTTGCTGGCATACAAGACAAGTGCGCACGTAGACTTCCACATCTTCCTCCATCTTCGGCCAGAAGTAGCTTGAGGAGAGGAGTGCCAACGTGCGCTCCACTCCTGGATGACCAGCCCACTGTGCGTCATGTGCTTCCTTCAGCAACATTTTCCTCAAGCCACCGCTCGAGGGAACATAGGGCCTCCTGCCCTTCGCATAGAGGACGCCTTCCTCTATCCAGAATCTCCGGACTTCGCCATCGTTCACGCGTTGCACCAAGCGTGAAGTGACCGGATCCTCCTGTGTCTGCTCCCGTATGCGCTCCAGCATGTCTCCAGACACGCGGGTGATTGATGCAATCACCGCGACCTTCGGCTCCTCCGGTTCGCTCTTCCTCGAGAGAGCGTCTGCTACCTGGTTGGTCCGTCCAGGCCTGTAGCGAAGCTCGAAGTCGAACTCGGCAAGAAAGTCTTGCCATCGCGCCTGCTTGGTAGTCAGCTTCTTCTGTGTGGCGAAGCAACTCGTTGCCACATTGTCCGTCTGCACCACGAACTTTGATCCGAGAAGGTAGTGGCGCCATGTCCTCAGACAATGGACCACTGCTGTCATCTCCTTCTCGTGCACGGAGTACCTCCTCTCCGCTGGATTCAACTTGCGGCTCTCGTAAGCCACGAGGTGCCCATCTTGCACCAATACACCTCCAAGTGCATAGTCTGACGCGTCGGTGTGGACTTCAAATGGCTTCTCGAAGTCTGGAAGTCGTAGAATAGGTTCTTCCACCACCGCCCTCTTCAGCTTCTGGAATGCCTCCTGGCATTCACGCGTCCATCTCCAAGGCTGATCCTTCCGAAGCAGGTCCGTCAGGGGTGCCGCCTTCTTGGAATATCCCTTGATGAACTTCCTGTAGTAGTTCACCAATCCGAGGAAGGATCGTAACTCTGTCGCTTTTGTGGGGATTGCCCACTCTTCAATCGCCTGTGTCTTCCTTGGTTCCATGCGTATCGTGCCTCCGCCCACGATATGCCCGAGGAAGGAGATGGTCTCCTGACCAAAGGCGCACTTCTCCGGCTTCAAGTACAACCGGTTCTGCCTCAGCTTCTCAAGCACCATCCGCAGATGCTTGACATGCTCCTCCAGGGTCCTGCTGTACACTACTATGTCGTCCAAGTACACTACAACAAACGAGTCGATATACTCGCGGAAGACATCATTCATGAGAGTACAGAAAGTAGCCGGGGCATTAGTTAACCCAAACGGCATTACAAGGAACTCGAAAGACCCATAACGCGTAACACACGCCGTCTTTGGCTCGTCTCCCTCCTTGATGCGGACCTGGTAATATTCTGACCTGAGATCCATCTTCGA
Organism: Ottelia alismoides; assembly: GCA_037367405.1. Taxonomy (NCBI): domain Eukaryota; kingdom Viridiplantae; phylum Streptophyta; class Magnoliopsida; order Alismatales; family Hydrocharitaceae; genus Ottelia; species Ottelia alismoides. The sequence goes on from JAZKJV010008273.1 coordinate 305,884, forward strand.
GAAGTACTTGGCTTGGCCCAAGCGATCGAACAGGTCTTCAACATTGGGGACGGGGTACTTGTTTTTCACCGTCACCTTGTTCAGTGCGCGGTAGTCCACGCACATCCGCATGCTCCCGTCCTTCTTCTTCTGGAACAGCACCGGTGCTCCATATGGTGCTTTGCTTGGACGCATCAGACCAACGTCCACCAGCTCCTTGAGTTGTCTCCGCAACTCCTCCAGATGTGCAGGGGGCATCTTATAGGGTGCAAGTGCAGGGGGCACCGTACCTGGCAGTAACTCGATGGCGTGATCGACGTCTCTCTTCGGTGGGAGCTCCTTTGGCAGCTCCTTCGGCATCACGTCCTTGAACTCGCCCAGCATCTTCTTTACTGCCTTGGGGCATGGCTGTGTCTCCTCGCCATCTTCTTCGACGCGTACCGTAGCAAGATACGCCGTCTCCCCCTTCTTTAGCCCGTTGCAGACTTGCATTGCAGACATGGCTCCAGTCTGCCCTTTCTTCTTGATAGCCCTGATGAAACAGGGGCTATCTGCAGCCGCGAAGAAGACGCCTCCCAGATAAGGCGTAACAGACGCCTTCGCCTTCTTCAAGAACTCGACTCCCAAAATGACTTGAAAGTCGTCAAGAGGTACCACGAGGAAGCGTACCTTTCCTTGCCAATCACCCAGCTGGATAGTGCAGTTTGCCATACCTTCGATCTTCAGAGACTCGGAGTTGGCAAGCTTCACGCGGCACTGGCTCTTCTCCAAGGGAACTCCCAAGCTCCCGAACTCTTTGCTGGAGATGAAGTTGTGTGTCGCTCCAGTATCTATCATGGCCGAAAGGGTCTTCTTGTGTACCACGACATCGAGGTACACCAACTCTGGATCCTCGCGCTCCACCTCCACTTTCGTCTCTTTGCCCGACTTCAGCGGACACAAGCGAACGTTGCGCAGCAACTTGAGGTTCGTCATGCGCGCCTCTTCGTCTGAGTTCTCCTCCATGGTCATGGAGTTCAGCTTCTCTCGCTTCGGGCACTCCCGCGCCCGATGTGGCCCATCACAAATGAAGCAGCCCTTCCCCTTGGGTTGCTCGACCTTCTTGGAGGATTCCGCACCCTCCCTTGAAGTTTCGGCCTTGCCAAACTTCTTGAACGGCTTTCCCTTGCTTTTCTCTTTGGGTTTGCTCTTGGTCTTCTCAGTTTCCTTCTTCTCGGTGGTGGGTTGGACTTTGTAGTTGACCAACGCATCCGCAGCAGCGATGGCCGTCTGGAGGTCCTTCACCCCTTGCCTCCTGAGCTCCGCCTGAGCCCAGTTTTGAAGACCCACCATGAAATTAAAGAGTTTTTCTTCTTCAGACATACCTTTGATATCCAGCAGCAGCGATGAAAACTGCTTCACGTACTCCCGTACGGTTCCCGTCTGCTTCAGCCTTCGGAGCGCCTCCCTTGCTACCCAAGCAGTGTTGGTGGGTAGGAACTGCTCCTTCAGCTCCTTCACCAACTCATCCCAAGACGAGATGTCTGGTCGTCCTTCGGATGCACGGCTCCTCCACCATAGCTTTGCGTGGTCGGATAAGTACATCGCCGCCAAGGATACCTTCTCCGCCTCAGGAGTCTTGACAGCTTTGAAGTACACCTCCATGTCCCACAAGAAATTCTCCAAGTCTTTGGCACTCCGCGTACCTGAAAAGGACTTGGGCTCTGGGACCTTTGGCCTTCGAGACTCGCTGGATCCGCCCCCATTCGCGATCGCCCTCTTGACGATGGAGAGTTCCCCATGCAGATCTTGCACCAGGGACTCGAGCTCCTCTAGCTTCTCCCCGAGTGCCTTCATCACGTCCACCGAGCGCTGGCTATCGCCAACGACATCTGACACCACGCCTGCATCATCCTCCAGACGAGCTAAGCGTTGGGCATGAGTACCCAGTTGAGACTGGATCTCCATCACGATCCCCTCCAAGGAAACAAGACGATCTCCGGTGTTGGGCGTCATTTCTCGCTCTGATACCAGTTGTCACAGGGGTAAATCTCAATATCGATTTCGAGACTAACCTGTGCGGCGTTAGCTTCTCGCAAGCTAACCAGCCTTCCCCTTGCGTGTATGATGTACACCAGCACACCGATCAACCACGCCGCTAGAATACTCGAACACAAGCACTAGCACAAGGACACAAGAGCTGTTGGCACAAAACCCTTTTGTATTGCAAGAGACTCACTCTGAGTGTGTTATCTACAAATGAGCTCTACCCCTCCTTATATAGACATCCTGGGGGTATACGAAGGGACACCATTATTACATGTACAATGAATGCAAGGACTCTTAGTCTTCTATGGAGACCCTTTGTCTTCCTAGATGACTCTTCGTGCGCTTGGCTCTTCATCTTCCGTGCAATCCCTTCGTCTTCTGCAACCGACGCCATGTCACCCGCTCCGTCAGCATGCCATGTCGTCTGCCTCCTCAGCACGCCATGTCATCACGCCACGTCATCAGTGGGCCCCACGCTCCTACGTAGGATGTTGCAGCTCAAGCTCGTCAAGTGCCGCCGAACACTTGTGTTGTGCCAAGGGGAACCCGCGGTCATGCGGTAAACCCCATTCTTAGCCGTCCGTAAGCTAAGGTGAAGTCCTCCAGAACTTCATAGTGTGGCCACCGAACCACACGGGCGTGCAATACCGATATTGCACGCTATTCCCGAACCTCGGGAGTTGGGGGTGTTACAGTTACTATGTATTACATACTTTCTAGATATAGGAAGAGAGACATTTTGTATGAGAGGAAAAGGAGAGAGAAAGACTTTACATGTCACACAAGTTGTGTGCATCTCTCACGAGAGTAAAGTGTTCTGCCACGTGTGGTGTTGTGGAAGAAGCTATGCATGTAATAGATACAGCTTTAATTACCGAACAGAAGGAAAGAGCCTAAGAGAGAGAGAGCCCGAGAGAGAATCGGTGAAAAATGGGGGGGGGCGTGCCATGTGTCCTTCATTGGGATGAAGATGGAAAAACCCACTAATAGTGTGGGTTATTGATATTCATAGTCTATATACATCCTTTAAAGCTGGGTTTTTCCCAGACTCTTCGATACGTGGTTATGTGTGAGCATTTCTTCCCTTCACTCGGATTCGCGGTAGTCCCTCCTCTCCACAATATATTTCTCCGCTCCCCTCGTATATCTCTCTCTTCTCCCCCCCAATGTGTTTCTACTAATTGCTCCTCTCTTTTCTAACGTCTCTCTCTCCTTGAACTTCTCTTTTTCCCAATGTGCCTATCTCCTCTTGCTTTCTCCACGTTCTCTTTCTTCCATTAATTATCTCTCAACACTCTCTCTCCCATTAAATTCTCTCCATTCTCCATCCTCTCTCTTCTTAATTAGGCCTCTTTCCATTATTCTCTCTATGTTTCTAAATTTAGAATTTAATTAAATAATATCTCTCTCCCCTTCTCTGTCATTAATATCTCTACATTCTATATCCTCTTCCTCTTTAATTGACACCCCTTTCCATTATTCCCTCTATATTTCTAAAATTAATTAAGTAATGGCAAAAATAAAGTATTATCAATTATAAAATTTGAATATTGTATTTAGATTTTTCTTTGTAAAAATAATTTTTTGGTAATATAGAATGTAATTTTTCAAAAACTATACTTCCTACCCATCATATATAATGTAAATAACTATATTTTTTGGTAAATTTCTTAGATACTTTATAACGATAATAATAATCCTATGTGCTTTTTGATATTTTAAGTATATATTTTACAATATTTTAATAAAAAAATCAACTTAAAGTATTATTATTATATATATGCATATATATACATGTATGTATTTGCATGTGTATGTACAAAACATTATAATTAAAGCTGATAAGTTGAGGAAGTGAGGAGCACGAGCTCGCGAGAGGAGCCCTCAATGGCCTCCATGTTTCACCATTTAGGGAGAATGATTGTTTAAAAATTAACCAATGTTCGAACGATAGACAATAATAACATGTGATGTTTATGCAAGTTGTAATAAACATGAGTTCACAATAATTAGAATGGATAAGATTTTGTCTTAATCGCGTCCCTATCTAACTTTAATGGATAATATCTTTCAATCCTATCTATTAAACATTTGCATTGATCTCCACATATCTCACTGCATTTTAGACTGTATTAGATTTATTATACTTATATATTCCAAAATAAATAACATATTCTCAAGTTCACAGCAATTGGCTGCAAATGTGACTTTCCAGCAACAAGATTAGCAACAATAGTTGCTGATTTCAGACCTTGGAGATGGAAGAGGGAGATTCTTGGCTGAAATTAAGGGGAAAAAGAGATACATATAGGGAGAGGGAGAGAGAGGAAATGGAGGAAAGGTGTTTGACGGTGGGTTGGTTTTATAGGAAAAGGGGGGAAAGGGCTTCCTCATTTCCATTTTCTTTTTTTTGACATCACCCTTATTGATGTCATTGATGACATCATCTCTAAGGATGTCATCCATGTCATCACTAAAAAAAATAAAATTCTTATAGATATATTTATATAAAATGTATTTATTATATGTGTGTGTATATATATATTTGGAAGACAAAAGTTCCACGTATAAGTGTCTCGAATCTCGGATTTCGATGCACAATGTATCAACTTGATCGTTTCTGCACGACGATCAAAATGAGTATAAGGCTGATATACTTCCTATTGGGTTTTGAACCCCCCGAAATTTTCGAGATACGATTTTTGTTTATGATTAAATTTTGTGAATTTAAAATACCAAACGATATCCGATTGACGAACGGTCGATTCCGTTGATCTTGTTTCGTCGAATTGGATTTTTAGATGGTCTCAGTTTATTTCCATTTCCGAATTCGCGTCGCGGCTTTTTTTGGGCACGCATTACGATGCAATCGATTTTTAGTTGATTTCGACCGAACGACTTTTGATTTACGATCAGTTGATCGATTAAAGTCATCTAATGCCATCTGACAACTTTACTGGGTTAAACAAACCTTATTCGGGTCAGGTTCGGGTTTAGGCGGATCTCGGATGTTACATATAATCTGGCGGGAACTCGGGAGTGATGCACACAAATTTTTTTATGATAGTGAAACATTTGGTTCTTCCATTATCTTTTCTTTGGAGGTTTGAGAAGGCTCTACTCTCCATAGATATATCTTGGTTCTATTCTTTCCCTCTGGTGCTCATTCATATAAGATAGAAAAGTGGCAACATGCTCAGTACCTGCAAAGAGTGGGTTGCTCTAGGACGATAGCTATGATTTAGGCCATCTAGATATAAAGAGATGATGTAGTATTTAGATCTAGACGTATTGAGAATGTACTTTGTTTTGTGTCGTATTATTTAGGAGCTACTAGGAGGGTGAATTGTACCATTTATCTATTCAGTAGATGGAGCGTAATTTGACAGGTTGAAGGGTGGCAATCCTGTAAAGAGGGGGCTATTTGATACTCGTGAAAGTCGTTCTTTATGAAATTCCTATTTTCTTAATCTTCGTGTGCCTGCTACCAATTGGAGTGCATCGTCGACTGGAACTGATCATGCGGAGATTTTTTTGGAGAAAGCCAGACCATTCTGGGATTGGAATCAAGGTTTGAAAAAACAAAAGGCGGTTTCACCAGAAGTAAGGAGAGACATAGCCTTGAGGTGGGCGAGGCATAAGCCTCAATTTTCTGAAAAGTTTAATAATCTAATCTAATATACTATATAAATATTAAGAAAGTAATACAATAAAGCAAATCTTGAAGCATATAAAGCAAATCAAGGAGTTTTAATATAATTCATCATTGTCATAGACTTGCAGCGTACCAAATGTTACTAGTTATTACTAGTGCTAGAATTAATCACAAAACAAAATAATAAGTATGGAACATAATAAGTTCCAACTTCCGGATTTCAAATTCTATTTCTAGTCCAAAAAATGAAAATGTAGAATGCCAATTCATGTTCTAGATTCTTAAAGATCTTCTAATCATTGCTCCGAACTCTAAGATCTGCATGAAGACGATGGCTATCATTCTTCGATCCATTACTGCTTGTTGGATCATCCAATGCATTAACCATATAATTTAAATTTGCTTTATCTTCATCTTCATCACTAACTTCATCGCTAGTATGAATCTCGTCCTCATCAACATCAACCACAACTTTACCTGCATTGTACAATACCATTGTTATTTGTTAATATATCACATTTTTATTATAACAAAATAAGTTTAACATCACATTTACCTTTCTTTCTCTTCTTCCTATGAGAATCATCTCGTATTTCCTTATCTTCCTCAACATTCTCCTCCAGAGGTGTATTTGCATCATGCTCTTGATATGCACCATATTCACATATTTGAAGCTTTGATATCCACTCATCACCAAAATCCACATCTTGTAAGCATAGAGGATCCTCCATAGTATTTTTCTTGACATCACTCTGCTTTAACTTCAAGTTGAACATCACATAGACCAAATCATTGAGTTTTGTTTGTATGAATTGATTTCTCCTCTTTGTATGTACTTGCTCTATACACATGGCCAAGCTTAGAATATATACAATTAGAAAATATGTTTATGGTGGTTTGGCTATTTGTAAAGGAGGTCAATTGATGCATCGATTAGGAGATGCGAGTTTTGGGATGTTGAGCAAGCTAAGAAGGGGATGAGGAATGCCAACACTAAGAAGGGGATGTAATATACGGTTACATATAATAATGAAAAACAAAGAATAATAAGTCGAGAGGAATACCTTACGCATGTTCATAGCATTAGAATATCCAAACAAACCTCGTGTATTCTTGAAAGCATCTACATGTTGATCTACTTTTTCCCTCTCCAAGGAATCACTTATCAACCTCTCCATGCAAGCACACAATCCAATTTTTATCTCAATGCATATGGCAAATGAGGATTCGTAGTGATATTGGAGATTGAGAAAGTAGACGTCATCATGCAAATGAGAATGAAGTTGGCGATCCCAGCTAGCATCCATGATGTCCCAAAATGTTTGTATTTTTCTTCATTGCCTAATGCACATGCAATTTTCTCCTTGGTCCTATCCATGGCTTCATAAATGAATCCATTGAGGGATATTTTTTTGAATCAACTATTTATAAGATCATGATCGAAGACGTGGTTTTTCTAATCACAAAGGCAACACCTGACCAAAAAGATTGCGTCTCAAAAATGTGTTGCATGCACTTTGCCTGTAGGGCTTGGAGGAATACAAACTCCTCTTCCATGCATAGGAAGTAAAAATGACTTGAGATCCCTTACAGTGACCAATCTCAGCAATGTGAAGAAAGCTATAGGAAATGTGTACTAGCAAGACGGACCAAATCTCGCTCAATCTTTGCCTTGATCATGGCCAAAATCCAACTATGGGCATAAATGTAGTTGATGACATTTTTGTTTTTTTTGAAAATAGAGGCATACAAATGCATTCTTAGAATGTCTTCTAACACCAATACAATGCAATGGGCAACGCACATGGTCCAATATAAATGTTTTCTTTTCTCCATCAACAGTTTTCCAGTTGCCTTGTAGTTTAAGGCATTGTCAGTTATAACTTGCACGACATTGCTTTCACTGACATCCTAAACTATATCGAGTAGAGAAAAAAAGATTGTGCACTCTTTATTTTGTCAGATGCATCTATGGACTTCAAGAACCAAGTCCCGATCGGATTGTTCGCTAAAATTGATAAGTGAACAACCTTTCATGTCCATCCAACCATTAGACATGATGCTACAACCCGTCTTTGCCCAAGAAGCTTTTGCCGCTTTCATCAAATTGCAAATGTTATTCACTTCTTTCCATTATTACTATCCTAGTTCTCAACTCTTATGCTGTTGGAGGTTTCAATCCCTCCCAAATGCACCCACAAAATGAAGCATTGTTTAAAATGATGGACTATTTGTACCATTGAACGTCAATCCATTTTCAAAAAAAATCTTCCAATATTACGATAAACATGAGTCCTCTCTTCTTTTTTCCATGATGCATTCATGTTGTCCGAGGCTGCTGAGGCTGCTTCTCGATGATGTTTCTAGTCACAATCGTGTGACCTTTCAAATCAGATGCACCAATAAATAAGTCCATAGGACCTCTCACTTGCTTCACACTACTGGATCCTCCTATCAATGTTTGATGTTCGTTGCTCCCATGAGATTCATCCATTTCATAAGCATGCACTTTACAAAGTTCTTCCATCTCTTCCATTGTTCTTATATTTCTCTTTTCGAGCCTTGTCAGTAAATACTTCATTTCATTTGATACTTCAACTAGGACTTTTGGACATGCTTTATTAATGTTCCCAATTTTTGCAAGATGGTGCTTGAGTCTTGCAACACCACTGGTTGTCTGCTTACCACAGAAATTGGAACACAATATATTCATCCATGGTTACTTCGACCTTCATAATCTTTTGTACCTCTCTTGTTAGCTCTTGGCATTTCTGAAATTTATTGCACATTACATTAGAGAGTGTAAGTTGTTTGTACTCTTATCTGCTAGACCGAGAGCCTTACCCACAATCACTTCCATTTTAACAGTGCAAGTTCAACATCAAACTAAACACAAATTTGTTGCAGGAGATAAAGGAGAAAGAAATCGGATTCAGAGCCGTCAATAAATAAATGCATGACAAAACTAAGAATTACAAAACTAAGAAATCACTTCCATAACAAAGAAATTTCAATTCAAAGAAGAAAGAAATCAAAGCCAATAAAGCTAAGGCTACTAAGAATCTAAGATACAACAACGCTAAGAATTACAACATGGAAGACTCGGAACAGTCAATAAATAAATGTCTCACAAAACTAAATTAATCTATAGACAAATTCAGTGGATGCCTGACAATAACTTAACTTAAGGTAGTCACAGGAGATTCAGCAGAAGTTAGATAAATGAATCAAGGAGAAATTAAATAACTGGAAGCAGAGAATTAAATAGATGAATTAACAACTAAGATATAATAACAAGTAACAACGAAAATAAAAACAAAATGCAATTAAAAATGCAGCACATGGTCGACCTGGTGGTGCAAAGGGAGGAGGCAGTAGCGAATGGAAGTGCTCACGAACTTCAAGAAGAGATCATCGATACCGAAAGGTGGTTGCGGCAACCCTCGATGTTGTCGCCGGCATCGGAAGGAGGGTGCTCGACCGATAGAGAGGGTTAGGGCTTTGTTTTTTTTTTGAATATGGGAAGCATAGGGGGTCAGTATCGGGAATTAGGGGAAGATCAAGAATTACTAAAGTGGGTTACATGTGATGCGCATGACCCACTTAGTCGAATTTTGCTCCATGCATCGCCTTAGATTGCCTCAAGGCGATTACACCTCAAAATGTTTTTGCTGGTCGAGGTGGTCGTCTCACTGGAGAAGGTTGAGGCATACGCCCCGGGGCTGATCAGGATCGCCTCGCCTCGAGGCATACGCCTTGAGCGTCTTGATGCACGACTTTTCATTCCTTGATCGTAATTCATCTGGTGGATTGGGAGACTGTTACACTCCAAATGACAGGAGGTAGTCTTGGTATTGCAAGTTTGGAGACCATGAATAGGGCCCTTCTTCTAAAGTGGATAAGCTTAATTTGGGGCTGAAGTGTCGACTTGTGTTGCAGACTCATTCGTTGTATTTATGGCATTAGGGCTTAGGATAATGTGTCAGATCATTCAACATCCTTACCTTCAACATTTTGGAAGGGAATCAGTGTGGTTATGCAAGGGTTCACTAAATTCTTCCGCTCGGTTCTTGGCAACGGGGGCTCGTTTTCTTTCTGAACGGACAATTGGATGGGAAATGGCCCCATTGTGTCCCGATTCCTGCGACTCTTTGCTTTGACAACTGACTGTGTGGTGCAGGTGGCGAAATGCTGGGTCTAGGGAAGTTCGATGCCTTCATTCCTTGTTGATTTCTCAGAGCAACACCTTTAGGATTTCCTTCTTCTTTTGGAATCCTCAAGTAATGTAGACGGTCCAACTGATCGTAGAGACCATTGGGTGTGGAAAGACAACATGTTCACGGTCAAGCGAGCCTACGGAGCGTTGGAAAGATCAACACCAGTAGTTGAGGGCAATCTGATTCGTGACTGCAACCTTATACGGAGTTTAAAACTCCCTAGCAGAATTAGCATCTTTTACAGTTGTTTAGACGAAAACACATTATGACAAGATATCGTTGTGCAAGATTCTACGCAGGAGTTCCAAGCTCTTGCCCTCTTTGGATACAGTGGAGCATCTATTCTTTCTTTGTGGGAAATCAGCTTGTGTTCGGCAGGAGTCTGACTTGGCTGAATCTTCATTTTCGTAATTCTTTTTGAGATTCACTACATGCAGAAAAAAATCGACCTAGAGAGGAGCTTCTTCTCCCATGATCAATTATTTGGGCCATATGACTAGTTAGAAATGGTGGGGTATTTGACTCAGTGCTTTTATGCTGAAAATGCAATTTATCTTGCTAGGATTCTCCTCCAGTCTTGGCTTTTATAAGTATTTCTGCAACCTCCTTTTTAATATATTTGGGGCAGATACCATAGTGTCTTCCCATTTTTGACTAAAAAAATCCATCTGTAGGTGTGTCTTCTTTGATATTGAAATTTAATTTCTGGATGATCAATAACGAAACTGTTAATGGTTATCATCCTTCACAATTCTAAAAAAATGCAAGGCAAAGTTTCTTAGGACAGGGGAAAGAGTTTTCTTTGCTTGCAGCCTCTTCAACATCACAGTTGACAAGCTGGATTCCCAAAAGAAAAGACATGGGGCAAAAGCTTTCATGTTGATTCCTATAAGAGGTCTGGAATATGATTATGTACATGGTTTTAAAAAAACACACCTCTAGGCGTTGGGGCATACGCCGTGCACCTCGAGGCATTGAGGCGGTCGTCGAGGCGTCGAGCGAGACCCCCGTGTTGGTAGGGTATGATGCGATAGAGAGGTGTATACAACGGTTCTTCAATTGGGTTTAGCAAATTGGATGGTTAGGATTAAAAGCATATCAATATATATGTTGGTCACATAACACAAGAAACAACATAAACATAGTGTATATTGTGTATGTTAATAATATATGTTAGTCACATCATTTTGCTTCACCCATGCACATAAAGGGAAGTGTTGTCTATCGACAAGAACTTCACTCACCGACTTTAGTGGAGGTTTAATAAGCTTTGCATTGTATATGGATGATAATACGAATTAGGATTCAAAATAAATCTTGCAAAGAATATTATATATTCTCACGTTTGTAGCATACATGGTGAATATATTGGGGAATATCTAAATTTATGATTTATAAATATATAAAATTATGCTTAATTGTATTTTATGTATATTTTCCTATATAAACCGAGGCTTACGCCTCGCCTCGTCAAGAGAAAACCGCCTCGATCCACCTCACATTTTTTAAAACCATGGTTATGCGTTACCAACATCGGGAGAAACTACATCATCCCACCGCCATTCATACAAATGGAGGTATAGAATTAAGTACCTACTTCAACAGGACATCCAACATGCACCATGGCTCTGGCTGTGACAGACCACCCATCATGGAGAGACACATGGCTGACAAGAATGACGAACGTACACCCAGATAGGTATGGGACGATCTGATCAAAGCATTTACTCTAAAACCCATGATCTTAAGTTATTTTATCTAATGTATTGGATAGAATCCTAACCATCCTCTATCTACTATAAAGGATAAAGAGGATTCACTTTTACCATACAGATCTTCCTTATAACTCAGAGTGAATAGAGCATTGGGAGATTCTCCCAAACATGGGAAATAACCTTCCCAAGTTTGTAAAATCTTTGTTCGTTGCTCCTTTTGTGTCTCCCTCACCCACCTCCAGTGATTGTATGAAGGACTTAATCCATGCAAGGTCATTTTCTCTGCTCCTCTTGAGCGATGCAGATCTCCTATTTAGCCATCAGGCATGCCAGGACATTACCACTTTTGAAATCAAATCCTAGGAATCACAGTAGTGTGAAGTGCAACAGAAATTGTTGAAGTTCATTGGTGTCAAAAAAAGTCGAAGTTCGTGGTATTGGGGGAAACATTGAAAATGAATTAGGAGGAAAAGGAAATGAAATGAAGTTGATAAAAAAAGCAAAAAAATCTAAATATTGACTGAAATAGAAAACCATGTTACAAATGAATAATTGGTTTCAAAGGCAGATCTCATTACCCACTGTCTTACTACAACAATTTTTAGTTTATTATATTTTTGAGAAGCTTTTTGCCACATCGTAAATGTTGGAGTATAAGTTGTATGCGCCTATTGTGTTGTAGCAGGGTAAATGGATCTTGGAGAAGATCCATTTACCCCCATCCAGTGTTTAGTCCCACATCGTCTAGTGGTGGGACTTGGAGGCTCTGGAGAGGCTATATAAGGAGCCCCAGACCTCCTGTATGCATTGAGAAAGTCAATAGACAAACACACCCCATTTGAGGGCTTCTCCCGTGGTTTCATCCCGCTCCTCACGGAGTAGGGTTCCATGTAAAATCATGGTGTTCCATGTTTGATCTTTCTTGTTTTTATGCTATGTTTATCAATCGCATCCGCATTCTTCATATTTTATAACATGATATCAGAGCGGGTCGATTCTCGAGGAATCATGTTTTATTTATTTGGTCGAGGTTCGATTTAAATTCTCATTTTGATTATTTATGTTCAAGATTATGAGATCATTATCAATGTATCCGGAGTTTTTTTTTCGATCATGTTGTTCGAAGGAAACTGGGGTTTTCATTGTGAAACCCTAATCTCGGCCGTCATCAATTTCATGAGGCAATTGGCTTTCCACTGTGGAACCCTAAGGAAGGGCTGCAGATTCCAGATCACGCCTGCGGTATTCCTCCTAGCCGCAAAGTCTCGAGGCGCAACTCTAGCCTCACGCAAGCAGCGTTCCCTCCTCTCCAGGCGGTGAGTTCTCAACCCCACCAGGCGGTGTTCCCTTCTCTCCAAGCGGGAGGTTCCAAATCTTCATTGGCGGCGATACCGCTACTTCCAGCAGCGAGCAGAGACCCTCCTGCGATCTTCAACGACAACCAATCGCCATGCCCCGACCTCCCAGGCGGCTGCCCAACCAGGTCCCCGCGCCTCCTCCCGCGATTCTCTGGCGATGCCCACTCCAGTGGCGGCGCGATCCTCTCGCGAGACCTCTCCCCGCACGCGCTCCCGGCACACTCTCGCGCGACCTCCTCAAGACCCCTCCGCGTGCCGCTTCGACCCGATCTCTCGTGCTTCCAGGGCGCAGATCCAGGCGCTCCAGACTCCTGTTCCCATCCACGGTGGCGGCGATCCCCTGTCAAGGACCTAGGAAATATGAAAGGGGTTCCATCGTGGGGAACCCTAACGGGGTGGCCACGTCTATTTAAAAAAGAAAATCTATTGTAAATGCCCCAAGTGTGTTGTGTGTTATAACAAAAAAAGGAAGGGGAGGCTGTTGCTGTTGGGTCCAATGGGCCACATAAAAAAAAGAGGGGATTTGAAAAAGGCGCGTACACAAAAAAAAGAGCCGTACGCAAAGTTTATCAAATTTTTTTTGAAAAGCCGTATAAAAAAAAGAGGTTGAACGGCTTATGTTTAAAAAAAATCATCATGGCTGCCATTAAAAAAATGAAAAAATCGCAAGTTTCATGTTCATATTGTTTACCCCCTATTTATCTTGTCTTCTCTCAACTTGGTCGATGTCATGTTTTCCGACCAGTATGGGAGAAAGGGGGAGTATATGTAGAGTTACATGTATAGATCCAGATTCCATATTCAAATATCAGTCTCCAGACCAGCCAGATGATCAGACTCTACAGTTGTTCAGACTCGACGTCAGAAGGTTCTGAGTCTCCAGTTTCAGACACGCACGAGTGTGCGGTCATTTTCAGATGAGCATATGTTGCCATCGTCAGTTCGAGGTCCCCTTCATTCTTGTTGTTGTTCGGCCATAGTTTTCATGTGAGCCATAGGGACTCCAGAGCAGAGGACCATTCCCTTTGCCATATTGGCAAGGGTTTTCATGTGGTATCATAGGTACACCAGAGCAGTGCACCATTCTCTGAGCCAGATGGGAGAGACCCAGTTCTCCGACGAGGAGACTATTTTTAGACTCCATTCTCCAGCGACCGTGGACTCCGACGAGGATTGCACAGCCACGACCATTTCAGTTCGACCCTTTTTCAGAGATGGAGCAATTGTCCACATTATTGTGGCGGGACAGAGTACTCCGACAAGGAGACTCATTTTCAGTTGCCGTGACTCTGACAGGTGCAGTTCAGAGCACATGCTCTCTGACGAGGAGATATAACAGACTCACACTCCATCCCGTTCGTCCTCCTCACCTGCACGGTATGAGAAGCAACGTCCTCGACTGCAGCAATGTGCGCGTTGGGTTGATATTATCTGTAGCGTCTTGTAGCGTTGAGTTGAGTCTCTTTATGTTTGTCCAAGTTGAGCATTGCATGCTCCAGCTTGAGGGGGAGTGTTGGAGTATAAGTTGTATGCGCCTATTGTGTTGTAGCAGGGTAAATGGATCTTGGAGAAGATCCATTTACCCCCATCCAGTATTTAGTCCCGCATCGTCTAGTGGTAGGACTTGGAGGCTCTGGAGAGGCTATATAAGGAGCCCCAGACCTCCTGTATCCATTGAGAAAGTCAATAGACAAACACGCCCCATTTGAGGGCTTCTCCCGTGGTTTCATCCCGCTCCTCACGGAGTAGGGTTCCACGTAAAATCATGGTGTTCCATGTTTGATCTTTCTTGTTTTTATGCTCTGTTTATCAATCGCTTCCGCATTCTTCATATTTTATAACAGTAACAAATGTAAACCTAAATGAGAAATGCATGACAAGTAAATGACGAAGCCTTCTCTCACTATAAGTAGGGTCGGCTACATGGATTCTTGCTCAAATCCATGTTGAAAGATTCGGCTATTTTTTACACTGGTTGTTGACTACCTAACACAACCCCCATAAGGGGGGATTTGAACCCTGATCTTTTGGGTGGTAGACACACTGCACTACCACCAGGCCATTTAAGTGGGTATAGAAATGCATGATAAGTATTCTAAAAAAATGCACAACTAGTATTGCTATAGATGCAATTTAGAGTATCTTGAATATTTTTCAAGTTCATGTCCATTAAGGATTAGAATGGCTAAAATGTCTAATTTCACCTTTTTTATTATAAATCTATAAATAACTATACGAATATCAGTTTTCTATTATATAAATAGGATACAAGAAACCATGAAGTTGTTTCTAGCTCTCATGTTTATGGCTTTGTCAAATTTATTTCAAATGCTTTGGCCTATTTAAGCTATATTAGTAGGCTAGTAGCTTTTTTGGAAAATCAATTTCATAAAGATAATCTTAACCACAATAGAATAGTTATCACTATGTTAATTCGATTTTCAAGCATTTACAAGCCTTGCAGATTTGAATTATTAATATATTGGATTTCACTTCACATTTTTTTTATTTTTATGCATGGTTTTTTTAATCAAGAAACCCACAAAAGGTGATTGTCTACTTTAGGTTGGGGTTGAATGCTAAGGCATCTGGCTAATTCTCTCTATGGTCAAAGAAAGACATGATCCTTATAAACTAGACTACTTCTGTTCTCCAACTGAAAACTGATTTGCTTCATTGTCTCAGGCAAGCTGCTTGGTAAAACCAAAGGCCTACATCCTCTTCCTACTGAAATTCGTTTGAATCATTTGCCTGATGATTTTTAGAAAAGAAAGCCTGTATTAGTTAACATGAGTATGTGGGTTATTAAAAAAGATGGGGATTCAGATATTGTTTTTTCCATGAAAGCAAGCATGGTTTCTTGAGTTCGGGACATGGATGAGACAACTCCTACTATAAAAATCTGTCCTCCATTCCATCTTCCTCTTGCTTCTTCGAGCATAGTTTGCCTGATAGGAATATGAAAAAAGAATCTTGCTCCTTGTAGTTATCAATCACTTTGACTTCATCTTTCTCTTTCCTACTATAAAGATCTTATAGTTAAATCCATCTCACCGATGGTGGCATAATATTCAAATTATTTATTTGCCTAACCCACATAAATGCAGTAGTAATGATGGCCTAGTTTTAGTCAAAAGGTGGTATCTTTTTTGCTAGCAGATTGTGGCATCTGATATATCCTCGATGTTGAGGGAATGAAGGATGGAATTCTATTTCAACCGATCATAAAGTTGATACATTCTGATGGTTATTTTTTAACCATCAGTATCAAGTGTTGTCATTGCCTTGGCTCTTGGAATTGTTACCACCATATTTAGTACATTGTAAACTGCATTCTTTTTGTTATAGATATTCTCAAGATGATAGTGTACTTCATTGCTTTTATATTGGATTATTTTCTAATGACTATACTTTGGAAAATTGATCTGATTATCATGGTGCTTATAGAAGCTATAGCCCTCATGGGAGATCTCCTCGTCAACGAAGCAATTCTCCCCGTCGACGCAGATATTCTCCTCGTCGAGAGCGAATCTATAGCAGATCACCTGCTAAACGTTCACCTTCACCTCAACGTCGTCGGAGCTACAGCCATTCGCCGCGCCCTCACGCTAATGGGCAGGTACACATGAAAAAACTATCTCTGTCTTTTCTAGCTTGGCGTTTCCTAAATCCTAAACTGTTTTTATTGGATTTGGATCTTGTTTTTTTTGCAGAAGTCCTCTTGACATGGAACACCATGGATGCAGAAGCTGAATCTCGCAATCCCATGAAGCCGAATATTGGTCTCTAAATTTCTTCACTGCTCAGAAAATCGAACCTTGTGTTTGATATGTGGGTTCATCTCTCTGCAGCTACTGCATTTGGAGAGGTTACTTTTTTCTACTTATCATCTGGATTTTAGATACGGGCACACTGCATAATATTTTTTTACTTCAATTTCAGATTTCTCTAATCTTTTTTCATTTTAGACATATTATTTTACTTTTGTTTATATTTTTAAATCTTGATCTTTGTCTTTGTTTTGAGGTGTGGATCTGGCAATACTCAGCATTCAGCGAAACGTCTGCTTCTGGTGTGTTTGGTTTCTGCGTTGTCCTCTCCAGCCGATCACTTCTCTTCATTTGACTACGTGTCATGAAAACATCTGATGCTACTTCTAGGAAAAGTGTAAAATATTGGAGTGACAAAGTGGAAGCTGCTTGGTGCGAGATCGTCTTATGATCTACATCAGGTTCACAATTTGCTTATGAACTATGGAGCACACTGTTTTTATGCATCACATCTTTGAATTAGTATGACAAATTGGGACCATCAGAAAAGTTGAGTTAGGATGAACCCTACTTGTCGGAAACTCACCTCCTGAAAAGCTTGAGCTGCATCCTTCATTTTTTTTATTGGAAATCTATCACCCGTGGAGCTGCTAACCGGTAATGGCTGAGATGGAGATGCTCCTTTGATATTCGTACAGTCTTATCTATGTGGCATGTTGAGTTAAACATCTGCCATTGCTGCATTCTGTATCACCATATCATTGAAACTCTGCCCCAATTCCTTCTGCAGTGTTCACCACACTGTTTTACGGGTATAATAAGCTCGATGCTGCTAGCACATGGTCTACATCAGTTGGCCTCGTTTACAATGCCCCCGAATACTCGCTACCGGAGGTTGTCATGTTCAACCGTGTCCTTGCTATGCATCTAGTCCTTTTTATGTTAATCTGTGTTGCACCTTTTGTTGCAAATCACAAGTAAAAAACATGATGAAACTCCAAACTCGTTTGCGAAATAGTCTTTTGATTTCCTATGCTGATGAAATGTTCGAGTGACAGTGCATATCTACAACCAGTCGTGTGTATCTATAATTGATGACTCTTTGCATTCAGTGGGGTTTTATACATGGCAGCAAACCTGCTTCATTCAATTGAAAGCATAGAAATTATCTTGATTTCTCATGTTACTTGTTTCTGTAGTACCTGCGCATTTTACTTACATGCACCTATGTTATTGTTAAAGGATCTGTATTTGATGAGGCAACATGTGATTGTTGTGTCTGCTCCTAATGGTTTCTGTTGGGTAAATGCATAAATACCCGATTTAAGTCGCTTTTCCCAAT
Source organism: Ottelia alismoides (assembly GCA_037367405.1). Taxonomy (NCBI): domain Eukaryota; kingdom Viridiplantae; phylum Streptophyta; class Magnoliopsida; order Alismatales; family Hydrocharitaceae; genus Ottelia; species Ottelia alismoides. The sequence goes on from JAZKJV010008273.1 coordinate 323,948, forward strand.
ATTGCTACTTCCTCTAATGGATTGCGTGTTTCTTTCTGGTATGTTACTGTATGCAGGATTTATCGCCGCCCTCTCCCTAGGGGCCTGTTTGGTTGCAGGGTTGGGCAGGGTTGGCCCAACCCTGATTACTATTCACAAGGGTACTTCCTCACAGATTACTATTCACCCAGCCCAACCCAGTCCAACCCAACCCTGTCCAACCCTGCAACCAAACAGGCCCCTCCATTTGATGGGCTGGAAATGGTAAGATTGTTCTAATTCCATCCTCCATTTCTTTCCCGTGTTTTTCTCCGTTCTTCATAATACTTTTATACTTGAGGATATGCATACACCCATTTGTTCTTTAATACACTTTTTAGATCAAATTAAGATGTAAAAGAGCATGTATTTTGCACAGATAATACAAACAGGCAGAATAAATAAATAATGTTATTTCACTCCATCTCTGTCGTGACTGCTTACCAACCCTAATTCCATTCTTGTGTTGAAGAAGTAGTTGGTATTTGGTGTCTAGTGGTGGAAGGCTGTTGCTGAGGGATTGGATCGATACACGTGGAGATGGGATTCTTAATTTGAAATTCTTCTCGAATTCCACGTTTCTTGGGCTGCAATCTTTTTTTGGGTATTTTTTTCTCCCAATTATACGTCGATTTTTAATTACATGCTTCACCTTTATATCTTTATGGTTTAACATTGACAGACGGATCATGAAAGGTTAAGATTGAGTCCCTCTGTTTAATGTTTCAACATTAGACTCGGTGAAAAGGGACATACTTGGAGCCTTTTTTTGCAATTTAACAATCTTTTTTGGGACAGGACTAATCCATTATACATATATTAAAGAGCATCGAAAGATTATATTCTTGCACATAAATCCCAATTTTACCCTTATCCCTCACCGCACATTCCTATTTTACCCCCACGTTCCAGTCATCTTCCCATTCTGTCCTTAAACTTTTGCAGTATTTCGATCCTCCTCCAACATTCCCACCGGTCCGCCAACCCCCTCTCCAGCTCCACGCTCGCCTCTCCAAGTTTCTTCCCTCCTCACAGTATCGCCGTCGGCGTTGGCTGCATAAACAAAAGTCGGGATCGATCGCCCTGTAAGCGATCCCTTTGTAATCGTAATTCTGTCTTCTCCTACAGGATCTTCGAGTCCTGGCAGATGACATGTCGGTGATGCGGATACGGAGCTCCCTCCCCTCATCCTTTGGCGCTCCCTCCCCTCATCCGGTGTATTCTCTCCCGCTCCGACCAGGACCATATACGCAATGACGTGGAGAGCCATGGAGCATTCTCTCTTTTACCATACACCCAAGAACTACCAACGATAATGCCACCACTTTGAAATTTCTCATTTCTAGCAACAATTCTATTGTTGCCAACCCCTGATCATTTACCACCTTCGTCTCCCAACAGGCTGTGTCTTATTTCTCTTACATCTAAAAGATTATCCATAGACCGATGGCATGGTTTCCTTGTACTGGTGCAAGGATCGGAGGATCCAGAAAAGCACTAACTTAGTCTCCACTGTGTCAATGAAGCACGAGCAGAGCCCGAGGAGAAGCTCAAGTTGGGTGTTAGGTGAGTGTAAGATGTGTTTCAGGAGAATATGTCAGACTTCCTATATCGAAAGGCGACACATTAGATTGTCAACGAGAACGAGAAGATAACGTCCCTCAAACCAGAAAGGCCGGATTTGTGGATGTTCTCATGGTTGAGGATTTCATGAGATGAGGTGCGGAGAGGAGACACAATTGGGAGTTAGAAGGGGGGTATTACATGCACTATGGAGGACAGTATTGTCGCAAGCGGTATGTGTGGGGAGGCATGGCGGAGCCATCGATGTTGCGATTAAAGGAGGTTAAAAAGCAGAGAAAGGCCATATCTAAGCTAACGACCATAAGAATTATGACCTCGTGCTTAATTTGCAACTTCATATCATGTGCCTTTCTTCTGTTATTTATTGAATATCTTCTTCTTCGGTATTATAGGTCATACGTTTTGAATGTTTGCAATGACCATTTTTGTTGAAGCTCAAAGTTGTTAATGTCTGTTACCGATTGAACATCGTTAGAATGACCGATGGACCTTTCCACATTGAGGGGTGGATTCGATTGCTGAAAGCTCTTCCCTGATGTCTTGATGTCGATTTCGATAGATTGTGGCCAGATTTGGGCATAGATAGGAAACCTATAGTCCTAAAATCCCTCAAGTTCCTCCCCAACAACAAGTGATGTGCCACCATACTCTATCAGACTCCACCTCAACGCCATCTTAGCATGCTACTCCAGTTTGTTGTTTGTATGTTCTTTGTTCTTCCACAGTTTGTTTGCTTATTTGATTTCATTTAAAATATTTTGTACTTTTATAGTTGGCTTGTGTGGTTTCTTTAGCATACTCATTACTATGAACTTATTGGTGTTGTGCTTTGCTCAATGACTTAATTGCTGGACTTCTTGAGATTTTGTTTGCGCAATGATCCTCGGCCGTGGTACTGGGGAAATCCTTTTCCTATCTTAAAGAAGTGATAGATATTGTTGCTTATTGTTTTAGCACAAATTTATCATTTATTGAAGGAATATGGTTTGATCACAGAAGAAATTGTTATGGATTCATGACATTATTGCACATTGATTAATCTTACAACTTCATTATTTCTTAAAATATATTTACCCGTGCAATTGCACGGGTTCCCTACTAGTTCATCGAATCGAGCGACGGGCAGGATTGTTCTATCGATTAAGTATTTAGAGTTCTTGATTAGGGATTAAGGAAACATGAACAAAGAAACAACACATAACTACGAAGGAGAAAAACCCCTTCATCGTGGAGATTGAACCACCTCGATTAATGGTGGACTTTCTGTAAAGAGTCTAAAGACCTCTCATGAGGGACGAGTCGATAAACAGAAGTAAAAACAAATAGCGTCGATTGTTCGGTAAATCAAAACACGAAAGCTCGATTTTGAGGAACGATGGGCCTAACCGGGAAAGCTTCCAAAGGAGAAAGACTGATAGAATTTCACTGATTTGGGATCTTCCAAATAGCTCCACGGAGGTTGTTGAAACAAGAGATGGAAAAGATGATGGTTGATCTAGAACGTGGTGTGGCGGCAGCTCGAGGGTGTAGCCGAGGTTGTGGTGGCAGCTCGAGGAGATGATGGGCAGCCTAGATGGAGATGGAAGACGATGACCGGTGAAGGTGGAGGTTGGTATCGTCAGCCTGCGAACGTTATAAATAAATAAATAAATAAATTGGGATTTTTTTAAATAATTATTAAAAAAACCGTAATTAATTAAATAAACACGAAGAAAAAAAATTAAAAAATAGGCACCGATCGGCACCTGAGGTGCCGATTTGGGGCGCCCCCTCCAAATCGGCACCTGAGGTGCCGATTTGGGCAGAGGCGCATTTTACAAATCTCAACCCCTTATCACTGTAATTCAATTTCGGAATACTACAAATTATTATTATGTTCATTACATCTGAATAATTTAAAAATATTTTGAGGAATTATGTAAATAATTTTACAAAATAATATTCTAGAATTCTATCTATGTTCATTTGAGGAACTATGTAAATAATTATACAAAAGAAAATAAATTTAATTGGCTATCAATATTTTCCTTCATCACAATATTTTTGATCTATCAGTAGAGCTTCGTGGTCTCATCTTCTTCCCGATAACGTTATTGTAAAATGTTAAGTATATCTCTATTTTTTTATTATATTCTTCAATATTGATACATACTTAGAATACTTATAATTGACATATCAACAAAATTATAGTAAATATGAAAAAAATTGAGAGTTTGAACATCATTTACCATTGATATAGGTGAACTCAACAAGGTACAACTTGACATGAATTAATTTAAAAAAATTACAAGTATTTCATTACAATCATAAGAGAAGAAATACGAGTTTACAAATAATAAGAAAAAAATTTACAAAAACTTAAAGTTTCCATATCTTCATAAACCCCTTCAGACCTCCTCCTCCACCTCCTGCTCCACCTCCCTTGTCGTTTCCTTTCCCTCCATCTCCTAATTTTTTGTGAGTCTCCTCATGTGTTGTCTTCTTCTTCTTATGCTTGAACATTTGTTCTGAATGCGTTGGAACGTGCCCTGGAGGATGCGGTCTAGCTGATGACTTCCGTGGCGGTTCGATTGTTTGTGATTCTGTGGCGGTTCGTACGCTTGTTGAATGTCGAGGTGGCTCTGATTGAGGAGGCTCAGTGATCCTTACTCCGGGAGAAGGTCTTCGAGGCAGCTCCGGACGTTGTTGTGGTATCGTGGATATACCAAACAACTGTCTATCAAAATCAGTTACCTCCATTTGCCGAACACTATCAAATATCTGCGACTGCAAATCTCCTGAACTATATTGGGTAGACGGTATGAGCTGAGAGGGACTAGAGTCAAATTGACTCGAAGGTCCCACAAGCGATGGTCCTACAAGATTGAGACAATTTCATTGTTATAAGTATCACAAAATTTAAACGTAAATATTGAAATGAGTTCGTATATTCTCTAATATATTTATACCTGAACCTCTAAATCCGGTTTCACCGATTTGAGACCCTCTAAAGCCATACTCGATATAGTTCATACCTGAAAGATGTTAATTACTTTATATGTCACATAAATTTCTTAATAAGTAAGAGGATAATGCAATATCATAAATTAAGTGCAATTTACCTGTAGATACGAATCCAGGTTGAATTGGTGGAACCTCCTGCCTGATGTATCCCTGACTCGAAGGACCAGCAAATGATGATCCTGCAAATTGCGATTGACTGAAAGCTTCTCCATATCCTGCAAGAATGAGATATTCATCTTTTTAGAAAATAATACATAAGATAAAAATTAGTTATTTTATTTAGTCATTTTATTACCTGAAGCTCCAAATCCGGTTTGGTCATATTGAGATGCGAGTCCTTGATGACCTGATGAGTACCCTTGCCCGTCATATCCCGCAGACGTCATTCCTGAGGTGCCAAATATTGACTCCTCCATTGTCTGACCTTGAGAAAATGCCCGCTCACCAAGTCCTGCTATATTTTATGAGGAGTTGTATTTATATGTCTAAAAATCGATATATGAATAAGAGTTGACTATACATAAATAAATAACTAAAACCTGAAGTAGGAAACGTCGGTGGTGGTTGCGTCCCCTCCCCACCATATTCCGTGTACTCCCTTCCTGTACAATTTACAACATATAATTTTAGTTATTCACGATTTTAGGATAAAAAATTAGTTTACATTTGTAAGAAAGAAATCAAAAAACCTGATGCTCCAGAAGTATGATGCTCCTGTGATGGCATGAATTGTTGATGCTCATATTGATGGAAGGGATACATCAAGGAGAACATGTTGAGTGTTTCATCGAACATGTTAATTGTATTTTCGATTGTTGTCCTCATGTTGGTAGGTAAGTCCGTCGATCGTCTAAGTTGTTCCATACTGTTTCTTCCTTGTACAATTGTATCCACCTAATCCATTTACAAATATCTTAAGAATAATTTAAAAGAATCTCAGTAGAATAAATAGACTTCTTGAACATACCAGACGTCGTTCCATGGGTCCGTGTGGTCGGTAAGCTACTACAGGAGGAGGAATCTGTGTTTGGATCCATCTTCTGGTTATATTCCAATACCATTGCATATAGATATCGGTATTGCATTCCGGGTGCTCATGAACAACTGCGGCTTCTCTGTCCTCCCAACGATAAGAAACAGTATTACCGAAAAAACAATAGATATCGAATCTGTAAAATATATTGAATAAAAAATAAGAAACAGTATTATCGAAATAGTAAATTTTAAAAATTTTAAAAAATGCTTACCGAACTAGTGGGTTGGGCTGATCGATGGTCATTCTGCATATACAATACTGAGGTATCTACTGGTCCAGGAAGCCTATCCATCTGTGCCATCTACAGTAATAAATACAAATGTCATGAAAAAATAACTATAAATATGTCAATAAAATGATATATTAACAATGAAATTAAATTACCCTTATAAATGCAAGTGTGCCTATGTTCTGCGTGGACAACTTAATCTATTATGTCCTGGTTGCTTGCATATTTTACATAATTTCGGTCGGACGCACACTTCGTCCATTTCATTTCTAATTCTTCCCTCCACAGGTCTTCCGACATTTCTCTTTCCCATTTTTGGAGGTAACATAACAGTAGCATCTTCTTCTCCCCAATAACGTCTATCAGGTACGGGATGAAAGTAGAAGTTGTATGCCTGACGGTAGTAATCGCTGGAGAAGTACTGCGAACATAAATCGTAGTTATCTACATGAGTACGAGTATTTGCAGCTGCGGCAATAACATGTGGACATACGAAGTGTTTCATCTGCATAAACCCGCACGTGCACTCACTTTCCCGGCCATTTAGATTGACTTCATGTGCAAATCCATCACGATCGCGGACTTGAAACTGAGTTAACGAAAATCTTTCAACGTGACATGCTCTTGCCTCCCTTGTTTGTTTCTCTAACAACTCTTCATATTTCTTAGTCAAATATGTAGTCATTCCTTCTGACTCCTCACGACGATCATTGAAATAGCCATTTATTCTAAGGAATACTGTTAGGATGAGAGAAATAATTGGCAAACCACGTGCTCCTCTAAAGGCTCCGTTAAAACTTTCAGATAAGTTAGTTGTCATATGACCATAACGATGTCCATCATATAAACTTAATGCCCAATATCTCTGATCGCCATTATCTTGAGATACAATCCACTCGAAAGCACTTCTATCTAGAATGAAAATTTCACGCATCATGCTGTTGAACTTGTTCTGACATGGTTCTTGTCCAGCAGCGTAGAATCGACTTAGAACTGTACGATTTCTATGACCAGCTCTCTGCATGTTTGCACGCATGTGTCTAAGACAATGACGATGTGTGAATCCCTCTTCCGGTGGAAATAAACTACGTATAGTGTTCTGTAGACCAGGAAATCGATCACTTATAAAACAAATGTCCCGACGATCGATAATTTGTTTTAATAAATTCAAAAACCAGCCCCATGCCGAAATATTCTCGTTCTTTTCAGCAACTGCAAATGCCAACGGAAATAGGCCATTATTGGCGTCAATTGCTGTGGCTACGTACATGTGACCGGCGTATCTCCCGTATAGATGGGTTCCGTCAATAGACAAAACAGGTCGACAAAATCTAAATGCTCTACGACACGCTGCAAACGCTACAAACACTCTCTGAAAGTGTATAGTGCTGTCGTTTTGGCCTTCTACTGTCTTGAACCACGTATATGTGCCAGGGTTATGTCGTTCTAAAGCACGAATGAATCTCCGGAGATCACGATATGAGTCAACCTCATTTCCATAAACCACATCCATTGCACGACGTCTAGCATTCCAAGCTGTCATGTAGTTGATTTCAGTTTTCAACTCCTCCTTTATCTTGTACATTATCGCTCCTGGGGTCATACTAACTTTTGCTTTAAAGGAAGATAAAATATACTGCGCTACAAAAACAGAAGTGCACTGGCGATGTTTCAATAAAAGGACTGGATTTCTGCATGTATGCTTTCCCCTGTATCCTGAAACATACCAATCTCCTCGAGATTTCCTCTCTGATGCATGCAAACGCCATCCACAGTTTTCATAAATACAAACAGCAGTGAAAATCTGCTTGTTTGATGCTTTGGGTTTATATTGCACATGATTTTCCATGCTCCATTTCTGTAAATCGTACTGTAGATCCCTTTTCGACTTATAACTCCTACCTAACCAATAACTTAGTCCGGAATCATCGGTGGATTCTGATTGACTCTCTACAAATACTACATCTTCTGCCTCTGCAGTTTCATGATCGAAAACGTGAGGCAACTCCTCCATCGGTTCTTCTTCAGCATCATCGTTATTAGCAGAATATGAGTTCCCCCTTTCCTCATTACCTACGGCTAGAACTAGCGAACCATATCCAAAATCATGACAAGTATTACCACCAATATTTTCTTCTAGTGTTTGAGTATCATTTTCTGGCTCGTCATTTTCGGACTCCTCATTTTCTTCGGATATTTCTGTCTCTAAATCATCTTCTACATTTACTTGTGATGACCCTTCGATATCCTCAAAAATGGTCTCATTTGTTGGCCTGATTAATTTAAATCTTTGTTAGTTTAAATATAATTGGTGAAATTATTCTATAATTTGAATGTAATTAATTTTACCTCGAAGATGACGGCATATTTTCCGTACTAACGGGAGTAGCTTGTACAAAAAGATGGATAAATATCACATCGACGATTGAACTCAACATTGCTAATGTTGATTCATCATCGTCAATCGGTACTGCAAAGAAAGTGGATCCCTCATACAACCACTTACAAGTTAATGTAAGTATATACTGGTCGAGCGGGAGATTAGTGACTTCAGAGACTCGAGACGGTAAGCCAATGTATGTTAATTGGCATGGTAATGTAACCATCCGTTTCTTGCCCCCAATATATTCTACGTGGTCATCAGATACATCAATCGATCCTCCCCAATATATTAAGACATGAGCAGTGTTGGAGGCCATCTATACGAATAAAATAATGATTTAATTAGTTTAATTACACAAAACAATTACTTAATAATCAGCTGTAACAATTAGATTAATTAACATTTCAGTCAGATATTGTCTTTAATAATCGATAATTTAATTGATATACTAATCACTCAGAAATAGAATCCAAAAGTCCGATCTTGGGGGCTCATCGGTGCTCACCACAGTGAGTCCTGCCAACGCTGTATAGAGACCCTCTCGGCGCTCGATTCCAAATCAAAATGACAGTAATTTCAACATGAATATGTGCACTTTTAAATATAAATGAATGAAATACTAATGTAATGTCTACTGTCCCCTATTTAATTAATTTCGATTTTTTTAATAATTATTACAAAAATATCCTAATAAAATGTCTACTGTCCACTACTTAATTAATTTCAATTATTTAATAATTACAACAAAAATCTCCTAATAAAATGTCTACTGTCCCCTACTTAATTGATTTCGATTTTTTTAATAATTGTTACAAAAAGCTCTTCTTAAAATGTCTAATCTGAGCGACATTAACAAAAATAATATTACATTTAAAATTACTATTTTTAAACTAAGTACCAATTTTGCATCTAATTACTTGTTAAATTTTAAAAAAATCCTAAGTAAATTTACCAGGAAGATGCGTGTCTTCTACAAGAAATGTTATCCAAAAGATAATAATATAATCCGATATCCAATGTATATAGCGTCCTCACTGATAAAACCCTGCAAAAAATACACAACAAAATCTACAAAAAATATCTTATTCTTACTTGAATAAGATTAGGCAATCGAGAGAAGCAATCCCACTTCAGAAATCAGAATGAGTGAAATAAGAGAGGATGAAGAAGAGGAGATGATGAAGAAGGAGAGGAGGCAATTGTGAGAAGATGGGAATGAGGGGGGGGTATATATAACAAATGGGGGAGGAGGGGACCGTTGGAAAATTTCCAACGGCCCTCTCCCAAATCGGCACCTCAGGTGCCGATTTGGGCCATAGCCATTGGCGCCCCTCCCAAATCGGCACCTGAGGTGCCGATTTGGAGTTGAGGCCAACGGGCATCGCCCAAATCGGCACCTCAGGTGCCGATTTGGAGGGGGCGCCCCAAATCGGCACCTCAGGTGCCGATCGGTGCCTATTTTTTAAATTTTTTTTCTTCGTGTTTATTTAATTAATTACGGTTTTTTTATTAATTATTTAAAAAAAATCCCTAAATAAATTTTCTCTTCATTGTTTGTTGAATGAATTTATTTGCTTTTCTTTACGTCACTTTTCAAATGAATTTTCTTGGAACAGTAACGATAGTTTATTCCTTTCATCTGTTTGGTTTGAAAAATAATGAACGAATAATGTAACAACATACAAAGTGGCAATCTTTTCGCAATCTTTTTGTCCATGTAGTCCGTACCTGATCTATTATAAGTATACGCATCTTTCTATGTATCAAAACAAATGAGTATTTTTGATGTATATATCTTATTACATAAATATATAGTATGGCAATTTTTTATATATCCTGGAACCATATTTTATATAATTTTTGCAAAATATGTTATGTCTTACCTACAAACTATTTAATAACAACCCATATTCTACGGGTTTGACTGCAAATTTTACGAAGTTTGGCAGGCGATGCTATCGGGAGGAGCACCAACAGTTGGGTTTGTTTGGCTCCAGGAGAAGGGTTACTTTTCCTTCTGCTCAACATGTGATTTTGTTCGTCTGTACGAACCTCTGATCCCTAGGAAGCGTGAGGTTTGCGAGTAATTTCTCAAAATGTGTACCTCAAGCAAAGTATTTTCCAAAATATGTACTTATCAAAAAAAATTCTCAGAAGGGGGTGTATCAGCAAATCGTTTTCTACTCGCTAATGTAACGTGGCAAACGGTTTGCCGTGGTGACATAGCATCGGCGACAAACTATTTACCGTGCCTAGTGGCTCCGTCGATGAGGCGATGCGGTTTTTGACGTTTACGGTAGAGAGTAGGGCAGGGTAGGGAGCAAGGATGGGACGAGAGGATAGGTGCAATTGGCGATCACTTGACACGATAAACAGACCATTTGTTGATGGGTGGCCCTATATAAGACACTCACCCCTCCCTTCTTCTCCACACCATCCTCTCCTCTCTCATTCTCCATCCTCTCCTTTGTCATTCTCCATCCTCTCCTCCTTTTTCATTCTCAATCCAAGGCTTCATTTCTCCCTTACGGTATGATTTATTTTATTCCCCATTTTTTCAATTTATACACAAATTTTGTCAATTTATTCGCATTTTTTGTCAACAAATAAATAAATAATCGTTGCTAAATTGAAATGATAATGATAACATTTCTCGCTAAATTGAAATGCTAACGATAGTATTTCTTGCTAATTAGATAATTATTTGTTGCTAAATTTAAATGATAAAGATATTTGTTGCCAACTTAGAACAATAACTAACATATTTTCGTTATTAATTAAAAATGGAAACAAATAGAATTGTATATATAATAAGAGTAACATGAAAACTGATTTCATAACTATTATCGTCCTTAATAATAGAAGATCAGAACCATAGTAAAACACTTCCAACATCAAGGTAATATTGTCACGTGTCTTTCGATTCTCCCATTGGTCATTATTATATATACAAATATAATGATTCTAGTTAGGATGGTAAGGATTACGCAATAGTGATTTCCTACAACATGATATTTTGATGAGTTTTATCAATATAACGATAAATATTAACACTCATTGTTATTTAGTCGTTGATGTAGCTCAGAGTTTTTGTAGTAACAGAGTAATAATTATTAATTAAAATTAGTAAATAAATAATTTATTTTAGTTACTAATAAAGTAAAATAATAGTTAATATGAATAATTAATAATTCATAATAGTAATTCTTATTATTAATAATTTATATAAATAACTGTAGTTTATTAATAAGTATTAATAATGATTATAAATTTATTTTTTAATAGCATTAATTACTAATAATAATGATAATATATAATATATAATAATTAATATAAATAACAATTATCAATAAATTACTAGTAGTATTTAATATTAATAAGTAATAATTATGATTAATAATTCCAATTAATTAAGAATAATTCTTAATTGTAGTAACAATTAAAGAAACTACTAATAATTATAGGTAATTGAAAATAAAAAAGGATAATTAATAGTAAATAATAACTAATATAGAATAATAATTAATAGTTAAATAATAATAGTAAGTAAAAATAATAATTCTTATTTTTAATAATAAATAATTTAGAATAATAATTAATAATAATAGTCTCAAATAATAACATGTAATTATTATTATTAATGTCAAATAATACCACGTAATAATAAGTAATAATAATTTTGACTATTAATGATAATTAATTATTAATAAATCTTGAAGCAATAATAAATAAATTAAGAACGACCTTCTTGGAATATAAGTGTGTAGATCTTTTGGTAACTTATAGCGGTGTATGGGAAATGGTTGATATTGCTGTACTATATGTGTTCTGGGCGGACGGATAACATACTTGGAATCCGAGATCGGTTATGAAGGCGGTCAAAGCAATATGATTGAAGTACCCGTATCCAACATCTATAATGATCTACTTGCTTACATATACATGTTTACTAGATATACATTTGACATTTACGACATTACGAATCACCTGCAAATGACCCGCAAATGGGAGCTTGTTCCATCCCATCCTGATTAGGACGTATAAAATTACGAAGTTGATGTTACAAATAAGTCAGCAAGTAGGAATGATGGAGCTACTACTTAAGACGGTGGAGATCTCTCCATCCCAACGTAAGGTGAGACCATCATCAATGCAAGGTGTTGACCTCAACATTTCTATATAAAGGAGTTGATGTTGAAGACAAGGGTAAAGATAACGACCAAGATGACGTTGAAGATGAAGGGGAAGAGAAAGAGGATGAAGAGGTAGACGAACATGCCAGAGAGGGAGTGAACGAAGAACAATGCGGGGGCACTATAGGAGATAGGGTGGGAGTATTGACCAATCATGGTTAAGAATCTTTCCTTCATTCGATACAACAGGAACCTATTTTCTATCCACCTGTGAACTACGGGATGGATTTGAATACCATGGAGGATCCACTGCTTTACGATTCCCATTCCATGCCTTAATGTAAGATATGCGCACTCTATACTTGTCATGAACCACGGATTGGAAGACACTTGAAGTCAGTATCAAGTTGGACCTCAAAGTGGCAAGAATAAATTCGCCAACAAATTTGGCAGTACAAGCTCAATTGTCAACAAGCAGTATTTGCATTACGGCATGTGTGTCATGCGCGATAGCTACGAACTTCCTAACTATCTCATGGCTATTGTACGATGCATGCAACCTCCACCCGCAATCAATAAAGATACAATATGTTATGTATTGGGAGCTCTTTGATGCATCCACCTTGAACTAGACGTGCTTTGCCATGCTCCAAGTGCTCAACTCAACCGCTAAGGATGTCTTTGAGTCGAATGATCAATTCAACCTATAGTCTTTACCTGATGCACCTTCAGTCGGAGGATCTGCAACTTCATTTAAAAAGGACATCTCTTCTGCAAATGTGCCAAAGATACAATCATCCAAATCGAAGAAGATATCCGATTGTTTATGTGGCTGATGAAGCACTGTAATCATGGTACTTTTTATGAGTTCAAGCATCAACCGATAGTCGACACTAAAACTTGTTCTCGAATAGAAGGTAGGGATGCCTTCTTTTCCCCTCAATACAAGGTTTTGCACACTGTCGTCCATTGTTGAGCATTGATGTTGCGTATCTGCGGGGAAAATATAAAGGGCACATGCTAGTTGCTACCATCGTTGATGCTAATGGGCACCTCTTTCCAATTGCTTTCGTCATGGTCGAGGGTGAAACTTTGGAGTTGTGGGGGTTCTTACTAAACTGTCCAGTATCATCGATTGCGATGGTATATGCTTCATCAGTGATAGATTTTTAGGATTTAAGAACTTGCTTTCCCAACACTTTCCAACGAAGAGAGGCCACTACCATCATTTCTTCCTTTGCCACATGCAGGTGAACATGCATCGAGTCGGCACACAAACAAATGGATACAAAAAAATTCTATAGCGCATGGGACGTGACTAGAAAGTATGAGCACGAGTGGATTATGCACCAAATCCGTACAATGGACTTGGATGTGTATGACTAGATAATGAGACAGAAGGGGGAAGATCAACGATACTGGACGTGCGCCTACGACGAGGGTCGCCGATTGGGTCTGACCACAACAATCCTTCTTGAAAGTTTCAATAGTGTTCTAAGGGACATGCATGGCCTACCGACGTTAACACTTGTATTTGCGCTGTTTTATCGCTTGAACACCTACTTCGTCGAAATACGTAAGTTTGGTGCGAAGGTGACCATGCACCTTATTCCCCCGACACGAGAAACTAACTGATGGTTTTGTATAATCTACGCATTCACTAATGGTCGAGCAATTCATGCTTACAGATTTTGAGATGCGGTCCCTTCAAGGAAACTACACAGTTAAAATGAATGGTCAACATTCCATAAGCACGTGTGGTTACATGCAGGAAATGAGGATAATTTTCCCTCACATAATTGCGGTTTGTGGCAATGTGAATGTCATCACAGAACATGTGAAGCTATGCTTCGAATTTTATACATCGATTGCATTTCGGGCCACATATGCACATGTCTTTGTGTCGATTCTGGCCATCCTTGGAGCCCTCCCCACTACTCCGCCCCAATGTAGTCCTTGTAGTTGTTAGACCACGAAGGAGACGGATCTACAGAAGCATGGACGACATGGGTATGATATAAGTTAGGTGTAGTCAATGTAAGGAGCATAGTCACAATAAGATAATAGAAGGCATCATTAGTTTTTATGTAAAAATTCCTTGTAAAATAATGTAAAATCTTTATTACGGAGTTGCACTTTGGTTAAGTTGCCATGACATGGAGTGTGTAAATTAACTATTCCTTCTTATTGCAAAATTAATTTGGCATAGCGATTTTTTTGATAAAGAAGAGGGTGAACTCCCAAGTTGGGAGTCACCACAGAGACAACTGCAGGACCGATCGATGCCTCAATGCTGACCATGTAGAGAAAACATCTATCTGCTCGACCACTTCCAGATAGTGATACGGTGAGCCATATAATTTGTACATCATGATTTCATCTTATTTTAACGCAATCGTTTATTTCGGGTACCTAGGCATATCATTTTGTCGAGCTTGGATGAACATTAAATCGTGTGTTTGAGGAGCCACGTAGCAATGTCGTAAATCGATAATTGGAGATTGCTGCATTTCATTGCATCTCCAACCTGAGGCGAGCCACAATTGACTAAAGGCACTAGATGAGAGATGGAGATCGAAAACACATAGCTTCCACCTTCCATAAGGCAAGACAACTATCACTTTGAAAGATGTTTCCATAATGACATGGTTAAGGGTGTAATCGTTGCCAGTGATCGGTATGGAGGAGCACCTAGAGATGGATTGGGGTTCATACTATGAGGAGGTGTTCGGTGTTAATTCAGATGACAGCGAGGACCATGAACTAGTGGGTGGGAAGCTTAGATTAATGTGGATCGTCAAGACTCTGTTAACATCTGACGCTCTCCAATCAACTGATCCAATGGTAGCCGAGCGAGTTGCCTGAGCATTGATACTTTTCCAAGTTGGAACATGCCTCTTGTCGTATGCTAGCATAGACAAGGTGCATCTATGCCACCTTCTACACATGCACAACCTTGAGGATTGTGGATACAGGGCATGGGGTGCGGTTGTCCTTGCACAGATGTACTGCTAATTGAACCAATTTGCTCCCATGAACGTTAGAAGAGCATATACGTTTTGGACCTTACTACAGGTAACAAATCTATATCAGGCAAGCATAGATATACTCACAGTCATATCTAACACAAACGGTTCTTGTTTGACCATTTAGACGTGATCTTGGGAGCACATCCACATCGGTTGTCCATGTCCGTATCAGTTGGTAGATGCAACTCTACGATCAGTCTCTTACGCAGCAAGGTCCAACCAATTTTCATATTAGGCATGTATATTTCTTTTAATGTGAGCCTTACACCAACAATATTTCGTTAGGTGGACGGAAGGAAGGAGATCATACAGGGAGAATGTGTCCATCACTCATTTATTACTTTTACCGTAATGAGTTGGATCTGCAAGAAGAGCATTAGGTATATGAGCTGCATAATTTTCTCATGTGTTTTCAAAATGAAAAAATATTCACAAACTATCCTCAACATATGGGTATCCACCCTACGAGGCCCAACATGTAGCGTAACTACCTGAGATATGTTGTGAGGGCCAGGTTATCTGACGATCAAAGACAACGCTGATATGCTTCAGCATTGTTGTAATGCATGCACCCTATCGGGTAATGAGGCAATTTGAGACGCAACAACACATTCCGGAGGCCATTCCACAAATCTCCTCCGATGACAGACGGGCTAGACCAAGAGACATGAACCCTATGATTGGGGTCTGCACTACCATGATCGTTTGGCCCAATGGCATCAATGATTGAACGACGTCGTTATGGAGAGAGATTTGGATAAGCCAGCTGATGTTATCCTGGGCGACTACGTTACATGGTATTGGCATAATACATGACGTTGGATCGCAAAGGCCATACCACCTCCTCGATAAGCCTACGAGCCACACAGACCGATGATGAACCAATTGGTAATTTTCTACCAAAGACTAATTATATAATTGATTATATCTTCGTAATTTCTGATTGAAACGTTTTTGCAATAGGTAAACACCTTGTTTCATGCGAGGAAAATGAAGTTGATTGCTATTGCTGTGCAACAAAATTGAAGTGGATAGAGGCGTGCGGAGATGACGTGGTGGCAGAAATAAAATGGACTTGTCTTTAGCTGCTGCGATTGAAATTTGATAACTAGGAACTGATTTGGGAACAGAACCAAGAAATCGAAAAAGTGAGGAGTTCTCGGCCATGTCACGCGGAGGCCGGTGACTCCCCCGTAACAACTGAGGAAATAGATCATGATACGGCGGACGTCGGCCCGAATGGTCGCTGCCTAGAGGTGGAGCTCGCTGGAGGACACGTAGACGAGGTGGGTGATGGAGGCGGCGGAGAGGCCCCAGTCGACGATGCAGGAGAGGGAGGCGGCAGAGGCAATGTCGAGGAGGATGGAGTGGGCGACGTGGATGTGCCAATGGATGGTTGGTGAGCTCTCCCTGCGCATGAGGAGGCGGAAGGAGGAGTAGGGGGAGGCGGTGGAAGAGATCTTTCCTAACCTTTTTTTAATTAGTTCCACTTGTGTCTTTAAAGTTTACGTCCATTTGTATTGGGGATGGACGACAACTGACCTGAGGGGCACAAGTGATAAAAATATAAGAAGTCGAGGGCACAACTGATATTCCAAAAAAGAGAGAGACATAATTGATATTGCAATATCTAAGAGGGACACAATCGATAAAAACTTTAATATTTTTGGGCAGAATGTTGCTGTACACGGCAAACGATTTGCCGCAAGCGGCAAACGGTTTGTCACGAATGCCATGTCATCACAGCAAACTGTTTGTTGCGCCACGCTGGCGAGCGACAAACAGTTTGCCGATGCATCTCTCTTCTGGGAAATTTTTTTGATCCGTACCCATTTTGAGAGATACTTCCCTGAGGGTGTGTTCGTTTGGGGGGTTACCCCCAAAACCCATATTTCTAACCCACTTGTGGGATCCAACATCTTTTCATAAAAAAAATTATATATTATACCATCATATCATCTAAAAATCATAAAATACTCAACTCCTACTCACTATTCCAAACTTCAATACAATCACATCACAACAACCACACACTTTTTCAAATTTCAATACAATCATATCATAATAACTATCAACTTTTTCAAATTCCAATACAATCACATCACACAAACCCTCTCAACTCTTAACCCACCAACCAAACACACAAACACAAAACCGGGTTATCCACCCCTGGATAACCCACGAACCAAACGCACCCTGAGGGTACACATTTTGGGAAATTACTGAAGTTTGGAGTAAAAAAGCTGATCGAAAGCACCCTTGTTGCCTCTACCGTGACGTTCTTGATAGTCTTCCTACGCGATATCAAACCATTTTTTTACACAAACTTAGTTATTTGTTACAACACTAACGTATATCCGTGGATAATTCCTTTTCTGCTTTGCATAGCAAGTATCCGTGGAGCGGATAACCGTATGATCGAAGCAAAGTCGATCGGTTACCTTGACAGGGTATCAGATTATGCGTAAATGGGAGACATACCCGCCCCGCGGACACCCCTATCGTGACATTGTTCTCCATCAATGCATGGACAAAATCCAACCTAACTACTGTCCGTGATAAGGAGAACAGTGGAAACAAGTTATTGCTCTAGAAACGATAAAAGAGCGACGACTTTGTTGTTCAACCATTAGGTTAGGACAGCGACTTGCACATGATACATTTTAATTTTGGTCACCATTATTGAAGCATTGATCCTATATATCAATTGTACCTCACCGAAGTTCGTGCTATCTCTTTCTTACCAATTGACCAATAATGTACTATCCTCTTGGTAGTTTATCCATCACGGTTCAAAGTTCAACATTCTTAGTAAAAGACTTTTCTTCAAGGCGACTGGGTTTACGATATATTTTGACAAAATTTTAGGAGCCATTGTGTAAAAATCCCAAATAATACCTACCACATATATGTATACACTACAACAAAATATATCTATTGCGACTTTCTTTTAAATCCCTCGTCATAAATCCGTTGTTAAATATATAATTAAAATATTATTTATTGTGAATTTATTTTCATACTTTAATTTAATAATGAATATCATATTCGTTGCTGCATTATTAATGATGATATATATATATTGTTGTTTATCTGTTGTTATTTTTCAGAATTTGAATTAATTGTAGTTAAATTTTATTTAAAAAAACAACAACGATTAGCAAAATAATTTAAAAATAGCAAAAGCTAAGTGTTTCTATATCCACTGTAATATTCATCATTATCAGGTATAATAAATAACTTTGTAACGAATAATATCTTCGTTATATATTTAACAACGACTGATACAGTGATGATTTTTTTAAAATATCATTAGAGATTTAATTTACTATAGTGAAAAAAGGATGAAAATGATAAGGTTGGAAACATGAAGAAGATGACTATGATATTAACATCAAGTCCCTTTTTCTCACATTTAAAAAAATGAGGCATCTAATTGGGAATCGATCCATAACCGAGGCCCTCTTATGTAATTACATTATTTTTGCAATTAGACTTCTCACAATTTTATTTTGAGAAGTTCAGCCATTTGAACAATGTATTCGAGCTAAATGGATCTTAGATGTTAATATTTTTAATTCTTACCCTTGTGAATATCGTACTCACACGTATCTTTCTTAAAAAAGTGGAAAAATAAGGATTCCTTGGTCTCTCCTTTCTTTTGAAAAGATTTTCAAAGAAAATTCTTGTTATACTTAAGTGGTATGCTAATTTGTGTATTTTCCATATAGTAGAGTTGATCTCGTCCAAATCCCTTAATAAGAAGTATATTTTATTCATTAGCCATCTTGTTTATTTAATGTAGCTAACATGGGTGATCAAGAAAAGGTATTGAAGACAATATTGGACACAATGGAAGTGGGGGCATGCACAACAAATAAATGCATATGCAAGCAGGAAACAACGACGAGACAAAATTTACAAAATTCACAAGTAACTTCACCATGGCCTTGACGACAATGATGGATCTCTCTCAATATGGTGGAAGAAAGAAAGTACAGAGGATGATTCAAAATATTAACGCTACAAAAACAAATCTAAAAAACAAATAAAACTTTCAAACACAGTAATAGAATTTAAGGCATTATCAACAATTTCTACCTTAAGGTTGAATCACCATATAGCATAACAACAACAACAACAACAACAACAACTAATAGCCTTTGCCACGAATTAAATTCTTCGGATAGTAGATAAACCCTTTCTAGACCCCTACCATGACACTCCTCTCCATGGGTTTGCTTCTAACAATCGAGGCAGAGTAAGTCTAGACAAAGCTTGATCTTTGCTCCTAAGAACTGTCTCTGTAAACATATAGCCTGCGTTATATGCAACGTCGACCTTATTCACATTGATTATCTTATGAGTCATATGCCCTAACCTTATGTGTCACAATTTATAGTTTGATTTTAGGGCTCGGGATACAATAATAGCAGAATCAGTAACGGTAGAGCCCTTTAGAACATAAAGGATCGTCTACTTTGCACCATGGTTGATGACTGCCCATTCTTTGATCACCTGCAGTATTCCTCCTACAATGTTGTAATTATATCCTTTAGAGCCAAAAACTCCAAGATATAAAGTAGTCATCAACATCCTATCATGCATCTTGATTTTCAAGAATCGATGCCAATTATTTTGAATGACATGTTGTTCCTCATGATGATGCTTTTATGGTAAATATTATCATAGGTAGAGAACCAATCTCAACTTTCTATGCGATCTAAACGATCGGAATAAAGAATCCATGAACCCACAAAGTATGTTTGATCCACTACGGTGAATATGTAATCATCATCTGCCTCATCTCCTATGTGAGTCCTGCGACAACTGTGCTTTTCCTTTCTTGTAGTCCCTCTTCCAATATCCGGGTTCATTGTAGTAGTTGCGAACATCCTTTGGATTGATCTTCTTTGTTCCCACTTTAGACTTGCTCTTTTTTCGATCTTTCTCCGTAGTACCATAACACTTCTTACAGGTTGTTGCCGATACTACTTTATGAGTAGTTCTACAGAAGGTAGAAACCATATGATGAAGTTCATGAGTATAGAGATTCGATCGAACTTCTTGTAAGGTAGTCTCTTCTCTGTTGACTATGAAGGATTTATCAGAATTATCAAACACGATAATGAATCCAATAAAATCAAAGCATCATCCTCATCTTCTATTTTGACATATATGTTTCTGAATTCTAGAAGCAATGTTTTTAAACAGTCTAAATTCTCTTTATGAGGGGTATCTACTATCTACTTGCACACGGAGTGAGAAAAGATACGGCTTCAACAACAACTTGTTGGTTAGAGATTTCCTCATATATAGACTTTTCAGTCTCAAATATAGTATCGTGATAGTCTTCTCATTGACAACCTCCACGATAATCTCATCCACTAGGTATAAAATGATTGTCGAGTGCATCTTTTCTTCTTACACAACAATTCCAAGGGCTTGAGTTCCTTCGCTCTATTGTTGTCTAACAATGCATATATGTCTCTTTTTGAGAAGGCATGCTTCTTGACCCGCCACAACCCATAATCGTTCATGTCGATGAACTTCTCAATATTGATATTGCACGAAGTCATCTCCTCCTTACTTCAAATGAACCCGACGGTTTCGATACTAATTTATTAGCCAAAATAGGAGTAAGGATGCGCAAAACGCATGCATAGATAAGATTTAAAAGGTTCATCCGTGACTACACTAATCTTAATATAATGGAAGATTTGAAGTAGAAAGACACCTTTAAAACACTAATCCTCTATCGGTTTATATAGTACCCTTCCCATACAAGCAGTTCAGGACTTCAAATCTCAATAGGATTTGAATCCTTAAATCGAACATGATTTCTAATAAGATAATAATATTCAAGACATTATCAACATACACCATGAATGAAGCATATGTTTTGGCAAATATTACCTTTGTCGCAAATATTGTTAAGTATTTCATGCATACTCCCATATATACCTACTTCGAGTGTACTCTAAGGGTGCGTTTGGTGTTCAAGTTAAGGTGAGTTAAATTGGCAGGAGGTAATCTGTTTTTGTGTTTTGATGTTTGGATAGATGGTTCAACTAGGGGTAGGTTTATTGTAGGTTTGTTGTGATATGATTGTATTGAAGTTAAGAAAAATGAGTAGTTATTGTGATGTGATTGTATTGGAGTTTGAAAAAATAGGTATAAGTTGAGTAGTTTATATTTTTTAGATGATATGATGATATAATATATTATTTTTTGGAATAGATAAATGAGAAATTATTTATTTAATGTGATAAAAAAGAGGAAAATGGGCCCCACACGAGAGAGAAAAAAGAGGAGGTTTGTGGGGGTAAACCCCCCCGAAAGAGAGTTTAACCCCCCAAGCCGAACATGACCTGAGAGATTCCTTTCTTATTAATGGAAATTCAGAATTGTTGTTCTTCACTGAAGGAAATTATGTAAAGGTAGAAGTCTACACGAATATTGATTGGGCGATATGGATTGATGACCATGAAATTATAGTCACTTTATTCAAAGAAGATTGATGATACACAATTATTGTCATCAAGTCTAAAGACCGACTGATGGTATCTTTGTTTCTGAATCCAATACGGGCCAAATAGTTATTTGTAGGAGAGAATTCCAATCTACATAGCTTTAGGTTTCATACATGCACTGGTAATCACTATAATGAGGTATTGTCATCGGATTATCTATAGTTATTTTCCTGGGATAGACTTTAAGAATTAAAATATCAGCTTATAACGCAATTAAGATATTGAGTTCTTACTGTAATTATTGTGATTTTATAAATTTAAGGTTCATGTAATGTTTCCATAATATAGTGACACTTGAACTACTCAGTGTTATTATGCTTCATATTATAGGTTTCATATGATTGTACTGATTAACAAGGAAGCAATTCAATCTCTATGTTATGTGTTATGTGTATAATATGTATACAAAGGGTATAACATGCTATGTGTAGACTTTATGCATGATGTAAGTTCTATGTCACAATTAGGTTACATATATGATAAATATGATGAAACATCATACCTTATAACAATAAGTAAGTACAACCACTCACATGGTTAAATACGATAATAAAGCCACAACGTTATAATGAAGTTAGGGAAAGAGGTGTATTTGATTGCTCACCTTTGTTGATTTGATAATATAAGTACTAAATAACTTGTGCATGTAATAAATAAATGTTCAATTATCTATTGTCAATAAGGAATAATTTTATGTATATAATGGTGATTATTGAAGTTATCGAATCATAAAATTTGACAGTAAGATATTAAATTGAAATGTTTACATGAAACATTATTGTATGGAAAAAATAAAGTTAATAGAATTGGATCTTTTTTAACAAGAATAATGACATTATAGTGGTAAGCGGAGCTAAATGCTACATCTAACAATAGGAGCTACATCTAGAGTCTATTTATCTGGGATCTAAAGGGCAACACCTTGCAGGGCTTCGGGTTGAATAGAACCTGGTAGAAAATCAACCATTGATTCACTTGATGTAATCATACTTTTTGTAGTGATTGATTAACCACACTACAAGAAAGTATATAACATGCGATGGTCGAATTTTGTTCCCTTTGATTGGATGATCATCCCCTCTGATCATAGGAGATGATCTCTTGTCTGTCTCTATAGATCACGTCTCAATTGCCATACGGGATGACATCTACCAATGTCCTCTATGCTTACGCTTAGGGTACGCTTGTGACCATCCCATATGATTACTACTTAGAACAATCACGACCGTCCTCTCTATTAGAGTCTCATGGAACGGTTCTTTCCTGTCCGTCCCCTAAAATATTGTCATAAGGGATGGTCGCGACCATCGCCTATGGTAGTCATAGGGGACGATTGTGACCGTCCTAGGAACTAGTAGATCATCCCGTATGATTCTCTAGGATGGGGTAATTTTATCTGAATGGACGATCGCGACCGTCCCCTTTGATTCTCTGCTACAAAAAATAGGTTCCCACCGTTGACCTTTATTCAACCCTGCATACCATATTAACATGGATCATTCAGTAAATGTATCAATATCTGCTCTTTATCATAAAAAGAGGATGATAAAGAAAAAACTACATTCACTTCATATACTATATTAAAAAAATATTCTGAAATGACTAATGTTGAGAAATTCAAATTAAACTACTCTAACTTTATTTTGTTCAATTTATTTAAACAACAAACTAAACTACTCTATGTTATATTGTCCAAATTACTGATATAATATACTAAACTATTCTAGTAATTAATACAACAAAAGTAAGAAAGAGATAAACTATTCTTGGTCGTCGTCATCGCCCTCGTCCCCATCCTAATCCTCATCGTCATCTTCATCTTCTTCTTCTCCTTCATCATCATTGCCTATCCTTGTGTCTGGATTACTTAATTGTGTCGATTTCCTAGTCGAAGCTTCATGTTATTGTACATGCATGAGTGCATTAAAAATTGCTATTTGTTGGCACAGATCCTGAATTTCAACATTCATGCTCGTCACTTAACTCTCTAACTCCCTCTCCCCTTGTGTCTTCTGAGAGGAGATGATATGCTCCCTACTCCATACCAATTTCAAAGGGTAGTACCATGAAAACCACAACATGCTCATCCATGATGCTATGTCCTAGTCGCTTGGAGGAAGGTCACATCAGAAGTAAGGAGTGGTTGATTCGTACTTGTACTATCTAGAGAGCCAGTGGGTGTGTCTGATCATCTCCTCCTGAAATATTATTCAAGTTAAACTTCATAAACTATTTAAATTGCTATAACATATGCAAAAGTATTATTAAATTCGTACGTGAATTGGAGACATGATCTACCCAATGAATTTCTCTGCCTACATCCCGACTTTTAGATTTCTCAAAAACTTCCATCTAACTGGACATACGATGGTTCTCCAATGCCTAATGGATTATGTTGTGGCTTAAAGATACAATAACAGATGAATCTAAAATATAATCTACATACTGAACTACTTACAAAGACGTCCTTAAACTGATTTGCATTCTTTCTACCCATTCTATAGGTATACATGAAACATATCTTTCAATTCAGCATTACGATTTGAGATACCCTATAAGAAGTAAATAAATTAAACAATATACTTCTACTCTTTGTTAAATAAGCACATATCATATCACGTATTCTTTCCCCATCCAGATATATATCAATGCCCTCCAGTGTTCAACAGGTACATTAGAGGGACAATATGCCAAAAGTGCCTCCAAAGGAAGCTTCAGGTCGAAGCTATGAAATTAATTAAACAAGTTAATTACATCTTCAAAATTATGAAAAAATATGAGACTACTTACTTAGGCCTTTAGACGACCTCAATATTTGCACAGTAATTCTGCACCATGTCCTAGAACTAGAGCATCCGTAGTTGGGTCACGATCTCATGAAAAATTAGCCTGAAAATATAATGGATATAAGAAGTAATAATTTTAATTACATATGTACAACTCTATAATTTTAATATGTTAATAGTGTTAATTACCTCCAAATCATGACGTATGGCATCCTTGATTGGATGCTCAACTAGACGCCAATCTGTCATGCGTATGGGAACACACGCTCTATATACCTATCCCAGATAACTCTGAAATGGAGCTGAATTCTTCCCACTGCATCACCTCTAACAATCCTCATCCGAAGGATCTCACTGGGATGCATACGATCCAAGACACGACACTTTGATGGGCTCCTATGTCTAGTAGAGCCCCCCGACCCTATTGAATAGTAGGAGTGACTACCTACATGGGATGCATCGTTGCCCTTCACACATCTGAGCACCACAGACCCCTTGCCATGGATCCCAATCTCAAGTAGTGCGTCATCGTCGACCTCGACTCCTTCCTCAACAACATGAACTACTACCACTGCCTTGGGTTAGTGTGGAACATAGCTATCTTAGCAGGGGGTCGGGTTGTCAGAGGTGGGGAGACCCTTCTCCAAGCTCTCCCTCAAGGCCACTCACATCTCCCTCATCCTCTGCCTCATCCGCGAGACCCTCTTCACCACCGTAGCCTTCCTACTCAGTGGCTGCTACCTCGACCTCCCCACTTATTTTCTCCACCAAAAAGTCTTCATCTTGAATGTAAATCGCCTCCTCTCCAAAAGCTCCCCAACCCAAATCGAAAGACCTCTGATCTCCCTCACGCCCAACATCTCAAAGGCTGCAGCTTTTCTCTATCGACTGGCTTGGCCCCTCATATGTAGATAAGAACAAGTAAATGACTCCTCATCGATGGACTGTCTGCATATATAAACACAATACAAGTAAACAAGGACTATAATTTAGGACTGTCTGCATATATAAACACAATACAAGTAAACAAGGACTATAATTTCAAAAAAAATATGTCACTATGTTATTCATTTTTAAATATACAGTGATGAATCTTACTCGTTGTAGAATGATTTTTTATACTAAAAATTAAGGACGAGTGTCATATCCATTGCCCAACAGGGACGATCCATATAATATTGTTTATTTGTTAATACTTATTGTTAGAGTTATTAGATTTACATTTATGTTTGTAACCCTTCGGATTCCGTAACCTCCCGTGACCCTTCGGGTTCCGTAACCCTCTGTGACCCTTCAAGTTCCGTAACCCCCCGTGACCTTTGGGGTTCCGTAACCCTTGTACTCTCTAGGGTTTTTCTCTCTATATAAGAGACCCTACCTCTATGGAATAAATATCTCACTTGTTCCTCTTCTTAACATGGTA
This sequence comes from Ottelia alismoides, assembly GCA_037367405.1. NCBI lineage: Eukaryota > Viridiplantae > Streptophyta > Magnoliopsida > Alismatales > Hydrocharitaceae > Ottelia > Ottelia alismoides. The sequence continues at coordinate 350,105 of JAZKJV010008273.1, forward strand.
TCAGAGCAGCGGTCCTAGACCGAAGCGTAATACCCTAAATCTGCTGCCAGCACCAACCCTCTCTCCGCCCATAAGGAGAGAGGGCTGGACCTCCTGCGTCGCTCGTGGATTCGATGGTCTCGCGCAAGGCAGTCCAAGTCCCCATCACCACCAGTTGCCACCTCCTCTCTGTTGAGGCTTTAGAGAAGATTCTTCACGATGTTTGCTGCCAGACTACTACTCAGATCACCCGTCTTCACCGGGCATCGATTTCTTCATCAGGGCGTATACTTCTTCTTTTACGTCCCTAATATTAATCCGTGTTGGACTTCTTCTTCTACAGCGATTCTTCTCCATGCATGACAGAGATATGTTCCGGTGACCTGATATCGCAACGACTCTACATGCATGATAGGGATACGTTCCGGTGACCTGAAAGCCGCAGACCCGTCCTCGAGCGAGGTCTTCTACCAGCAACGGGCATATGCTCTTATGATGCATCGTGTGAAGATGTGGTGTATACTTTTTCTTTTTGTTACAAGCTGTAGCTTTCACAGCTCCAGCTTGAGGGGGAGTGTTAGAGTTATTAGATTTACATTTATGTTTGTAACCCTTCGGGTTCCGTAACCTCCCGTGACCCTTCGGGTTCCGTAACCCTCTGTGACCCTTCAAGTTCCGTAATCCCCCGTTACCTTTCGGGTTCCGTAACCCTTGTACTCTCTAGGGTTTTTCTCTCTATATAAGAGATCCTAACTCTATGAAATAAATATCTCACTTGTTCCTCTTCTCAACACTTATAAAAAAATACCAACCATTGCTGATTTTTTAATCGAAAATTTAGCGCGAATACAAAATGAACAATTTTTTTGATGTCTTTTAAAACCGACGCGTTTGTGCTTTACAGAAATACAAGGAAATTAAAATATATTTATTAAAAAAATTAAAGTAAATAGATAAATTGAGAGAAAAATTTGAAGAAAAAAAACTTGGATGAATCCTCCAATTTTATGTATTATAATTTACCTAACAACCTTTTACTAAAAAAATAAGCATCAATAGCATAATAAAATCATAAACATGCAAATATATCATGCAAACAATTAGATATAACATTACATAAACCAAGCTAGTCAAACAAACATGTCATGGATTCAATTAACAATCATTAGGGAGCACCACATTCGACTATATTCTATCAAACATTTTAATTGCATTTCTTGTTCACTTAGATTACATGGCTTCCAACTTTTATCCTTTTTTTTAACTTCAGCTGCACATACGGATCAAGATACGCAACATTCTGTTATTTTTTTAAGATCTTTTGGAGATGTTATGCTTGTCAACATTTTCTATTAACACCTACATAGACTTCAACTTCCTTTTATTTCCACATGTTTTCTATACAAATATAAACACCAGATTTATTCTACCGTTTCCTTAAAAAAACAGACAATCTTTTTAGTGGTCTTAATCAACTATTTCCATTCTGAATATAATAATCAAATTCACATCAATTTGGCCTGGAAAAGTCTCAATCTTTCCTAGAGATGAGCATATTTTTGTACATTCCAGTGACTGGTCCGATAAAGTCCGAGCTTGACTCGAGCCTGAATGATAAACGAGCGGACTTGGACTTGATTTTTGGTCCGATCTAGTTTTTGGCCCAGGTTCGGGCTAGCTTGGGCCCGAGCCCGAAGCTCGTGGGTAGGTCCTAGTATAGGCCCGAGTGTAGGACTGTATATATGCCCGGGATTTTTTTCTATTTGTAATTATTGATTTCTAATATCACAGTGGATCTTCCTTTTTAAATTGTCGTTATTCTATGCATTTTAGACATCAATTATATGTTCATGTTTTGAATAAATGCATACTCACTCTGTATATTTGCATATTAAATATGTATTGTATTCACGTTAAAAAGGACAAGGAGAAAGATATCATAATACATATATTTGAATACATATCCGAATATCAATTTCTATTTTGGACTCTAGCTTATTAGAAATAATAAGTGAAGCTAACCCCTCGTTGTATCATTTAACCACCATATTAGTTAAATCAATTCAAATATTGAAATCTATGGTATTGGATTAAACAAATCGTTTTTTAATATCATATTAGTTAAATGGATTCAAATATTGAAATTTATGATACTGGATTAAGCAAATCTTTTTTTAATACAGCAGGCCGACCCGACCCATGTACTTGCGGGTCAGACTCAGGCTTGGGTTCAGAAATTTGACGGGCTTAGGCCCATCCCGCATGCCCGTAAATTGGATCCGGACTCGATTCAACCCGAAGCTCATCCCTAGTAATTGCATTGAAGTTTGGAAAAGTAAGTAATTGTGATGTGATTGTATTGACGTTTAGAAAAATGAGTTTTGTGTATTTTATAATTTTTATATAATAAGATGATATAGTATATTATTGTTCTGCTAGAATGAACCAAACATAGATAAATTATATACTACATTAAATAAAAGAGAGTGGACCTAACAAAAAAGGAAAATATAAAATTTGAGGGAAACCCCTCTCAAAATGGAGGTTAACCCCCCTACTTGAATGGATCTGCAATCTTATCTTGTTGATCTTTTCCATGCACAAACAAGAAGTTCCAAATGCCACGTAAGCTGACACGTGACCTCGTGATCTACCCATCAAAACCCTGTTATTCCGGAGAGATGCACAGAAATATTATTTTTGGGTTTTTTCTACAATGACCTCGTAGATATGTTACAGCACGAAATCACCTCTACATTATGCACAATTTATAAAAGTTACTCGATAGGAGTAAAATCCTTCGGGTGAATTTGGATAGTTATTTGGAGTTGAGTAACTTATTTTTTATATTTTGGTGTTTGGACAGAGAGTTTGTTGTGATGTGATTGTATTTAAGTTTGAAAAAATGAGTAATTGTTGTGATGTAATTGTATTGAGGTTTGAAAAATTGAGTATGAGTTTTGTATTTTATAATTTTCAGATGATATACCATGCTATTTTTTTGTTGGAATAGATGAAAGAGAAATGAATTGTTCGATATATTAAATAAGACAGTTGTGTTTGAATGTACTTCAAAAGAGGGATAAGGATATAATTTTTGAGAGAAAATCTCTCGAAAAAATAAAAAAAATAAGGTAACCCTCAACCCAAATGCACCCTTCAAGAACGTTCCACAAAGGGCAATTTGTCCCTAACATGAGAAATGCATGCAAGGAAATGTTGTATTACTGGAAGTTTAAGGGTCATTTAATTAAATATACCTAAAACATCCAGTTTCTCCAGCCCATTCCTGCCAAATACCCATTTTTTAACCTTTAATTAGTCTTTGTTTTTCGGGTTATCATTCCTAAGCAGTGAGCCATTTTATCTACTCCCTCTGTAGTGCTCTGTTTTGTTCCTATCTTTATATATCTGCCACTTGTGATATAGAGCGGATCAGACGAAGAGAGAAAGAGGTAGAAGGATAGAGAGATGGCAACAGCAATCAGAAGGATCACCGCCGCCCTCTCCCGCTCGCTCTCTGCCGCTGGATCGTCTCCTTCGCGACTCCTCCGAGGTCTGTTCTGTTCTCTGCTCTAGAACAGAGGAACGTCCTCCCGGGTTTGAATAGAATCGATTTTGATGGATTGTTTTTATTTTTTTGATATATCTCGAGATGGGTGTTTCTGTTTTGAGGTTGGATGATCCATCTTCCTCGAGGAATCCATCCCAGTTTCGTGGAGTTTGTGATGGGGATCGTGATAAAAATCTTATCTTTTGCTTTATTTCTCTTTTTTTTCTTTTGATTATTGTTGAAATCTAAACCATTTTTGAGATTTAGAAACTTACCGAATTAATGTATTTGTAGTTGGAATTTGTTTTGCCTATTTTACCGAATGGAAAGGGAGATTCCTATTTTTCCACAGCTTTCTGACGTTTTTTGCCTTTGCCTTTTTTTTAATGTTCAATCTGCAGCATCCCCGAACTCCAGTTTTTTATGGACAATCAGATCCATCTTTCTTGGAACGATCTGATGTCAAATCCGAGTTTTTTTTAACGCAACGTAAATACCAACAAATCCCATCCATTTTAACCTCTCCTTTCTGTTGCTTTTAATGGCAATCTCAGGAGGAACTCACAGGCCCTCACCAGACATCTGCAGATTCTCCACCGCCGCCGCTCTTGAGGATCCGATCAGACCTTCTGTTCAAGTGGACCACACCCAACTCCTAATTAATGGGCAGTTCGTGGATTCTGCCTCTGGTGGGTAATTCTCATCAAAGTTCGAATATTTGATGTTCATTTATTACCTCTGCAGTAACTGTTGGCAGTGAGCACATGCATATTATTTACTGACAAGGATTGAATCTTTTCTAATTCTTTTTGATGGTATGATCAGGGAAGACATTCCCGACGCTTGATCCGAGAACCGGCGAGGTGATCGCACATGTAGCTGAGGGAGATGCCGAGGATGTTGACCGGGCCGTGGCCGCCGCACGCAAGGCGTTCGACGAAGGACCTTGGCCGAGATTGACTGCATATGTAACTGTCTATATGTTTTTTGGATTGAGTGATATGGGTTTTCGAGAATCTGTGTTATATATGTTGCATTTGGTTCTTGCAGGAGAGATCACGGATAATTCTACAGTGTGCGGATCTGATCGAGAAGCACAACGACGAGATCGCCACGATCGAGACTTGGGACAATGGCAAGCCTTACGAACAGTCTGCCAAGATAGAGATACCGATGCTTGTACGACTTATGCGATATTACGCAGGTATAATCTTATATGACATCTTTAAAAAAATTACTGAGAGAAATGATGGCTGTTAATTAGTGCTCAAATCGAGATTTTTGAAAAAAAAATCTATCAAGAAGATCACTTTTTTTGGACGTAAACATGAATGGACAGACTGTTACAACTCCGATCCTTTCCCCTTCTTGATGTCTGTCGTCTTCTCTTTAAGGTCAATGTTGCAATTGCCTTCTCTTTGGATCTTTCGGTTTTTGGCTTTTTGTTCGACTTCAAATTTAGGCCTAAAAAGTATAGAAACATCATTTGAAATTTGTTATTGTTGTTGATGCTTTGATGAACAGTAGATGTGAAACACAAAAATTTAACAGCTTTATCTGGAAGACACCTGAGAGATCTTCAGAAAGAAAGCAGTTCAAGATTTTCACTGCAAATATATGAAACTTTTGCTGTTCTTAAGGTCTAAACAGACAGGATCTTGTCATTTAAAGTTCGAGAGTGCATTCAATGGCATTGAGACAGTTTTCTGAAACTGGTTGCAGATACATGTCTTGATCATTTACTGATGACCACATTATTTTAAAATGTGTTGCTCTATCCAGGTTGGGCCGATAAGATTCATGGACTTGTGGTTCCCGCCGATGGCCCGCACCATGTGCAGATCCTACACGAGCCCATCGGCGTTGCTGGGCAGATTATCCCTTGGAACTTCCCGCTTCTAATGTTCGCGTGGAAGGTCGGGCCGGCGTTGGCTTGTGGTAACACCATTGTCTTGAAAACCGCCGAGCAAACGCCTCTGTCTGCGCTGTATGTCGCGAAGCTTTTCCATGAGGTATGTTGAAGCTGATGCCTTTTTGTCTGATCATCGAAGCTTAATTCCTGACACAGATTAAGTAGGATGAGTCTTGACTGTGAAGTAGATTGGATTGATGATTATGTTATTTGAACACCTATCTTGCAGGCAGGTCTTCCTCCGGGCGTATTGAACATCGTCTCCGGATTCGGACCAACGGCCGGTGCTGCTCTTGCTAGTCATATGGAAGTTGATAAGGTACTTGTAGAGATTGGTGATGTTGCCGGTTAAATTCTAATTTCGTAATCACATTATAAAAGCTTAATCCTTTTTACCATTTAGCTCGCATTCACTGGATCCACTGATACGGGTAAGATCGTCCTTGAATTGGCTGCAAGAAGTAATCTTAAACCGGTCACGCTCGAGCTCGGAGGGAAGTCCCCTTTCATCGTGTGCGAGGATGCGGACGTCGATCAGGCTGTTGAGCTTGCTCACTTCGCGTTGTTCTTTAACCAGGTGGGCAACTCGAACTTCCCAATAAACCTTTCTCAGATCATCCGCTTATGATTCCAAACAATGCTTGATTCTTCTCAGGGCCAATGCTGCTGTGCCGGATCACGTACCTTCGTACACGAGAAGATTTATGACGAGTTCCTGGAGAAGTCGAAGAAGCGTGCCTTGAGCCGTGTGGTCGGTGATCCTTTCAAGCAGGGTGTAGAGCAAGGTCCTCAGGTACATACATTCAGGACTAATGTTTTGACTCGCAATTCGATCGAATCTCACAATGTTGTTAACTGATTTGCGTAACGCAGATCGACGAGGAGCAGTTCAAGAAGATACTCCGATACATAAAATCCGGCAGGGAGACGGGAGCTACTCTCGAGACCGGCGGTGAGAGGCTTGGAAACAGAGGCTACTTCATCCAGCCTACGATCTTCTCAGATGTCAAGGTATGTTCTTTGTAGATAAAACACAACCATTACATCGAAATTCTCATATCCGTCTCGATTCTCCGCTGGTTCAGGACGATATGCCGATCGCACGAGACGAGATCTTCGGACCAGTGCAGACCATATTCAAGTTCAGGTCAGTGAGCGGCTTCCGCGAGATCAATGCAGTTCATTTCAGTTTGGTATATCCCATCAACTGTCTATCTATTTCTTGATCACAGGGACCTGAAAGAAGTGATCCAACGGGCGAACGCGACACGCTACGGGCTGGCCGCGGGGGTGTTCACTCACAACATGGACACGGCCAACACTCTGATGCGTGCTTTGAGAGTGGGCACGGTCTGGATCAACTGCTTTGACGTGTTCGACGCCGCGATCCCGTTCGGGGGGTTCAAGATGAGCGGGCAGGGGAGGGAGAAGGGGATAGATAGCCTCAAGAACTACTTGCAGGTCAAGGCAGTGGTCACTCCTCTCAAGAACCCGGCCTGGTTGTGAGCCTTTCTCCTCTGTTTGTATCCTCTACCTGCAGCGAGCGGGTCGACGACATCGGCCGGCCGCAGCAGATCTGCGATTATGCCGGTCTATTTAAGTACGAGTGAGATCAATCTACGAATAGGTTAATAAATCTGATCAGCAATGGTGGTTTCTTATAGATGTGCAGTTTGAACTCCGAGAATTTTATGGCATGTACCCGTTTTATTCAGATCAGAGTGGTGCACTTCCACCATCACCACATCATGTTCGTATCGGTATGAGCATAACATCATCTTTTGATGTTCCTAAAATAAGATTACAGTGAAATCTTCTCAAGATTGGAAACAGAGTTACCTCCTGTTAAGATTATACCGTATTTATTTGGATTATTAGCAACGCAAATGACAATGTTAAACAACAAATGACCAACAAAGTGATTTAAGTCAAATATATATTGATGGTATAATTCAACGATCATGAAAGAACAAAAACATTAACTGTGTGTACTAGCAAAAACATTCAACAAACAAACATATTATTGGGATAATTCGATGGAGCGGCGTATAAACTTTTTTTCAGAGAACAGTTTGCCTCTCCTTTATAATTTTGCTATGAGTATTTAAGGACAGAACTATATATAAGTCCACAAAAATTTTAACATTTGCCTCTTGTACTCGTTACTTCAGATAGGAATTCAAACCTCCAATTGAACACCAAATTTTGATCTACAAACCCTCAAATACAGAATCATTTAAGTAATTAAATTTTATCTATGGATGCTTTTGGATGGATTTCAATTATATTATCTTTTTTTATAGAATATTACCAATGCATGATAATGAAACCTAACCATTGGTCAGCTTGTTGAGCGCTTTCATGGACTGTGCTTGGGCCATGAAATTTGAGGAAGAGGTCGGCCCGACCCGACCGGCTCTTTGATCCATCCGTCAAATGAGGGTGGTGGACATGTACTAAAAAGTTCAGTCCAACCTGCAACAATAAAATGTGTATTAAAGAAGGGATTATTGCCCCCATGAACTCTACAATTTTTTTTATAAATTACCTTCTTGAAGAAGTAAACATCGTTATTATCCACTCTACCTCATAAATTTGGTAACTCTTACATCGCAAGACTCTTTGATTAATTTAAGGTATTAAATCCAGTAAAAGTAAAAGTAGCCGTAGGGTTAATAGTGTAAGACTACGCAACTTTACATGATCGAGAGGATAATAACATTGTTTGCATGTTCGAGACGGTAATTTACAAAGATTTTAAAGTTAGTAGGATAAAAATCTCTAAAAAAATAGATTTTACGTACATTTAGTGGAATATACTTCATTTTTTCTCTTACACTATTAAAGTTGCATTATAATAGTTGCATTATTTAGAAGTTTACATTTCAAGTAACACATATAATAAGTACTTAGTGTTTAGAAATTGTATACTATACTAAAACGGTTATTTATCTCCGTGAATAATATTGAAATGGAAAAAATAATAGTTTAAACTTGGTACATGGGTTGGTCGAGCCTGGCCCAACTCACACTCGAGCCGTGCTTGAACCTTGAAGTATGATCCACGTGTCGGCCCAACCAACACCCTAGATAAGAGTTTTTGGAAACTCATCATGTTCCGTTCGGGCCGACCCTTAGCTTGGACTAGGGTTGGGTATCGGGTCAGGTTGGGTTTGAGTTGGCCCGATCCAAGCCGATTTAAGTATATGGGCTATTGGGTCGACCCCATTTTATTTTCAAATTGTAGGCCAAGCCCAAACCGACCCAAACAAAATGGGTCGGGTTCGGGTCGGGTCAATCCAGTTTAACACTTATGACACCAATATCATGTGTTCCGCTTTCTTGCATTTATCCGATTGTTTCTTATGCATGTGTGCATGTTTAATACTTAAATACGCTAAATAATGTGTGATTATGACAACTTAAATTACCATTCAGTTCACCATTACATATTCTATTGTAGATGCGTGCGATATGACCAATACAGATTGGTTACTTACAGTTGTACATTCTCTTACGCTTGAGGACACAGATTCCATTCTTGCATATTAATGTAATAGTCTTGTATATTAATGTAGTAATGTCCTCAATCCACGCTAATAGATATGATTATTAATGGGTCTAAGTATTTATTCTAAACTCGAAATATGAATATGAATGTTAGAACATGGTATTTGGAGCAAACATGAATGTACTGGGTATAGTTATATCATATGCGTCGGGTTATCGGGATTGCGGGTTGGGGTCTTGTCAGACCCGAACCTGGCCCAATAATCAATACGGACTCATTTTGGGACCCACGAGATAACCACTAAATTTCGAATTTGAGTTTCAGTCGGATTATGTGGGTCGAATTTTGGGCCGGATCAGACCAACCAACCCAATGCCTAACCCTTGCTTGGTCAGGTTTTATGGTAATCCAAAAGGAGAATCATGACTAATTTATATATATTTCAAAAATTCACATCAAACAATCAAATGGATATAAATAAAAATAATGAATATTAGGCCATGTTCATTTTGAGAATAAATATTGGAACAAGTGACCAATTCCTCGTCCAACGAGGTTCCCAAGAGCATGGCAATTCCCTTCCACATCATATTATTTCACCTTATTCCACCTTTATTTTATCTTTATTCAATTCTACCTACCCTTATTCCATTTAGAGCTTGTTCAGTAGGAGAATTAGCTCCAGAATAAGGGGCTAATTCTCTTCCCGATGCGGTTTCCGGTGGTACGACTATTCTTCATTATTCCATCTTATTTGACCTTTATTCTTATGTTTATCACACCTAACCGACCTTTATTTCACCATACTCTCCTTATTCCTATCCTCCAATCGAACAAAGAATAGATCTTTATTCTCCTTATTCCTCATCTTTACCACTGCTTATTCCCGAACTGAATACCTCCTTATACTCCTTATTCTCCATCCGAACATAAATAGACCCATTTTTTTATTCCACATCCGTATTCATGCTTATTCCCGAACTGAACGATCCCGTGGGTAGAGATGGAGAAAATGACTGTTATTAATATTTTTTTTATTGAATTATGTCCATCAAATTGTTGGGATTTTACATCATAACCCATGTAGATTTCAAAAATATCTAGGTTTCTCAAACTCAACTTGAAGAGAGCTCTATGACTTGGATGACTGATTATGATGGCTAGTTGTACACCCCTGATATTGACGTTTGATAATACTTACGATGGAATGAACATGTTAGGTATATACAATATTCTCAAATCTTTTATTGCACACGTAGTTACAATGCCAATTGCATGCTCTGTGTCACACAAACTTTTATTTAGTTGTAGACTTCAGTGTGTACAGGAGTTAAGGGCGTTTTGAAACTTGAATTTAATTGGTCAATATCTTAGCTGGGAAATGTCAACTTTCATATGCATATGATTATATTGATAGGTAAGTTGGTGGTCTATGATGTACCGCCTTTCCTTTCTAATAAATTTTCTTGGACAATTTCTCTAAGGTTTGGGCTCACAATTGACGAATGCAATTCAGGGCTATAAGGATGACACAATCAGTTCAATTCCTTCAATCCTAGGATCCGTTGAAATAAATCTTAAAAGAGATATTTACACTCATAATCATGTGTATTTTTGTATTTTCGTACATAGTCATCGATAACCACGAATTACAATAGAACCCTGAATAGTCATTCCATCTCGCACTCATAATCCGTCATTCATTTTATCTATAAACTCAACTAGATCATCGAGTTAATCTAGCACATCTTCAGTCCAACAATCATTAATTAAACTCAAGAAAAGAAGAAAGGAAAACTCCCTCCCCTTCCTCCTCCAATCCCCTCCTCCTTCCACTATAGGTAAGTATAAAACATGCGACGATCATCTTCCATCTCGTCTGAGAGGTTGATCGTCCGCTTTGAACAACGAGGATGGCCGCATGACCTTATCTATAACTCGCATTCCATTTGTTAGAAAATAAACATGCGAAAGCGAAACATGGAAAAAAAATAAAGAAGAATAAGAATAATGGGATTTAACGTGGAACCCTACTTCCTAAGGAGAGGGGAAAAACCACGGGGTTGATCATAACCTAAAACCAAGAACTATAATCGAAGTAATCTCCCTTGAGGGGCTTACAAAAGGCCGACCCTCAATGCAATGCTAAAAATCACCAAATAATGGAGAATAATAGAGAGGAGAAATATCACCCAATGGTAAATCCATCGTCAAACTGTAGGGAAGAATGCTGGAGAAGAACTGCTCCAAAGGTTACTCCCTCCAAACTCCTGCGGCAAACACAAACTTTCTTTCTTCTTCCTCTCTCTTATTTCTTTCTTGTGCTAGGAGAGCTTGTGTTGGGATGATCCTGGCATGCACCCCATACCCCCTATTTATACTCCATGGAGATGAGCAAATAAGGAAACATGGACTCCTACTTGCAATAGGATTAGGAAAAGATAAGTCCTAATCCTTAAAGGATAACTGATATTTTCTTTTCCAAATAGGACTACCAATGTCCTATATATGTGGACTAGGTTCCCACAAGGAGGGGAGCCCATCCAACAAATCTCCCCCCTCATCGACGATGTGGGCACTGCTCCAAACCTGTGAGGGAGCATCATCTCTCGAACTTTTCAAGCGGCAAAGTCCTTGTCATCATATCGACACCATTGTCATTTGTGTAGATCTTGTCAAGTACAAGCTGCTTCGATTCTAACACATCATGTATATAATGATATCTAACATCGATGCGCTTCGATCTTGCATGAAATGTAGAGTTCTTGCCAATATGAATAGCACTTTGGTTGTCACAGTAAAGTATGTACTTGTCCTGATGAAAATCAAGCTCCTACATGAACTTCTTCATCCCCAGCAACTCCTTGCATGCCTCTGTAGATGCAATGAACTCAACCTCTGTAGTGGATAAAGCAACACACTTTTGAAGACGAGACTGCTAAAAAACCGTGCCACCTGCAAAGGACATCATGTAGCCAGATATGGATGTTCTCTCATCAATGTCACCCGCCATATTTGAATCTGTGTATCCAAGAAGAATAGGCTTCTCTTCTCCAAAGAAAAGAGAGTAACTGCTAGTACCTCAAAGATATTTCAAGATCCATTTAACTGCCTCCCAATGTTGTTTTCCTAGATTTGAGATGAACCTAGTAACAACTCCAACTGCATGAGCAATATCTGGCCTCGTACAAACCATGGCATACATGAGCCTACCTTACCATTTGCCATAGAGGACGACGTTTACCAACGTTCCTTATAATTACACTTCGGGGATGCTCACGACTGTCCCTTCTACTAGGACCAAATGGGACGGTGGCGACTGTCGCCTACAATCAGGTCTAGGGGGATGGTCGCGGTCGTCCCCTCCGAAGAAGAATGGAGACAATTGCGATCGTCCCGTAGGGCACAATTTCCCCATTACGGAGAACCAAAAGGGATGGTTGAGAGAAGTACTGGAGACGGTTGAGACCGTCCCCTTTCGTTTTGATGAAGGGGACAACTGCGACCATCTCCGATACTTCACTGGATCGTCCCCTATGATTCTCCATGATGAGGTAACCGTGCCTTACAAGATAATCGCGACCGTGCCCATTGATTCTTTACTACCAAAAAAATTGGTTATCCACTTATGTAACCTTCATTTACCCTACATCAACCAACATTGAACATTCATTACAATCATTATATGTATCAATATAAACTCTTCATCATAGAGAGAGGGATCAAGAATGTAATACACATTCATTCCACATATCAAATTACAAAAAATGTTCTGAAAGGAGTAGTGCTGAGAAATTCAAAATAAACTACTCTACCTTAAATTATTGAAACCATTTAAAGAGCAAACTAAACCACTCTATGAGAAATTGTCCAAACTAATTATACAATATACTAAACTATTCTACTAATTACATAATAAAACTAAAAGGACTAAACTACTTGTCGTCGTCTTCATCCCCATACTTATCATTGTCCTCATCCACACCCTCGTCGTTGTTGTCATCATCGTCATCATCATAATCATCTTCTTCTTTTTCTTCTTCCTCTTCTTCTTCTTCTTCTCCAGTCTCGCGACTTGATTACCCGTTTATGTTGGTTGGCTAGTCGATGCTCCAGCTTGATGTGCCTGCATGAATGCATTAAAAACTACCATTTGTTGGTGCAAATTCTGGATTTCAACATTCATGGACATCACTTAACTCTTTATTTCCCTTTCCCTTTAATGTCTTCTAAGTGGAGGACAAACCAATTTCGAAGGGTAGCACCCCGTCCACCACAACGGACTCGTCCATTATGCTTTGACCCAATCACTTGGAGGTAGGTTACATCAGGAGTAAGAAGATGCTAACTTATACATATGTTGTCTAGAGAGACAGAGGTTGAGTATGATTATCTCCTCTTAAAATATTGTTCAAGTTATACTTAATAAACCATTTAAATTGCTATAACAAATGTAAAATTATTAATAATTTCTTACATGAATTGGACCATAGACATGATCTATATCCAGTGAACTTCCCCGCCTACATCCTGACTTTTGGATTTCTCAAAACTTCCATCCGTTTAGCCACATGTTCTCCAATTCCTAACGTAACATAAATAATTAAGACTTATGCTATGATTTTAAGATACACTAATGGGTGAATTTAAAATATAATGTATATACTAAAATGCTTACAAAATCGGCCTTAAGCTTATTTGTATTCTTTCTACCCATTCTATGGGTAGACCTGAAACATTTTTTGATTTTCAGTATTCTGCTTTGAGATACCTTATAAGAAGTGAATAAATTAACAAATATTCTTTCATAAATTCTTACATAAGTACACATACACACATATCATATCACATGTTCTTTTTCCATCCAGATATATATCAATGCTATCTAGTGTTCAACATGAACATATCTCAAAAGTGCCTCCAATGGAAGCGTCGAGTCGAAGTACTGAAATTATTCAAATAAGTTACTTACATGAAAAAATAAGATCTATCAAAGCTATATATATATTATAATTGTACTTATGGTCTTCATATGACCTCGATATTTGTGAAGTAATTCTACACCATATCCTAAGATTAGAGCATCTTTAGCTAGATTATAATCCCATGAAAAACTAGCCTGAAAAATAATGAATATAAGAAGTAATTGTTATAATTACAGATGTACAACAAGTATACAATTTTTATTTGTTAATAGTTTTAATTACCTCCAAATCAAGTAGAATGACATCTTTAATTGATTGTTCAACTAAACACTAGTCTGTCATGTGAATGGGGGAACCCGTGCTCTGCACACCTTCCCTAGATAACTCTGAAACACAACCAAATTCTCCCCCACTGCATCACCTCCAACAATCCTCACCTACATGATCTCATTGGGATACAAATGGTCCAAGACTCGTACTGTAATGACCCTCTACGTCTAGTAGAGCCCCCTAAATCTGTAGGATCGGAGAAGTCACTACCTGCATGAGATGTAGGCGATGCATACCGAATGCGTCTAGGACGTGGATGCCTATCTGTATAAATAATGAAACATTAAAATGGTTTAACAAGTATTTAATATATCATATATAACATTAAGCATTGATATATTAATAAGCATTTAATACATCATATATAACAACAAATAAATTTGAAAAACAATACTGATGAAGTTACACTATAACACCATATGTATGTTCTTGAATTTATAATACTGATGAAGTTACACTATAACACCATATGTATGTTCTTGAATTTATATTTAATGACTCATCATCATCGTTAACATCAAAGAAGTCTCATGGTACTATTTTCATGGGTATAATCCACCCATCGCTGGAGTTATCCGGACGTAAAACACCTGTTCTACCTGACTAATAAGTGTAAAAGACTCATTTGTTTGTAACTTCCCTGATTGTTTTAAAGAAACAATCTCATTTTTATCTTTTTGATATCCTATCTCCCACGATTAATATTGAACCAATTACACTTAAAAAGAACACATCGACTTTCATGAGTAAAGCTGGTCTCTATAATATCAAGTATTTCCCCATAGTAGCCGTTTACACCGGAAGGTAAGTCTATTTTTACTATAACACCAAACATTTACCTTGATTTCATCTCATCGACGGATTTTATTTTAAATATGTAGACATTTAGAATATATCTATTGTATGAAATAATTTGTGAATACGATATGTGCTTAAAAAATCAAGGTTTAAGTTCCACCTATTATAATTCATGTCCTTTAACTATTTCACACATGCATAGAACCAATCGATGAAGTGATATTTAAGATGATTTTCAGTAAATAATGTATTATAATCCTAAAAAACTCATCAATCTCAGATAACTGCATCAAAATATAATAGTTTATGAGATCTCCATCCTCGTCAAATATTATACGATGGATACTGTTAAGTATATGCCCGTCACATGATTGAAAGACCTACAAGTGGAAGTCATCTTCGACTTTGACTTCACCTTCATTGTTTCATTCAAATCGTGTGAAATGTACGCTTTCACCTCCCATTCACATCTCACAAAAATTAATACACTCTTCACAAAGATAACCCTTACCAATACATACTTCGAGTTATGCCTTATTAAAGATCATATTTTTTTAATTTTTGTAGGCATCTTTCTATTGGATACACCTAACGTATTGCATCAGTTCACCGATTCTTTATTCACTTGATAAATGACCTATTAAGCTCACCATTACATCAAAAAATGCAGGGGGATATTTACCCTAATATGCATAATGTGATAACGATATTCTCTTCCAGTCTTTATAAGATCAACGAATCTAAAATTTTCGAGCATATGACTTTGAAAAATCTGCTCAATTCTGTTAATGATTGTAGAATAGTATCATCAACAATCCCGCGAGTCTAAAATGATCCTCAAAAAGGTGAAGACAAGTTGTCGCTGAGTCGACTGCTCACCAGACCTCTAGTTAATCAATAATTAATACACAATATAAATCAAGCGATGAATGACAAAAATGTGGAGTAAAAATTTATTATACTCTACAACACAAAATGTATAGCATGTAAGCATGTAGAGGTCGAACCATAGAAACCAAACTAGGAAGCCTATGATTATTGCTAATCAAAGTGTATTATGTACATGCTGGCCTTTACTAATTTTTTATGTGTTTTTTATTTTTTTTTAATATATAATATATATATATATATAACTACAATCTCATAACTTCCACTTGTAGGGTTATATAATTTTTCAAAGTCCTATAATATAATATAGAACTATATAAGGCTATATGTACAATGTAGGGTTATATAATTATAAATATTAATAAAATCATACAAAATACAAGAAATTAAATATTTTTAGGTTTTAAATAACTTTCTCATGTTTTTGTGATTTTCCGAGAATTTTTGTTAATTTTTATACATTTTTAAAGTAAAAAATATCCCAAGTCAGGGATTAAATAAATAGTCAGAATTGAATTGAAGATTAAAAATAGCAAATAAAATCCAAAATTCTTCAAATCAATTTTTATACATAGATAATAATATAAAGAAAACTCAGAAGCACAAATAAATATGTTTGGGATTTTTCAAAATGTTTTAATTTTTACTGGACTTTGGAGCTTTTAAATTTTTTTGAGTTTTTCCTTGTCTATTTTTGTGATTTTCGATCTTGAGATAAAATATATTTCAAAAGCAACATTTTTTTGAATTTTTCAAAATATTTTTCTATTTTTTGTATTTTCTAAGTTCGATAAGAATAAAATCGTACTTATTTGATTTTTAATAAATGGTAGAAATACCTAAAATGCTAAAATAAATACAGAGCGTAGAAATACATGCTAGTAGGTAGCTAACTCTATTTTTTCATAATTTTTAGAGCATGGGTACTATTTTTGATAAATGAAATTCAAGCACATAAAATACATGAATTGGTACATTTGCAAATAAAATTGAGGACATAGACAGATGAGTAATTTTACTAAAAATATATAATGCATATTTAATTTTATTGGACTAAATATAAATTCAATGCAATTTGCCAAGCTCATGTTGGACGACACGTGAGATGAGCTGGACCTATTTGTAATTTACAATAAACGCATGGCCTCTATGCAAAAAGTCCAATTTATTTTTGCTACACATTATATTTACATACTAATAAATAAATACAAAAAGATGGAGAAAGATATACAATTTACCCCCAAAGGCGTGCCATCGTGCAATTCTGATCCATCCACTTGCCACGCGTCGCTCGCACAACACGCGATACCCCTTTGACGATCGACGCTTCAGATCTAATCATGATGCTTCATCAATGACCCAAAGGTGTGGGAAATGGATGACTAGGATTAAAACTGGAGGAGTTCCTTCATCGGACGACTGCTAATGTGCTCGAAGAACATGGAAGAAGATCCCTGCCTCCGAGCTTCGATCCTTGATTACTCCTCGCTCCGACTATCTCTGAGGCTGTTCTTTGGCTCTCCACTATCGGGGATGATGTCCACAACTGGTGGCATGCTCTAAAAGGTTCAACACCTAGTGATGGGGTCCGAGACTGTTGGAGAAGATAGATCACCTAAAGAGTCTTCGACTGGCACGATTTCGACCCAATAGGGGTCTCTTTGATGTAAGACCTGCATGAAGATATGCCTTGGTTCGAGGTGAAGATTCTCAACCAAATTTGAAGCTGAATGACATAGTAGATGAGGTGGGTGGAGGGGGTCCAACGAAGGGCGGTAGAGGACCCTCGACTCACAGATCCATGAGGGATCTGGTTAGCTCGATGTGCGAATAAGATGGAGAAGTGAAAGGGGAGTGTAATGAGGTGGAAATAGTGATCTCTCCTACATTCATTCAGAGTGAAATAATTTTCAATTCAGTTGTGCATCTTTCATTGTAGAGAGCTGGAGGCACTGTAAGTCTTCGTACTCAAGCATTCATCATTGTTTCCATTGATTCCATTGACTTTTCTTGATTCGCCCTCTTAGTTTTTTCACATGTAGGATAAAGGAATTGGGACTGGATGATAGACGTAATTGCTTGTGTTGGATTAATTATGAGTGACAAGTAATCTATAAAATTGGGACTGTTAATTGAATTGGATCAAAAAAATTACATTAACATTAACATAATCCAGCCCCCTTTTTCGACCCCTTCCGCCCCTTCCTCCACCCCCTCCAGCTGCATCCTCCAGCCCCTTTATCCACCCCCTTACAGGGATACACGTTTTTCTATTGGACATGTGATCCCACAACGAGCCATTATGTAATAA
Source organism: Ottelia alismoides (assembly GCA_037367405.1). Taxonomy (NCBI): domain Eukaryota; kingdom Viridiplantae; phylum Streptophyta; class Magnoliopsida; order Alismatales; family Hydrocharitaceae; genus Ottelia; species Ottelia alismoides. Next base: position 368,312 of record JAZKJV010008273.1, read on the forward strand.
ATGTTATTATAATTCACTCCATAATATGAATGAAGAATAACTAATTTGCATAATAGTTCCTTAGTACAATTAATGCTATGTACCATGACCATCTTAATAATCATAAAGCTGTTGATTCAATGGTTTAATCATAGAGGCTGGTGATAGGATGATATCTAAAGAGTTAGATTGAGGGTTCATCAAGCATTGTCAAATGATTTTTAAGAAAGGATCTCCAGCATGAGACGGAGATGGCCCTCCTTCTCCAAAAGCTGAAATCTGACCAACTTGTTGATGTAGATCCTCTATGTAGGAATAGAGATTCAGAGGTATTAGGTAAGATAGGTCAAAGAGTTGGCTTAACAAGATAGAGATAAATAACACCTATGTCATATATTATCATGATATATACACATCCTCTGACTGGAGACAGATGTGTTACTATATGTCAGATTGTGCACATTTGGCAGGCTGATAGGTTGATGACCTATTCAAGGTCTATACACCAACGAGATGGTGTGCATACAAGGGCATATGAGTAATACGATCTCTCAAAGGGAACATACATGTTCATTACTAAACCAGAAGACATGAGCTCACTCATGAGATATTGGGATCGAGTTCCATGCGCGGTCATCTTGCTTTGGAAGCTTGACTAAATTTGTAGGTATGATATATACTTTTGGAGAGTATATGATCAATACCTAGGTATGATATATGATTTTCGAAAGTATATGATTGATACCAACTTCCAACGATTAAAAGAAAAACTTAGTGATAAAAGCCTGAAGAAGATGATTCAAATGTGATCTACAAATTCGGATTTATTATAGATCTTCTAGTATACAGGATGTACGGGTATTGGAATAATCGAGGGTGATGTGATCATAAACGATTGTATAACCATGATACTTCCACTACGAGGGAGTGGTGAAACATGTTTGGATTTTAGTGATTCCTCTCAATAGATCAGTAAATTAATGTTAGTCTAAATGTTGGACATTGATTTGAATATGATTCATATGCAATGAGAAGATAGGATTTACAGTTTGATTTCAAACCTCTATGAGAAGTCCCCGAGATCTGGATTCGAGATATAATCTCAATATCCAAGACACTATGCATGTAATGTACAATCGCCATGTTCTTATCTCCAAGTATCGTGGAGAAAGTGCATTATTCCTGAAAGAATTCAAGAACTATTCCATTGTTGATAATATATCTGAGCATTGGAAATTGATGATTAAATATGATTTAATTATCATGAATAATATATATATATGATTCATATTATTTGGACACATGAGAATAGACATCCAAGATAATTAAATATGATTTCATTATCAAGGATAGGATTAATATGAACATTGTTATCCATAATAATCATACATATTATAACTATGGTTTATAATACGATGGGGAGATTAAATTGTAAATAGTATTTGCAAATTAAATGTTAATGTGAATTGGATTCATGTTGAACAGTTAATTGTAAATGCAATTTACATTTTCTATTGGATGTATGAATATGATTCATGATTGTTGATGGCATGATCGTAAAAAATAATTTGGAATTATTTTGGTGAATAATTTTGCAACAAAAATTATTGCACATGTAGAATATTTGGAGAGATATGATTTCTCTAAACTAAGGAAGATGGAAGCCACCGTCCCCTTTAGGAGGGTGGACGACCATGGAGTCCTACTCCATATATGGTCGTCCACTCTATTAAGGGAAGGAGGCTTGTCCTCTTTCATTTATTTTCCCATAAGATTGATTTGAATTAAATTGAATGTGTTGTAAATTATATGAAATACATTTAATTTATTTTAAATATATTAATTTATTGTTGCAAATTTATGCAACAAAATCATGACCATTGATTTAAATCACAAAATAGTCTAGAACCTTTATTGTGAGTGCACGTTGATTGAGATCCATGGACATCCAATTTAGTATAAAAGGAGAGGTAGCCATAGCCTTTATACTACATGAATTGAAAGAGTAATACCTCTCTCTATTATCCACACATCCTCTCTCTCTCTCTCAAAATTGTGGCCATCCACATTATTGACATAGAGAGTCTCGTAGTCATCACGACGTCGTTGTGTTGTCGGATATATTGCTTATGGATCTCTTCCATTTTCGGTGTTTACTGTTCGTGAAGAAGGTGTCGGATTTCATGAGATGAAATCATGAGACTAATCTTTCGGATCATCAACATGGATTGCGAGAAGCATGCATCTCATCCACGTGCCCGCAAGTGTGATCTTCATCAGATCAAACTTGAGACAGTGGTTCTCTTACTTTAAAGACAAGGAATCACAAATATGCTTAAGGAGGTATTCATATAACCCATATGTGATCTTGATGAAATGATATAAGAAGTGTTCTCGAATCATGTGGTTTCATCTATTTAAAAATTTTAAATTCCGTTGTCTGATGCAACTAGTATGACTAGTTGCGTTAGGTCGTATGTGATATGACCTACACGCTTCCATGATGCGCTATGGCTTCAACCCAAGCCTCTAAGTGTTATCAGAGTATTGGTCAAAGGTCTTGGATATGATCCAAATCCTAAGAGAACAAGATTTGCATATTCGATCCATGAGTACTCGTGGTTTGTGCATATGATGCACGCTCCAAATTATCTTTTGCTAAAATGAAAATATCATATTTATGCACTATTTGAATTTTTTTTGATAATAAAATGTATTTAGAATGTCTAAATATATCTCCAAAATAGCAACCAATTCTTGGCATCAAAAGTACATGAATTAATATTTAAAAAGTTCCCACAGTGAAACTATTTTTGCATGTACTCACAGATCTATAAGAGATTGATTTTTGCTTACTATTTTCCTTTATGAAATGTGAATCAAACACCTTAATTAAATAGAGAATTAAAGAAGCAAACTGTTCGAATTTATTTCATGTGATTCTGGCTCCTTTGATTGGACCATCAAAATCACTTTCTTAATGTATTTATCATTAAATGTAAATCAAGGAAATTATGAATTTTCTTGATTGAATTTGATGTTAATATTTATGAAAATATTTGATTACACATCAATGACAATTGAATGAGAGTTTCATGACAAAACCCTAGTTTATCCTACAATAGTTGTAGGATAACTTTTACATGCAAAGTCATGAACATGTTTGCTTGATATACATAGAAATTTTAGGATCTCAAAAGTGTTTTAAGATGCCTAATATTTCTGAGTGATTACTATATATGTACCATGCTGGTCACCAAGAGCATGTGATTGATAAGACCTCTTACTACAATTTGTGCCAATTATGTTGTCTTGAATTTGATTCGATGATGGTGTCTAAGCTGTGGATATGATAATGGGTTACTTAATTGTCACCTTGCACCGCAATGGAAGCGCTCAATGTTAGCATAATATGTCTGACCTGGCTTGATCTGTTTCAAGGATGAGTAGAATGAGAAGTTTCTATGTACTTTAATCAACTAATTGGAATAATACAATTGTACAAATGTGAGGGTGTATACTATATAGTAATATTAAGAAAATCCTTATTATTTGTTTGTTAAACTGGATTGTTGATTAATTTAATATGATAAAGTAATTAGATCCAATTAAAATAAACATTACATTATGAATGGAGATGTAATTACCTTGGAAGAATTAATTGTAATGAATATGATTCATAATGATTAACTACAATTTGAATGAGACATGAAGCATCATATAAATGACAACCATGGTCTCCCGTTAAGGCGAAAGGTTCCGTCGCCATGGATTGTATCTTGGAGATGTATGTCCGAAGTGACAACTCCTACATGCAAGCACACATGGATCATGACATCTGCTTCTCGAAGTTTAAGGTTGTATGTGCAGTGATCCCAATATTGGCTCCCCGTATTATTGAGGTGATATTGGATCACGCACAACGAGTTCTATTCTTGTTGACCGCTTCTTCAATTAACAACGACTCAGCATCACCTCAAGGATGGTGGGTCCGGGTGTTAAAGATTGAATTGGGAAATGCAAGTTGGACTTGCAAGGCGGAATGAGGTCATGCTTCTTTTTATCTGAGTTGTAGTTTCTTATATTATTGGAATGTAATAAAGGTAAAAAGAAGATCCCATATATTTCTAGAGATATAGTGGTAATTATATCTCTTGTTTAGAAAGTGAATAAGGGAATGAACTTTCAAAGTTCAAAAGGCATGGTAATGTTGATATAAAATCCTTAATCAAAGTAAAATATATTTATGCAAATTATCTTATTTCAGATAATCTTACTTAAATACACTCAAATCTATACTCAATCATAACCAGTACCATGGATTATTTCCATGATCAAGATGTAGTACTTGCAGTTGGACTCATAATATATGTGGTTGCAATGTAAAAGTCTCCTCATAATAATGAGGAATGATAATTAAATAGACAATGGGACAACAACGTACAATTTATGTGTCTCTAAAGTCATCGAGTATGCTTTGGAAGTAACATACCGGTGATATAGTAATTATTAAGATCATTATTAAAAATTGAAGAAGATGTTTTGGCAAACATTTGTTCTCTCAACATTTAATCATGAATGACATGGTTCACTGCATTATGCAGGATGGTCGCTTGATAAAAGATGATGTACTCAAAATGCTTGAGTATCTGCCTGAATAATCTTTCATGATGTGTCATATTATTCATGTTGTATGAATGGAATGAAGCTAGAATAAACGTTGAAATACTCTTACATTGAAGTCCCTTGAAGACATGTTTAATTTAAGAGATCCTTTATCTTAAGAAATGTTTTTTAAATGTTGAGGAAGCACGGTGGAATCAGGGGTCTGACCCATGTAAGAAGGAGAGTTAAAGAGTTGATTGTACTTCTGTGACTTTCATACATATGACATCCAAAGAGTTGGATAAATGCCAATACTGCAATAAGTTGGTATACTGATAGTATGACTATCTAGAATATTTAGGATCCTCAGAGAATGACTCGGATAGTGCATCAACATATTATACATCTAAATATCATCATTAAAATTGACTTATTAGATAATATCAAAGTTTAATAATTGTATCTCCTTCTAATGACACTTGCAATTGGTTTCACATATTTTAGAAGACTGGAAAATTTTTTATCGTGAGGTTTAATAGTCATCCACATGGAAGTTGATGCAATTATTGCATCAATCTACATTGGATAGAAAGATTACATATTTTCAGTGGGATAACCCTTAGTCTTAGAGAATGTCTCTATGACCTCGATATTAGAATATATTCATTGTTTATTTCTAAATTTGTTTGAAATATATATACATTCTAGAACAAACCTATCATAAATATTTATGATGGATATATTTCAGATAGTGATCTAACATCTAGAGGACTATACTAAATTAGAATATTAAGGAATAGTTATTAACATTTCTAAATACAAGAAATTAAACCTTCAAGGACCAAAAGGAGGACAAAGATCATTTGACAGTGATCTGGCATCAAGTCTTGGACATATGTCTATTGATAAGATCAATACACCAATAAGAGATTGAACTTTAGTCTATCTGAAAGTTCAAATCTTACACGTCGATGGAGAGTTACAAGGTGGTTATCCACTTTGCATCATCGCCCTTGGCCGCATTCAACTTTGGCAATATCGGTCGTCGAGCAAGAATAGAGAGTCATATACTCTCAAAATCTCAGGTGAACCTTCATTCATACTTCGATTTTCTCAATCTGCATGCATCAAAATTAGATAGTTTGATCATATTATTAGACTACGCTAATCTCATTCTTCGATTCTCACTCAAAATCAGATCACAATTCCATTCCAAATCCACCTAATTTCTGTTTTGTTACATCCTTATTTTGGAAGCTATTCGAACCTACAATTCTTCACATTTCTTGGCCAATTCTTTGCGAATCGAGCAATCCATCCTTCATTTGCAGGCATGCATATCATCTGGAGCGAATCCATTTAACGTACGGAGCATCATCTTATCCTCCAATTGATTGATAGAGCTGCAAGTCATCTCTAGGTCTTCAAACCCTAGCCGGCCCTCCAAATCTTCATTGTTGTTCATTTGCTTCCACCCTCCCATCGTAGGCAAGTTCGACAGGGGGAGCTCTCCTCTGGCCCAACAGGTTCTCGTCATCGCTGCCATTACTGCAACATAGCTGGAGATCAAGGAAGAAGCTAGTTGTCGTCACCACTCTTAAGAATTTGGAGGAGCACATAGATAGAACAACCACTCTACAAGTGCTTGATGCGTATCCCTAAGGGATGACCCATATTTAAAGCTGCAATATAATCTTGGCCGTTCAACTCTGAACCGGTGGAAAATTTGCTAAAGAGCCCCGGAAGACTCTAGAAACCTTTCCCGCTCCAGGCATTTTTGAGAATTGCGTTTAAGTCCCAACATGGGGACCTAATTACAAAGTTAGAGATAGTTTCTGTCAAATAGGTCACTGACTAGGCACCTAAATGAAAGAAGGAGCTTTTTATTTTATTGAATTTTTTATTCATTCTACATTAGACTTTGGACTATTGTGGATACCTTTGGATACTATTCTTCGCATAATATTATTTCTATATTTTAATTTGAATCAATTTTTGAGGAATTTCATCGCATTTTTATTAGACATTTATTCTTCATTTTTTTATCTGTTTTTGTATCTTTTTTAGTTCTTTCTCGAGCCCGTTGCTCAAGCGATAGTGTTGCTACATTTCTCTATCATCCCTATATACTATATTGTAGATATTTTTTTTGAAAAACATCACTTTTAAAAATAAATAAAAAATAAAAATGAAATAAAAACAAAAACTTAAAAGCAATCAAAAAGAGTTTCTCGTTGAAGAAAAAGAGATATAAAATCACAAAAATATCTTCTTCACTCAAAATATTCGAATGTGATTGTCTGCTTCCTTGAGTTAGACCCAGGGAATGCTTGCCTAGATAAATAAAATAGTGAAATAATAATTTAGGAGAGAAGAAATCATTTCCTCTTTTTTTCTCTCCCTCTCTCCTGAATTGTTGACTTTTGTTTATTAATTGGAGTTAGATTTAGCGGTTGCTACAACTGACATTTCTGACCGCTTGTAAATTCTGATTATCATTAGTTTACTGGTGACAGGAGCGTCTTTACTGGAGTGTTTGGCTCGGAGGAAGAGGTGCTGGAACATGTCATCCGAGATCGTCGTGCTCTTCACCGGAGCTTCACCTAGGTTCCCTCTTCTATGAGGTAGAGCCCTAGTTTTTCCTTTCTTTTCATTCCTATTGTAGTAGTAGCATATAGTCGCATTTTACTTTCAGTTATTTTCGCATTTTAGTTTGTAAAGTTGGTCAATTTGTTGTAGTTCGCCATAACACCCTAGTCTCCTTTCCTATCGAGTTCTCTACTCCCCACACCATCCCATTCGTCCTGATCCTCTCTGGATAAGGAGATCAGATCTCCTTCCACTGTCGTCCATCAAAGATCTCTACCATGCACCATCCTCATCCATTTTAGCCCTAAACTGACCCCTAGACCTCTATTTTTGTATGCTAGAGCTAACCGTGCAGGTCTGGATGGTCAAAATCCTCACCTGAGGTGATTTTCGTTCTAGAGGAAGCTCCAACTGCGCCTCATCTTATTCAACCTCTTGGGACCTCATCTGAGGTTCTTGGAGCCTTTTGACGACTTTAGATGCTCCGGACAATCATCAAGAGCATTTTGAGCCTCAGAGCATCACCCGAGACCATCGAAGGAGGGAGCAACAATCGATCAAAGCTCGCCCAGTCATATGTTCTTCCATGTTTCTCAAGGAGAGAAGGAGTCGTCCAATTAAGGAGAAGCTCAATTTTTTTCATAATCTTTGGATCTGAGCACCCTTAACCGCTCGATCTCATGCGTAGATCTAATCTGCATCGTTCATCGACGAATCATCATATATCGTTGGGAGACCGACACGTGTATAAGTGAGTTGATCCGACCGTCGCCCAACGCACCTTTGGGGGTAATTTTGCACCATACCCTCCTAGTTTTTGCATTTTTTGTTTACTCCACAAATTTTATATACAATTATAAAAGTTTTATATCAATTGCATTTTAAACACTATATTCATATTTGTTGCACTTAGGTCCCTCGCCACGTCACCTCACGTGCACATACGTGTGAGGGGGCATGCATTTTGCAAGAGACCCCTTATACCTTTTATTTTATTTAATCCTTGAAGTTTTTGTTCTAGTGTTAATTTTTTTAGATAAATTGCAAGCAACCCCCACATGTCCTTGGATATTGCATTTATACCCCTACCAGGTGTACTAAATTAAATATTCGTGGGATTTTTACGTAGAGGCCCATGTAGTTTGTTTTTACATTATGGAATGAATGTTTACTTATTTTTAATTGCATTTACATCCATCCTAGCCTTCAAATTTGTATTTCTTGTATATTAATAATTAAAAATAACATTTTACATTAAATAATTATAGGAAGAAAATATTTTAAGTGCTTGAAATTATATAAAATCACATATATTTTTTGTAGGGTGATAAAATTAATTTTCCATATTTAGACATCCAAAAACATTGTATTTATACCTTATTTGTATTAAAAATATATAAAAAATGGAAAATTATCTTGAAAAATTCAAACAATTACATTTTTCTTATTATTGTATTTTACACTATAAATAAAAAATCACTAAAAAATCGCAATAGAAAAATAATAAAACTTGAAAACCCTATAAAAAGTTATAAAAATTATTAAATATTATTGAAAAAAAATCCAAAAATACCATTTTATACTTCTGTATCTTATTTATATTATATATTCAAAATAGTTTTGGAATATTTTGAGATTTTTATCTATTTTAAAACTCCAAAACAATCCAACCTTGTATTATTGTTCCCCGTTTTGCCATTTTAATTCAATTAAAAATACAAAAATTAGAAAAAAATACAAATACCGAAAATAGAGAAAAACCTAAAAAATCAAAAACATTTTATTTTGTATAATTTGAATATCTATAGCTACACCTGTATATATATCATCTTATATTATATATAGCTATATTTATTTTTCCTATCATCATCATCATTGTCATCATTATAAATACCCTATATATTTTAAAAACCCTTAAAAATGATTGTACTTGGTGTATTTTCTAATTTTCTTGTATTATATCTCTATTTATATCCTATATATCTATTATATCATACATATTATCTATATATATCTTATATACATATTATATATTAAAAAGAAAATTTAAAAATAGGAAATATAAAAATTATAAAATTATGAAATCAAATACAAAATGAAAAATTTTAAATTAAAAATTAAAAAATTAAATATGAAAAACCCATAAACAATAAAAAAATCCCAATAAAAATACAAAAAAAAACATTTATTATCTTTTAGTCAATTTATGGTCTATTCCCACTGCTCCTTTGTGGTTCAACCCCTATACTTGCTTACTATGCATGTCATATAATTAGGTATAATAAATTTTAGCTCATTGCTATTCATTTCTTGAGCATTGTGGGTTAATTGTTGATTGAAGCACTTTGATTGAGGATATATGAGAGTCGAGAGAGCGATCAACACAACGATTGTTGAACCCGACTTGTTGGGCACAACAGACCCTCCAAGCCGGATAATAGGATCCCTCCAAAATTATAGTGTTTATCACCTTGCCGTTTCTACTACATGAATTGTAAGAGAAATAACTTTCTCTACTCTCTGCGTGTCATATCTCTCTCTCTCTCAATTGTGTGACCGTCAACATTATTTACCTAGAGAACTTGCAGTCATCACGATACCATTGTGTTGCTGGATCGACTGCTCATGGATCTCCTCCATCTTCAGTGCATCCTACTTGTGAAGAAGGTGTCAGATTTCGTGAGAAGAAATCAAGAGACTGCTCACTCAGATCATCAACTTGGATTGCAAGAAGCATGCATCTCATCCATGCACCCGCAAGTGCGATCTTCATCGAAATGGACTTGAGACAGGAGGTCTCTTACTTTAGAGACAAGGAATCATAAACATGCTTCAAGAGGTTTTCATATAACTCATTTGTGATCTTGATGAAATGATTTAATAAGTGTTCTCAAATCATATGGTTTCATCTATTTAAAAATTACAATTTCCGCTGCCCGACGTAACTAGTATGACTAGTTACATTAGGTTGTAGGGGATGCGACCTACCGGCTTTTGTGATGCGCTAAAGTCTAAACCCTAGCCTTTAGTTTCTTAGTACCACGATGCTAATGATACCTCCAACCATTTCTATACCAAGTGAGAGGCATGTAACATCAAAAAGCATGAGTTTCGTCAACAATTGAATCGTTCCTCCGGCAAGCATTAAAACATGAAGAGTTGTACCATATGAAACTGACTCTATTGCATCGATTTAAGAACAAAACACCTTAAAAGAATTCTCTCAACATTTTATGGATTTCAGGGATGCGCATAGAGACTCGTACGAGAACAATATCATGGATGCTACCTTTTTCCACTTTAGCATAGTCAAACACTGCTGCATCAGTTTGAAGAACCTCTAAAACAAGTCCACATTGAGTTCTTCGAATTTGGCATGGAATATTTGCTCATGCAAGTCCATAGCTAAGATAATGGAGTCCACAGAAAACAAGTGGATCGTCTAATGTAGGGATATTACAACAACGTCTATTGTAGCGGCCCGATGCACACCACATGTGAAGAAGCCATCCAACAGTTGGGGGTACCCCTGAATTGGAACTCCCCTCACTCGTTGCCTATCCCCACCCGAGTATTTCATCCTTCTGATTTTCCCTAGATGACGAGTCCCTCCTCACATGCACCTGATGGGCCCTCCCTCAACACCTCCTCTACAACCCCTCCCCCATGCGTACCCTCTCCCGAAAAGATACAAGCCCATAAGCACCCTCCCCCTTCTCCCCCAATGCTTCCTTTCTCCCCCGACACAATCAACATACCACGATGCCCCATACCTCCCCCGATGAGTCCCCATTCCTCTCAACATGAGGTCTCCTCTGCTATACAGCCTCCATCCATCGCGCATCCCCCTTCACCATGCATCCCTACGTCATCGTGCAACTCTTTGGTGGCAGTGCATCACTCCTCGTCGTGCAGCCCCCCTCCACCACACCTCCCTTTCATGAACTGCCATCCTTGTCATGAAGCCCCATGGTCGCCCTCCTCCGTCGTGCAACTCTTTGCGACAACTGTGCATCCCTTTTTGCTCTCTATCGTCTCCATGCAACTCTTCAACGGACACACATCCATCCTCGCCGCACATGTCCCTTCTGTCGTGCCTCCCTTTCCCGGCTACCCTTTACATCGCATAACCCGCTTCTTGTCTGCCCTCCTCCGATGCACATCTCCCCTCCGTTGACATAGTTGCAAGTGGACAATCACTGTATGGGAAATGAATAAAATAAATACTATTTATTTAAAAGTTTGGTTATTATATGGATTTCTCCCCTTTTGTTAACTGAAGCTGAAATATGTATGAAGTGAGATTTCTATGCATTGGATAAACGTTTGAATTGAAGTTTGTATCAAGCATGAATATTTGATGGATGTTTATATCGAGCATTGCCATTTTCAGTATGTAGTCGATACTCTAGAGAATATGAGCAGCTCCTAAGAAATCATCTGGAGGCCATTCAACGCCAACACTGGTAGACAAGCAAAATCATCATTGGGAGTAAAATCGAGCATCTAAATCTCACAACCCTAGAGATTATACCTTCGGGTCCCAGATCATCATAACATCAACTCCTGAGTCTAATCATCATTCGAGTGCTTGATATTTAAGATGACTTCAACAATGCACATGGAGATCAAGATTACCTATTGATGCTTCATCGGTCAGCTTTGGAGATCATGCCCACATGAGATTGTTTGTTGTCAAAGTTCATCTAATAACAAACAACTCTTATGTAGATTCGATTAGGGCATATGTGATCATCTAGAGCATTTATAGAGATAACTTTTCATCAAGATCTAAGCCAACACAATGACCATGTAATTGTTATAGGGGTGATTGATCAGCACCATATGAGTCCAACAATACTTGGAGATTGATTCATCTACCAACCAAGGAAACCATCGTTCCTCAGAAAAACATGGATACGAGGAGTACTACTCAAGAGGTTTGTTGCCTCATTCCGATCAAGATAGATGGGCATATTGAGCATCCACCTTGAGACTAAGATCCTCGATCACATCTAGAAGTAGGAATCTTTTAATGATTGTACCACATTGTAAGCTATTATAGATGTTATGATTGTACGATATTAACGATGTAACAATGTTTGAAAGGAACTTAAATGATGTCTTTTGACAATGTGAAAGAGGATCGGATGATTTTCACTTGTTTCTGCATCATCTCAGCAAAGTCTTGTTTTCATAACTTTGGATAATGTCGAATGTTACCTTAATACTTTAACTCATGTATTTCTTGTCGACGATGGTCAATGGTGATCATTCATTTAATGAGTTAAAGCATTTAATTCATCTATGTATGAATTGCTCAGAAGGAGAGATTTTTGGAAAACAATACTTTTTGTATAATAGAAATGAGTTCCGGTATGAAAGCCTTCTTTGTTGAATATATAAGAGAACTTTCGTATCAACCTTTTTATTTTCTTATAAATGCGCAAAAGTATCTTTTTATAGGAATATTAAACTTTTATGTATAATAGATTTGATAAGATTTCCTTCTTTGTTGCTTATTTGAGAGAGGTTTGTATCTATTCTTTCATGTAGTGGAGTTCGCTCACTATTGATATCTAAGAGAACTTTTGTATGTTTCATCTTATGTATGCCTATGAGTAGCTTTGAGTAGGAATACATGGATTTTTCTATAATAGTTTGAGTTTTATAGGATTTCAGTCTCTATTGCATATTGGATAAAACATGTGTATGTTGCATCTTTAATCTTTACAATCCTTGAACCAATATTCCATCATTTAAATATCACATAACAATTAAAATAGCTTCACTTTAACCAAATAACAACATCATCACAAGGAAATATGCAACGAAGACAATATATCATGGTGTAAAAATAATTACGAAGAATACAAGGTCGAGAAGATGATTTGAAAAGCTTTTATCGTTCATGATGTAGAAATCCCAACAACTAAATACATTTATATTGACATATTTGGAAAATTTACATTATGCCTCTAGTTGTTAAATATATAATAGCGAAAAATTTTTGTTGTATAATTACTTTTCCTATGGATTCGGAGATTTTTTCCTGACAGGGCATCCCCAATACTCAAATGTCTTATCAGGGCATTTGACCTCAATATTTCCCTGTCAGGGCATCAATCGGCAAACGGTTCGTCGATCGGTAAACCGTTTGTCGATTGTGCATAACCATGGTTTGTCGGTTCTCAATTCGAAATATTGTTATATATTATTTTTAATAATATAAAATTCAAAAAAAAAAATTGGAATAAACTTCGACGGACAAACGATTTATCGATCGACTAACCGTTCACCGATCCATATCCTGACAGGAAAATACTGAGGTAGGGACAGAGCATTTGGATAACGGGATGAGAAAAGTCTGACCTAAGCTTTGAGAACGAGTCCATCTTAACAAATACGAAGGAAAAACGAATTGTTTCCTCCCATTCGAAAGGGCTCTAGCGATCAAAATATGGGATCTCACGTTGTCATGATCCCCTTCATGTCCAAAGGCCACACCATCCCCTCGTCGACCTCTTCCGCAGCCTCCTCCGCCGCCGCCTCGTCTCCGCCTTCACCTTCCTCACACCCTCCGCAACGCCCCCTTCCTCCGCCGCTACCTCGCCGACACGCCGATGCCGTCCTTGTCCTCCCATTTCCCTCCCCCGACGTCACCGGACTCCCCGCCGACGTCGAGTCCACCGACATCCTCCCCTCCATGTCCCTGTTCCTCTCCCCCGCCTCCGCGGCCGCCCTCCTCCGTCCCGCCGCTCACTTCGCCCTCACCTCCCTCCAACCACCCGCGTCCCTCATCGTCTCCGACGGCTTCCTACCGTGGACCTCCAACGTCGTTGCCTCTCAGCATCCCCTGTCTCAAATTCTATGGCTGTAGCATGTTTTCCATCGCCGCCAGCGACGCCTTCGCGTATGTCCGGTCGGTCATCGGCGACGCGCCGGTGACGTCGCCGATAACCCTCTCGATCTTCCCGCGTCACTACTTCACCCGCGCTGACTTCGGCTCGTTCATCAGCCCCGACGAGTGATCACCGCTCTGAGAGTTTCTCCTCTCGTGTATCAGCGCTGCCAGCACCGGCCTAGTCATGAACAGCTTCTGCGAGCTAGACGGGCACTACGCCGTTCCCAACATGAAGCCCAGAACATACTTCGTCGGGCCACTCTGCCTCGCAGACGAGGACAACCGCCGGGGCCTGTCCGGGTCGTGGCTGGACTCGAAGCTCGCGGCGGGGAGACCCGTTCTGTACATGGACTTCGGGTCCCAGTCGGAGCTCTCCGAAGCACAGATGAACTGCAATGTGGGTTGTGCGATTCCGGTGTGGATTTCTTGTGGGTCGTGCGGTCCACGTTGGGGGAGGAAGGGGCGTGCAATCAACGAAATTTATCGAAAATTTTTAAACAAAAGTAACAACTAATAATAAAATAAATTACATAAATAATGCTTCGATATCTTTAACTTGGATGTAAATCCATTCCTCTCTCGTCGGGGACCATGAAAGGTTAAGAAACCGGAGACCACGCTGGATCTTGATCGGGCTATCTATATGATAGCTCGATCATATAGTGCAACTGATTAATGCGGAAATGTAAGACCACCTCAAAGCTCTTTCCTCCACTCTGATAGGGGTGGGTCTGGATTATTTGGTTTGGGTTGAATTTGATTTGGGTTGCAAAAATGACACCCATCACCCAACCAAATTAAATTAGGTTGAGATGTTTGGGTCAACGGTTTGAGTCCATTGGGTTGGGTGAAAACCAAATTACCCATATGAAAACTCTTGTTAATTGAAGGTCAAGTAATGATGGGGTCATTGATGTATGGAAAAGATGTAAAGTAAGCATGTAATAAGCTTAATAGAGAAGAAGGTTGGAGGAATATGTTAAACATGGATGAAGAAGATTAGTCAAGTTGATGTGGAGTTGTTCAGTTAAGATTATGGGATTTTCAAGAACAATTTATATCACCTGAAGTGGATAGGGATTAGAACATAGTTGTATGGTAATAAGGCAGGCTCTCATCTATTTATAGTATGTAATTATAATATTAAGGGTGATAGAGAAAAAAATATATTGAGTACAACATATAACAACAATTGAAATAGTGTTTAGTGAGACAAGGTTGTTCACAAGTTAATGACTTGGATTGGAGAATCCGAGTTGTACATTACAAACATATGAGTTTAGAAATCTTAATATTATATATTAAGTATATATTAGTTGGGTTGGTTGGGATTAAACATTTTGTCATCAAAAGAAATAATTTGGGTTATTTGGGTGGGTTGGGTGAAAGACATTAGATCCACCAACCGACCCGATACCCATTGAAGGAATATGGTTTGGGTCCAACCCGATCCAAAACCCAAATAACCCAAATCATTATGATCCATTTTCAACGATTTGATTGAATTATATGGATGGACTCATATAGTGCCCACCCCTACTCTCTAGTACAAAAAAATCCTTGAGGATGTAAAGCACCTTGTTGTAAAGGAAATCGAATCATCGCCTCCGTCAAAGGACCAGCAATAGGGATGAAAACGAATGTGAATATATTCGTATCCGATCCGCTATCGTATTCGTTTTATACATATTTGACATTCATATTCATATTCGTTTTAAAATGGATGCGGATATGAATGTCACTTTAACATTCGTTAATATTCGCATTCGTATTCGTATATTCGTTTTCGAATATAAGTATAGTAATATATTTATTTAGAAATGTGTGTAATATCATTTTATGATTGCGTTCACCATCGTTGATATAATTTTTATGAAATTGCATTATATGGTATATATATTTTATGTTTAAACCATCCTAAACATGTGTATTAGTAAATTATTTTTGTTATTATTCATATCCGATTCGTATTCGTTTTACATTCGTATTCGTTTTTAAGGATATGATAACACATTTTTCACATTTGTCAATATTCATATCCGCATTCGTATTCGTATTTGTAAATGGATAAGGATATGATTATGCATACATTCGTATCCGTATCTGACTGTTTTCATCCCTAACCAGCAATCACGATTGTCACAACATGCACCGCTGACAAACGCTACGCTGAAAAACCTCATCTTACAAAATCTGATAAGATAAATCCTATCAGTCTCTCTATCATTTTGCGTGCACAAAATCTTCTAGACTTTTTTAAATTTGGTTTTCCAAGCTCGGAAACAAAAAAAGGCTTTATCAGAAATATTATAGTCATCTAATTTCCTGAAATTGAAAACGAGCTTTAGATTTAATTATAAGGCTTTATCAGAAATATTATAGTCTCTTATTAAAATGGTTTTTTTCATTCAATCCTTGAATATTCGTGGTATGGGAGAACTAACAAAAAATGAAAGACCTTGTTCATGTTCCCAAGTCGAATATTATGTCTCCGAGAAAAGTGCAGTCAGTGACGGCACCTTTCAACCTTACAAAGGTGGAAAACACCATTATGTCTTAAAAAAATTGATGGAGTAATTATTGTATTTAAAGTTAATGTAATTAGGTTTTAATTTGTAAAATCTATGCAATTATATTGGAATTTAATTTGCTTTCAATTGGGAAACTAAATTACTTTGGAGGGTAAGTTGGAAATTCTCAAATTTGAAATATAAAGAAATTTGATGGAACGTTAGTACCACATCTAGTATTTTTAAACATTTGGTGTGTTTATATATGAACTCATTCCTAGCTCATGTTGCAATAGTAGAGAGGAGGAATGGAGGACAATATGTGAGCACGCTCCGCTCCGTCTCCGACTTAGGAGAGTCAGTTCGGATATCGGATCTCGAATACTCGACTCCAACGGCTCTTAGCTGAAGGGAGTGTTTTCATAATTCGAAGAGGCGTCCATTGGGGGCTTTTTCAGAGGAGAAAAAGTCGCATCCTAGGTCTTTTTATACCCTCCCCCTGCATGTCATTTTCTTCGCTCGCAAGAAAACTTTCCACCGTCGTTGCTCTCCTTTGTTGGACATGCGAGCCCACGATGAGCCATTATGCAATAAATGTTATTGCAATTCACTCCTTAATCTGAAATGAAGAATAACTAATTTGCATAATAAATCCCTTAGTACACTTAAGGTTATGTACCATGGCTATCTTAATGATCATACAACTGTTGATTCAATTACTGAATCATAGAGGCTGGTGCTTGGATGAATATCTAAAGAGTTAGATTGACGACTCATCAAGCACCATCAAATGATTGATGTGATCTCGAGCCTGAGTAGGAGATGACAATCCTTATCTCTAAAGGCTGATATCTGACCGACCTCTTGATGAAGGTCCTCTGCATAGGAATAGAGATCCGGAGATGTCAGATTAGTTAGGTCAAAGAGTTGACTTAGATAAACAAAGTCCTATGTCGTATGTTGTTACGGTATAGGCACGCATCCTCTGACCGAAGCCATATGTGTTACTATATGTCTGAGTATGTTCATTTGATAGACCAATAGGTTGCTGACCTAACCAAGGTCTATACACCGCCACGCTGGTGTGCATGCAATGGCATATGAGTTTTCGATCTCTCAAAGGGATCATACATGTTCATTACTGAACCGGAAGACACAAGGTCACTCATGAAGTATTGGAAAGAAACAAATTCCGTGCACGGCCGTCTCGCTTTGGAAGCTTGAATGAATTTATAGGTTTGATGTATTCTTTTGGAAAGTATATGATCAACACCTAGGTATGATATATGCTTTTGGAAAGTATATGATCAATACCGACTCCCAAAGTTCGAATGAGAAAACTTACTGATGAAACCCTGAAGTAGACAGTGTAAAATAGATCTTATAGTTTGAGTTTATTCTGAGTCTTCCAGTATGAAGAATACACATGTATTATGAATACCTGAGGGTGATGTGATCATAAACGATTGTATAACCATGACGCTTCCAATCCTAGGGAGTGATAAAACGGGTCTAGATTTTAGTGACTCCTCTCAGTAGAGAAGTGATCTGATCTTGGTCCAATTATTGGACATTGATCTGAATGTGATTTAGATACAATGAGAAGATTAAATTTGCGGTCTTGATTTAATCAAGCATCTATGAGAGGTCCGTGAGATCTGGATTTGAGATGTGATATCAATATCCAAGTGACTATACGTGGAACAATATAATTGCCCATGTCCTTATCTCCAAGTATCCGCGAAGAAAATGCATTATCTTTGAAAGAGTTCGTGGATAATTTCATTGTTGATATATGTATCCGAGCATTGAGAAAATTGATAATTAAATATGATTTAATTATCATTAATAATATGAATTTGATTCATATTATAAGTAGAGATGTCTAACATAATTAAATGTGATTTAATTATCAAAGATATGAATAATGTGAATGTGATTCATATAATTTGGGCACATGAGAAAAGAGATCCAAGATGATTAAATATTATTTAATTATCATGGATATGAATAATATGGATAACACTATCCATATTAATCAGTTATACTATAAATATGATTTATAATATATTAGAGAGAGCATATTGTGATTTATATTTGTTAATTAATTATTGATGTGAATTGGATTCACATTGAATGATTAATTAAAAAATAATTTACATTTTATTTTGTGATGTGAATTTGATTCACATTTTTCCAAGACATGATTACAATATTTTACAAGATAATTATGAATTATTTTTGTGAAATAAATTACAACAATTGTTGTTGTAAATCATGGAAATAACATGAGATAATGGTATCTCATGAGATAATGAGATCTCATGTGATAATGAGATCTCATGAGATGTTGGTAGCCGTCCCCCTTTTTAGGAGATATGGTTTATCTCCTCATTATCTCCAAGGATAATTAATTGATTTGATTTGAATTTAAATATATTAAATTATCGATATATATTATATTAAATTAAATTAATTGTTGTTGTGTTTTTATAACAAGATCATAGCCATTGAAAGAAACACAAATCAATCTCAACCATTGATTGTGTGTTGTCCATGGATTGGGATCCATGGACTCCCAAGACCCTATATAAGAAGAGGCACCCCTTGCTCTTCGATATACAAGATAATGAATGCTCTCTCTTTTTCTCCACACGCCAAGCCTCTCTTTCTCTCTTATAATGGTTGTCCACCATGGAGCCATTGTCAGAGTCCTCATCGACGCAGCATCGTCCTTATGCTGCCGGATCATATACTCGTGGATCTCCATCTCCTTTGGTGCATCTCGCTCGTGAAGAAGATGTTGGATCTCGTGTGACGAGATCAGGATATCCGCTGCTTGGATCATCAACATGGATTGCGAGGAGCACGCGTCTCATCAACGCGCTCGCAAGTGTCTCCTCCGTCGGATCGGACTTGAGACAGGTGGTCTCTTCGTTTAGAGACTCGATCGCAACCACGCTTCAAGAGGTAAAACTTATACCTAATTGTGATTTAGATTAAACGATCCGAGAAAGGTTCTTGGATCATGTGGTTTCATCATCTTAAATTTTTAAATTTTGCTGCATCGAGCAACTAGTACGACTAGTCGCTCCTGATCGCATATGATGCGATCCACATACTTCCGTGATGCACTTGAGGATCTTCCCATATCCTTCAAGTGGTATCAGAGCCAGGTTTACGGAGGTTTTGGATATGATCAATGAACCTACGAAGATTTGGGCTCGTTTGGGTTCGTGAAGATTTTAGCTTTTCAATTTTCGCAGTCATGTTTTGTGATAAAATTTCAGCCCTGTTTAAAAGTTTAAACATGAATTTTTAAATTGGATAATGTTTCACATTAATTAAGTAAATAATAGGATTTGAATTTGCTTGATTTGAAATCCTATAACTCAAGTTATGATGTTTTTAATAACCATATATCCACTGTTTCGAGAATAGTAGTTAGTGATGTAATTAAAGAGTTAATTACGGATCCTAAACTCTTCAAAATGCATAATTATCACTTGTATTATGTTTTAAATAAAATTAGAGAACAAAATAAATTTAGTTTAAATTAATTGGATTTAAATTGATCGAGTTATGTTGATTTTAGTGGGTAGGGGTCACCGTTGGAAATTAACAAACTTGATCATGAACTTTGTGATTGTCATTCAAATAAATTAATGAAAATTAATTTTCAATTTTCTGAAATGATTATTGATAACTATTTGTGTAATTTTTAAAGATAATAATTATTTCCTTGAATGACATCACACTAATCAAAATGATAAGATAGTTGATCTTGATCACAATTGGTTTATATGAAATCACCAACAAACATTGTTTTCATGAAAACTTTAGTTTATCCTATAATAGTTGTAGGACAACTTTTACATGCAAAACCTTGTTGCTTGAATACGATTGGGGCTTTGTTTAGAAAATCTCCTTATATTATTATCAAAATTGTTTTGATGAATATTATATGGTATGACTTCAGTTGAAAAACCGATGAACATGTCAAGTACAAAGTGATTGACTCGGCATTCTTTTTTTTCGAGGTGGATATGGTTCCTAGTCAGGGAGCGTTGGGGTAGCAGGTTGCACCGTGTGTGGTCTGTCCCACTCCCGTCGGTACTGGCCATGACACGGGTAGGGAACGAATGATGCTTGAGAGATCATGATGTATTTTCTAATTATTAAAAATCGAATAACACGTACTTTGAGATAATATCATATATTTAAGTAACAATAAAGTTTGTTGATTGAATTAGATTGATAATTGATTTAATGCGATTAAATTAATTATATCCAATTAAAATACTCTATTATGAATAGAGTTGTATTTCCCTTGGAAGAATTAATTACATGAATATGATTCATGGTAATTAACTAAAATTCGAATATGAGGTGGAGGATCACATAAATGACATCCATGGTCTCCCGTCAAGGCAAAGGGTTCCATCATTAGGAATTGTATGTAGGAGACGTCTGTCCGATGTGATAGCTCCTGTATGCAAGCGCGTTTGGATCGGGCTCTTTGCTTCTCGAAAGAGTAAGGCCATATGCGTAGTGACCCTAGTATCGGTTCCTTATATTATTGGAACGATATTATATTGCGCATAGAGAGTTCCATTCCTGTTGACGGTTGGTTCAATTAAAAACGGGTCAACATCACCTTGGGGGTGGTGGGCTTAGGTGTTAAAGACCAAATTAAGAAATACAAGTTGGACTTGCAAGGCGGAATGAGTTCCCGCTTCTTTTTATCTGAGTTGTAGTTTCTCATATTATTGGGATGCAACAAAGATAGGAAAGGAGATCCCAAATCTTGCTAGAGATATAATGGTAAGAATATCTCTTACATTGAAAGTGATTAAGGGAATGAACTTTCAATGTTGACAAGGCAATACAACTTCGATATAAAAAATTCCTAAATCAAAGAAAAAATGTGCATATATGTATATATATATATGCAATTTTCTTATTTCAGATAATACTCATTAAACCCACTCAAAGATATACTCAATAATAACCAGTGTAATATCATGAATTAAATTCATGATCAAGATATTATCCTTGCAATTGGACACATAATGCATGTGGTTGCAATATGCAAGTTTCCTCAACATAATGATGAATGACAATTAAATAAGACAATAAGACATCGCTTTAGGGTTCGTATGTCTCTTTAGTCTTGATCTTTCATCAAGTGTACTTTGGAAGTGACATATCGATGATGATCGTAATTGTCAAAATAATCCTTATAAAATAAAAAAGATTTTTTGGCATACATATGTGCTCTAGACATTTAATCATGAATGACATGGTTTTCTACATTATGCAGAATAGTAGCTCGAAAGAGATGATGTATTCAAAATATTTGAATACTGCCTAAACCAAAGTTTTTGAGTTAAGATGGATGTAGAAATGATGAGTGTCATCATTCTACTATCTATACTCAAGTCATTCATGAAGCTTCATAATAATCATATTATATGAATTAAATGAAGCATATATAAATGTTTAAATCTCTCATTTTGAAATCCTTTTGATTCAACATAAGAGATCCTTTATCTTAAGCAATGGTTGTTTATAGATGAAGGGAGCGTAGTGGAAACATGGGTCGGACCCGAGTAAGAAGGAAAGTCAAAGAGTTGACCTACTTCTGTAACTTCCATATGGCATCCAGATAGTTGGATGAAGTCCAATACTGCAATGAGTTGATGTATTGATAGTACGTCTATCTGGACTATCTAGGATCCTTAGAGAAGTAGTCGGATAGTTCATCGAAATAATCTACATTTAATTATTGAAATTGACTTCTTATAAGATAGGATTAAATTCTAATAATTGTATCTCATTCTTCTAATGACACTTGCAATTGTTGCATATGTTGTATAAGATTAATAAATTTGATCTTAATGATTAATAGTCATCTATATGAAAATTGATACAATTGTTGCAACAATATCCATAGGATAGATAGACTTCATATTTTCAATGGGAGAGCCCTTGGTCTTAGAGAATATCTCTATGTTCTAGATATTAGAATACATTCATTGTTGGAGATGAACATGTATTCTAGAATAGACCTATCATAAAGAGTTATGATAGTGGACTCTACTAAATCAGAACATTAATGAAAGGTTCATTAACATTTCTAATACTGAAAATTAAACTTTAATAGATCAATAGGAGGATGAAGATCATTTTATAATGATCTGGCATCGAGTCTTGGACATATGTTTATTGATATGATCGGTAGACTAGTGAGATATTGAACTTTAAATTGTCTAAAGGTTCAAATCTTACATACTAGTGAATATTGTATTCAAAGTAAATATGTCCAATACACTCTTCTCTGAGAATTGTGTAAGATGCCAAGGTATTCAATATCTTGTACATATTGATGTTTGTGGATCCTCTGAATCATAATAAATATTGATGATATGTGATATCATCCAATGATTATTTGTGATATGAGATTCCTTCCTTTCACCTTAGAAACCTTCGAAATGTTCAAAGGTTTCACAATTTTGGTTTAGAACCAAAGTTTGAAGGAAGATGAAATGAATTTGATCTAACCTAGATAGCAAGTACCTATTAGATGAATTCAAGGAATATCTTATGGAGATAGGAATATCATTCCTATCTCATTTCTCCTAATACACCTAAACTCAATAGAGTTGTAGGAAGATACAATTAGATGATGTGTGACATGATTTGATAAATGATTAATCTTAGCATAGTTATCTCTTAGTTTCTAAGGTATATATGTAGCAGAGACTACAATATATATCCTTAATATGGTTCCATGCAAGTAAGGTGCAATCTAGCACCAGAGAGTGCTACTTCATTAGGAAAATAAAGAATGGTATTGGATGCCTACTTTATGACCTTAAGATTCTTAAAGAATTTCATCTCTAAGAATATGATTCTAAGATGATGACTTTGAGAATCAAGATGAAAATGAAGTGAAGGAACTAATTGAAGCTTCAGAAGATAATGTGGCTCCTTAAGTCGGAAACTAAACGGACAACTAAAGATAAAACACTAATACCTCTTCTAATGAGTTTGAAGATGAATTCCATGTGCCAGATAAGTCTGACAATGATCTGACTTCATATGATGAAGCTTCTGAAGATCATGACATGGAGAGATGGATGTTAGCAGTAAAGCCTAAATGTAGACTTCATATACAAGTGTTGTATACGGACCCTCGAGGATCCACCTATAAGGGTAAGACCCGTTAATATGTAAATGGATCTTCAATATAAAGAGGAAACCTGATGAGAAGATAGAGACCTTCAAAGCACGGATTGTATCCACAAGATACACACCAAAGAAAAGACATCACTTGCGATGAGACTTCTTCTTCAGTGACCATGCTTAAACCCATCGGAATATTGCTAACTATAGCTGCACAACTTGACTTTGAGATGTTCGAGGTGGAAGTCAAGATTGCATTCTCCTATGAATACCTCTTTGAGGATATTCATAAGTAGTAGTCCCAAGACTTCATGGTTGAGGAAAGTAAGGTGTGCAAGTTGAATAACTCCATCTATGGACTCAAATAAGCTTTTTGTAGTTGGAATATAAGATTTGATGAAATTATAAATGTTATGATTTCAAATAGAATCTTGATGAACCATGTGAAGCTTAGTGGGAGTACCAATGTGTTCATCGTGCTAAATGTAGATAATATCCTAATCATTTAGAATGATATAAGGATGATAATAAGTATTTTATGATCTAGCTATTTCATACCTTGAGATATGATCTCAAGGATACCTCTTATATCTTAGTTCTCCAGAAGCAAAGAGAAGAGAGAGAATTGTGATTGTCACATTATGGTACATCCTGGATATATTATATCCAAAGAAGGCTGCTTTCCCTTAAGATTTGATACTAACCAATCTGAAGGGATAGCATATCAAGTGTTAATGATGTTAAAACTGCTTGCCCTTGTGCATCGGTTGTTAGAAGCCCAATATGTGCTAGATATGTACGAAAGGCCAGATGTCTGCCATGCAGTGGGAGTAGTAAACTGTTGCTAATCCTACTATGGAGATAAAACACTTAGTTACAGTAATAAAATAATATCTTCAAAGATGACAAGACTTAGAGATAATGATCCCAAAGTCTCATCATCAAGAACCTAAGACTTTATAGATAGGGATCTAAAAGGTATTAACTGCAGATACCTTAAGAGATAGAGATCTCTGGGAATAAGGGTATTCTGATAAGGATAATTGAAATTACACACTGGTTATAACTATTGTTGAGTTGTAATGTCAAAGACATTATGACCACCTCAATATAGAGTATTGGTTGCATAAGATGAAACACTCGAATTGGATGCAAGCATTGTTACCGAGGGATAAGCAAGTGCCGTAAAAGGACTTGGCATAGTCTCTCAGGAACAGAGTGACTGATCATCTTACCTGGCTATATTAAATAGACTATGATTGTCACATGATTGTGGGTTTAAATGATTAGCCCATGAATGACTCTTTGGGTTGGTGGGAGATTGATGGATATGCGAGCCCACGACGAGCCATTATGCAATAAATGTTATTGCAATTCACTCCATAATCTGAAATGAAGAATAAGTAATTTGCATAATAGGTCCCTTAGTACAATTAGGGTTATGTACCATGGCTATCTTAATGATCACACATCTGTTGATTCAATTATTGAATCATAGAGGCTGGTGCTTGGATGAATATCTAAAGAGTTAGATTGAGGACTCATCAAGTACCATCAAATGATTGTTAAGATGTGATCTCCAGCCTGAGTAGGAGATGGCAATCCCTTATCTCTAAAGGCTAATATATGACCGGCCTCTTGATGCATGTCCTCTGCATAGGAATATAGATTCAGAGGTGTCAGATTAGTTAGGTCAAAGAGTTGACTTAACAAGATCGAGCTAAACAAAGTTTTATGTCGTATGCTGTCACGATATAGGCACTCATCCTCTGACCGAAGACAGATGTGTTACAATATGCCTGAGTATGTACATTTGGCAGACCAATAGGTTGATGACCTAACCAAGGTCTATACACCAACGTGCTGGTGTGCATGCAAGGGCATATGAGTAATACGATCTCTCAAAGGGATCATACATATTCATTACTGAATCGGAAGACATGAGCTCACTCATGAGATATTGGGAAGAATCAAATTCCGTGCACGTTTGTCCTGCTTTGGAAGCTTGACTGAATTTGTAGGTTTGATATATACTTTTGAAAAGTATATGATCAACACTTGGGTATGATATATGCTTTTGGAAAGTATATGATCAATACCAACTCCCAATGATCGAATGAGAAAACTTACTGATGAAACCCTGAAGTAGACAGTGTAAAATAGATCTTATACCTTCGGTTTATTCTGGGTCTTCCAGTATTGAGGATGCACATGCATTAGGAATACCTGAGGGTGATGTGATCATAAATGATTGTATAACCATGATGCTTCCATTCCTATGGAGTGATGAAACATGTCTGGATTTTAGTGACTCCTCTCAATAGAGAAGTGATCTGATCTTGGTCCAATTGTTGGACATTGATATGAATGCGATTCAAATACAATGAGAAGATTAGATTTGCGGTCTTGATTTAATCAAGCATCTATGAGAGGTCCGTGAGATCTGGATTTGAGATGTGATATCAATATCAAGTCACTATATGTGGAACAATACAATCGCCCTGTCCTTATCTCCAAGTATCCGCGAAGAAAAACACATTATCTTTGAAAGAGTTCATGGATAATTTCATTGTTGATATATGTATCCGACCATTGAGAAAATTGATAATTAAATATGATTTAATTATCATGAATAATATGAATTTGATTCATATTATAAGTAGAGATATCTAACATAATTAAATGTGATTTAATTATCAAAGATATGAATAATGTGAATGTGATTCATATAATTTGGGCACATGAGAAAAGAGATCCAAGATGATTAAATGTGATTTAATTATCATGGATATGAATAATATGGATAACATTATCCATATTAATCAATTATACTATAAATATGATTTATAATATATTAGAGAGAGCATATTATGATTTATATTTATTAATTAATTATTTATGTTAATTAGATTCACATTGAATGATTAATTAAATTATAATTTACATTTTGTTTTGGGATGTGAATTTGATTCACATTTTTCCAATGGCATGATTGCAATATTTCACAAGATAATTCTGAATTATTTTTGTGAAATAGTTTACAACAATTGTTGTTGTAAATCCTGAAGATATCATGAGATAATGGTATCTCATGAGATAATGAGATCTCATGAGATAATGAGATCTCATGAGATAATGAGATCTCGTGAGATGTTCGTAGCCGTCCCTCCTTTTTAGGGATATGGTTTATCTCTTCATTATCTCCAAGGATAATTAATTGATTTGATTTGAATTTAAATATATTTATTTATCGATATATATTAAATTAAATTAAATTAATTCTTATTGTATTTACAACAAAATCATATCCATTGAAAGAAACACAAACCAATCTCAACCATTGATTGTACGTTGTCCATGGATTGGGATCCGTGGACTCCCAAAATCCTACATAAGAAGAGTCACCCCTTGCTCTTCGATATACAAGATAATGAATGCTCTCTCTATCTCTCTCTCTCTCTCTCTCCACAAGCCAGGCCTCTCTCTCTTATAATGGTCGTTCCACCATGGATCCATTGTGAGAGTCGTCATCAACGCAACATCTTCGTTATGTTGCCAGATCATCTACTCGTGGATATCCATCTCCTTCGGTGTGTCTCGCTCGTGAAGAAAATGTTAGATCTCGTGTGACGAGATCAGGAGATCTGCCGCTTGGATCATCAACATGGATTGTGAGGAGCACGCATCTCATCAACGCGCTCGCAAACGTCTCCTCTGTCGAATAGGACTTGAGACAGAAGGTCTCTTCATTTAGAGACTCGATCGTAACCACGCTTCAAGAGGTAAACCTTATTCCTAATTGTGGTTTAGATAAAATGATCCGAGAAAGGTTCTTGGATCATGTGGTTTCATCATATTAAAATTTTTAAATTCCGCTGCATCGAGCCACTAGTACGATTAGTCGCTCCCGATCACATACGATGCGATCCACACGCTTCCATGATGTGCTTGAGGATCTTCCCATATCCTTTATCCCTTTCCCTACCTCAACAACATTCTTCTTCCTTCGCTCAGCTGCAAGTTCTCTGAGGTACTTTTGAGGGCGATCTCCTCAGTGTGTGCAGATGACGATCGTGAGCCATCGTATCCTAGGAACGGACCGCCAGTACCCTTCACACCAGTATTTTGTGGTGATATCCTCTCTAAGGACAGACTATTTTCATGGACGCTTCGGTGATCTTTGATTTAATTTATTTACTTTTTTGTTTGTTACAATTTGTTTATTGCATTTCTTTTCCTGGATCTCACCCTAATATGATTTCTAAATGGTTATTTGCTTCATGCGTGTATATTGTAAATCCTATATGAATCAGATATGCATAATCTTAATCTTGAAAAATCTGTAATGCATTGATTCGTGTTAATCATGGAATTTACTGGTTAATATATGCGTTAATGATCATGTTATCAATAATCTTAGAGAGGATACCAAGAAGCGGAACAAAAATCATGTCGGAAACCATGTTTAAATCGAGGGTTGATATGACCGGTATACTTGAAAATTTTGGTTGTCAGAATTTCAAACATTGGCAACAACGCATGAAAATTTGATTAACCACTATAGGGTTAATCTCGATGCTTGAAAATAAATGTCCTATAATTGAAAAGGAAAATCCCTCACCTAATAGTCAGAAGGCGCAATATGCATGAAAGGAACGTGACCTTATAAGCCATGGTTTTATCTTGTTGGCCCTGTCTAACATGTTACTTGATGCATATTGTTCGTTCACGTATACTGCAAAGGAGTTATGGGAAGAATTAGATCGTAAGTATAACATCGAAAATCTCAGTATTGAGAAATACTCCGTTGCTAAATTTTTAAAGTTTTCGATGACCGAAGGGAAGTCGATTTCTGAACAAGAACACGTGTTTTTACTCTTGCTCCATGATTAAAAAGCTGTCGAGATGAAACTTCCAGAGAAGCTTCAGGTCTTGTGCATCATAGAAAAAATTCACAAGTCTTGAGAAGACTTTGGTATGACCTTTAAACACATGAAGGGGAAAATTTTTATGAATGACATGACGATGGCAATCGTCATAGAGGAGGAACACAGAAAACAAAAGCATGTGATTCATGTTGATATTCAGGCTAAGGTCAATTTTCATGATAGTAGTAGCAATAAAATGAAATCAAAGGGAAAGATACATGGCAAAGAATAAACCATGTTGACACTGTAATCAGGTTGGTCATTGGAAGAAGGAATTTCCGTCCTAAACGACTCATCCTAAAATTGCAAATTGGAGTCCACAAGTGAATATGATCACTGTTGGACTTGGGGCTAGTGAGGTATATGTCTCTGTAAAACCTGAACAAACTATATCCATGATCCAAATGAGTGACTCATGGATACGAGAGCTAATGTAAATATCTATTCTTACAGAACTTTGTTTTTTCTTATCAGACCTGCAGTGACGGGACTGTAAAGATGGAGAACGATTATGCAGTCATGGTGTTGGGATCAGGACAAGTAAACTTGAGGTTCTCCTTTAGACAAGTCTGGAGTTTGCACAAGGTGATGTGTGTCCCTAACGTGAAGAAGAATGTTTTATCTGGCTCTATTTCAATTAGAAATTATTTTGAGTTAAACTTTAAATGTATTAAAGTTGTTATCTTGAGGCAGGGTACCTTATATGGAAAAGATTATCTGACAGACGTTGATTTGTTGTTTAAAATTAGATGAGACTCAATTAACATTGGTTCAGTAAATATTTTATGTTCTGAATGTTCTAATTCTGTGTCTCATATTATTAATAATTTAGAATCGTGTGATATGTGGCATGATATCTTGGGACATATAAACTTAAATTCAATTAAAAGAATGATGAATTTAGACTTGATACCTGATGACTGCGCCCTACTACCCTTGTTAATTCGAGCAAATTAATGTTCAAATTAATTGATATTGTTCGTTGTAGTCGGATAATGAGAGAAGATCAAAAACCACTTTCTATTATATTCAAGTTAATCTCGAGCGGTAAATTTTTTACTTGGTGGAAGTCCAAGGTCGAACTCAGGGAGGCAGTTATCTCCTTAGGTAGATTCGGAGCAAATTTCCAAGGTTTGATTTTCAGAGGAAATATTTTTGGTCTTTTCGTATATTTTATGCAAGACACATGTAAAATCAGGACAGTTTAAACGTTGATTCAGAAGTATGGCTAAATTAATTCCAAAAATTATGAAACTTGGCCAGATTATGAAATGGGATGAAATTAAGCTACCCTATTTTTTTTAGAATTTTCTGATGCACGGATAATAAAAAAAGTAGACTTTAGTGAAAATGACTAAACTAAATTTAATAATAACCAAACAATGATATTTCTCAGAAACAAAATTAATCCAAATAGATCTAATTAAGAGCTATCCAAATCAACTTGAATTTCATTAAAACAGTTCACGGTTGATTAATAAAAAATCGATTACGGTTTCCACTAAATAATTTTTCTAGGAGAAACTTACGTGCAAATGGGATGATTTTTGGATATGTTGTAGTATAGACTTAGATCGACCAATGATGATTTTTCAGAGATTTTTCGATAAGCAGACAATGCGCAATAAATTAATCAATCAACATGGGTAAAATGGTACAATTTTCACCAAGTTAATTTCCATAAATATTCTACAAATCAGAAAAATACAAATAAATGCCAAAATGATAGAACAAGAGTTATACTACACAATGCAATTTTTGGAATTAAAAATGGACAACAAAATGATGACAAAATAAACGTGCAAATGCAGGGGTATGAATGCAATACAGAAAAAGGAATATGTGCTCAAATGAAGAACATGGACTTACATGCAATTACCTGAAACTTGAACTTCCTTTGAGAACTTGCAAGGGGAGTCAAGTGTCCCCTTTGCAAATGCCCAATTTTGTCCTTATTATCCGATATCTTCTCCTCTGTTTATAGAGGAGCTTGGAGGAGGATCCGCGGGCAGGTGCGCGTGGGCGTCGGAGCGGAGGTGGTGAGCTCACGTGGGCCGCGCACTAGCGTAAGAGGGGACGGCGGGGCTGAGCTCAGGGAGCGGACACGGCCGTGGGCATGGCTGGACACGCGTTGGGCGGGGCGGCTCCTGCTGTGCGGGCGGAGGAGCGGGGTGACGCGTGGAGGAGATGGTCGCTGGCGTGGGCTAGGCACGCCACTGCCAAGAGCGGTGGAGCACACCGTGCACGGCCAGGCGCGAGGGCGAACGGTGGTCGGCGGCTCATCGTGCGCGGGTGGCGCGCGTGAGGTGGAGTGCCTTGGCTCTACGGCTGTGGCGCACACAGCCCGTCGATGGTGCGCGAGAGACTCTCTCCGTTTCCCTGGTGATTGGTGGAGCTCGGCGTGGTGAGCAGGTGGAGGCGGTGCAAGGAGATCACGCCCGAGGGAGCAGAGTCCTGGTGATGGTGAAGGCAGGCGATGGAAGAAGGAGAGGGAGAGAGATGTGGGGGAGGGAACAGGGAAGCGACTATTTGTTTAGCGTGGAGTAAATGATGGATTAATTGGTTGAGAAATCTAACTCCAAAAATCACGAAAAAATCATATTCGTAATCGTAATGTGTTAATTGTCCGTGGAAGTGCTCTTGCTTTTACGTTTTGATGGATAGAAGATGGTAATTTAGGAGAAAGAAAGTAAGGAGGAAGAGAGAAGGAGAACAGAAGGTGGAGAAGAAGAACAAGGAGAAGACGGATTACCTGTAGAGGTGGATGGGCACGCCTGGGAGAGGTACTAGAGCTGCTAGCTCTGGTTGGTCTTTGCTCAAGGCTCCGGTGTGAGCCGAGCTGGGCGAGCTTCAAGAGCTCGTAACAGCGAAGTGCACCTTTGTTGGATCTCGCCGGAGGAGGAGGAGGTTATTGCTCAACTAGAGGGACTTGCTGTCACCAGGGACTTCTTAGGGGCTCGCTCCTCTCTCTCTAAGAAGTGGTGGATGGGGATGAATGGAGGAGTAGAGGAGATTATAAAGAGGAGGAGGAGGAGGTTGGAGAGGAAATGGAGAGAGTGGGAGAGATGGAAGATGGAGTGGTCGTCGATGTGGCCTCTCCCTCAAGTTAAGGGAGAGTGGGGGGAGGAATGGGTATTGGCCGTTGATAGAGAACCCTTTCATCCAATGGCCCTGGATGAAGGAGGAAGTGGCATAAGTGGATGAATGAGGAGGCGACACGTGGTGGCTCCAGGAGCTGCCACGTGTCGCTCCCAGAAAAATCCACAATTAAATACAAAGAAAAATCGGAAAGAAAAAATAAAAGAGGTTAAATCAAAAAGTGATCACCACAAAAGTTGCTCGTTATGACGAGATCTACAACTTTCCTGAAGGATTAAAAATCAAATGAGATCATCTGTACAAAACGTATTTTTGAGCGGTACTTTATAGGTATAAAATACCGCATTTTATCTTTTGTAATTTTTTTGTCATTTTAAAGAGAAAAAATCAAAATAAAGTTAGGGAAAATATGAGGAGAATATTTACAATTTAATCTTTTTTTTGGATTTTAATAATGAAGAAAATAAAATGAGAAAATACAGGGGTAAAACGATCATTATGTACAATGTACAAAAGGGGCCCAAAACCCAAGTTTTGCATACGAGCTCCGATTTTAATGAAATTGGTCTTGTTTCGAAGGTCTCTGAATGCATATTACTTTAAAAGTGAGTAGACCTAAGTCGAAAGTTGTATGAGAGAGATATGTGCATTCTAAGGTTCATGGTTTCAAACTTGGATTGGGGTTTTATTGGTCAATTTCACAAGTTAGCATTTTTTTGATATTTTTCTTTGATTAGTGTTAGTAATATATACACTATGGAGTTGATTTTATTGGATTTAGAGTTAGCATAAAATATATACAAATAAGGTATTTTATCTAATATACATGTTAATATTTACAAGTGAATTTGGCTTCTTATTTAATGCAATTATGAATGCTAAAATGCAGATATTGTACTTGCATGCATGAATGCTAATTTTGCAAGATAAGTGGAAATATGCTGCTATTTACTCGGGAACAAAGCTCTATTTTCGACTTGAAGAGTGATGAATCACAGATTCATCAACACCCTATACTTAAACCTTGCTCGTCCCTGAACACCTAAAATGAAATGCAAGAGTGAAATGATTTTGGGTTCCATACCAATGTCATGAACAAAAGTTGAAAATGGAGCTTGACTCGACCTTTGGATTAATTGTATGGCAGAACCTCATTGGGACCTGAACTTAAGACCTAACAGACTTCAAGTTCCACAAGTCTTCTATTCAAGACACCTCAACAATCAGATCAGAACAAATCCTCAAACGCAAATTTCTGATGACTATGATTCTTACTTGTACTGTGTAAGTGTAAAATAGCTCTCCACATCAGAAATGACTCAGAACCAACCTCTTCTAACAAGGTAACTCAATAACCCGATCCAGTAACTCTTTCCTCGAGGAGCGAGGTATTCCCTTCTAAGTTCAAGTGCGACCAACTCAAGAGGAGGGGGTGGAGAAAAGAATGGACAGTAGCCAGTGTAGCTACCTATCCCGGGATGCCTGACCAGTGTAGCCAAGTCATCCAGCTGCAAACTTCTTGCTAATATTCATACTCCGACAGGCCCTTTTTTTGGCCTGTCTACTTTTTTTGGAGTTCTTGCATTTCCTTTTTTTTCTTTGAAACTATATACAAGGTGCAACATGTACATCAGGAGTTTTTTCTCTTGAGCCTGTAGACTATACCTCTTTTGAAGCATTATTGTAACCCACAGCATCCTGTCCTCTGACTTCAACACCACCAGACTAGGTTGAGATGCACTACCCTCCCTAGAGGAGGACGGATGTTTCCACCCGTGTGCTACTCCAAGCTAAAGGATTCTACCTCCTCACCACCTCATCAATGAAGAGCTACGTGCATTGTGCTTGTCCAAGTTAGGTCACTGTCTAAAAGAATCATGTGTGTGCACGAGATATTCTACTTAGACTAATCAAGATGACATGTGAACATAGACTTGCGGACTCAAAGAATTAAGTCACTTGACCTGAGAAATCTTCACTCCAGCTCCTATAAGGTTCCTCTGAAATTAGGTGGATTAAGGTCAAATCAAGTCTATCCTCAATATCTACTCATAACTTGGTTCCGAACCCACTAGCTTTTCACCTTGCACATGCAAGATATGCAGATGAGATGCAGATGATATGCTATGTAGATGAATGAAATGCAAGACTCTTTTTTGTCTGAAATGCAAGGATGATATGCAAGAGTAAATAAGAAGCCTTTTATTTTCAACAATTTTTTTGTTTTTTTTCTGGTTTACAATAATTTTTATTATTTACAACACTTTTTAATTTACACAATTTGTACATAATATACATAGTATACAGTTTTTTTGGGGGTATACATCCTATTTTACAACAAATCTTAAAAGAGTATTAAAAAAAATTCAATTTTTACCCACCCCGCACTTATTGCATAATATATACAAAAATACGTGAAAATACGTGAAAATACGAGCTATGGGTATAGCATATATGTAATATATATACACCCCCCTATACTTAGCGTGTGCTATGTCCTCAGAGCACGAAAAGCGACCAAAAAGACATAGCTCGTGCTAAGCGTAGGAGAGATAAAATTACAAAAGTATAGAAGTCGCTCCGCCCCCCTATACTTAGGCTCTGGCAGCCTAAGTATAGAAGAAGATAAAAAATAGGGCGGACGAGGTCAAGAGGGGAAATAGATGATTATATACAAGGCGGGCATCGGTCCCCCCTATACTTAGGCTCTGGTCAGCCTATGTATAGGACATGAATGAGTATGAGGACCGATGTGATCTGGAGGATGTACAATGAATAGATCGGGTCACACCCCCCCATATTTAGGATCTGATTATCCTAAGTATAGTCATAAAATGAAATGAGATGAGCTGGGGCGAGTGATTCGGATCACTGGGGAGGGAGGGAGAGAAAGTATATACAAGAAAGAGTGAGAATATACAAGGATTAAGAAGATTTGTGATGAACCTTCTTGCGGACGCGAGGAGGTGGATAATATACATATGTGTCGCTGTCGGAATCGTCCTCAGATGAATAATAGTGAGGTGTAGGGATCGTCCAACGAGGGTTGACACACGGCTGCTTGCTTAGATAAGGCTTGAGAACAGCCGAACTGAGCTCCCTCATATAAATCACCTTATACGGACCAGATGAGGACTCTTCCGAAAACTCCTTCTCCGGTGTGTTGAAGGAAACTTTCTTATTTGGTTTTCCAGAACCTAAATCAATGAGAGGGAGATGAGAGCGACGCGCCTTGAGAGGTTTGGGGGAACATCTCGAGGAATCAATTCTCAACTTCCTCTCACTAGATAGCCGACTAGAAGAGGGAGCAATCGTGTTTTTATGTGGAGTAAATTTAGTCTTGATTGTTTCCTTTGAAGGTCCAGGACGTGGTGTAGTGCTGACCATTGGTTCCTCATCAGACGACTCACCATATAGATTGTAATATTCCTGAAGGGTCAGCACATGTCTCGGGAAGGTGCTAGTGGTCTCAGTTGGCTTGGCATTATTGGGCTCTTGTGTCGGATCATGAAAATGGTCAAGGCAATCAAAAAAGGTCATGTCCGACTTAGTGATAGCTTCTGATCGTGAATCCTTCTTAGAAGTTGTCACGGTGGTGGTGCAAGCAGTTGATGAAGTGGAGGTGTGGTGAGTCTCAGAACCAACAGTCGTCCGGATAGTCGGTATCTCAGGTGTAGCAGAGAGGTGGAACTCATTTTCCTCTTGATGGTCACGACGGTCAACGGATGTGCGGGTCACCTTAGAGTAAAGTGTATCAAAGAATGGATGCGGTCGGAGTGCTCCCAATGCTGAAAAATCGATCTCCCGAGTCTGATAATCTTTAGTCGCCTTAGCTAAGGTAAGAACGGCTTCCCGAGAATAATCGGAGATTGCGTGAACTCTCCTCAGTGCTCGATGTCAATGATCGTGAAATCCACCTGGAGTAGAGCACCTTGAAAAGTAATGATGACTGAAATATTTCCTCTAGACTGTTTGATGGATCGATCAGCATGCTGAACGATTTCTCTTGACTTTCTGATTGGCCTGAGTTTGAGTTTGTCAAACACAGAGGTCGGGAGGATATTTATCGAAGAGTCATCATCGATTCTTGCATGGGTAAAAATGGTGTCTTTGATTTCACATTCCACCCTAGGCAACCGCTTCACTCTACGGCTCTTGATCTTTCTCCCCATCACCAAGGAGGTGACCATAGACACTATGTGTCTCTCAGTTCTTGTTCTCTTCGTACCTGACCTCTTGGGCATCAATTTACTCTTTACAAATCTCTTGAGGTCAGGGAAGTGATCTATGGTCTTTAATTAAGGGAAGATTAAAAATCAATTCTTCATCGAGTGCTTCCCTTATGACAGGATCCAATTTTTTTAGGTCTTTTTCATTTTCAATTTTTATTTGGATTTTTGGTTTTTCAATTTTTTTGGTATTTTTTGGATGAATGATCAGACTCTGGATTGGAGGGTAAGTGGTTAGTAGAAGAGGGAGATAGAATGGACTCTAGCTGTACAAACGATGTGGGTTCCCTGATGCTTGCTTGGTTTTCAACATCATATCTACTTACTTCCTTCTCCACTTTCATACCTAGGCTGGCTGAAATTGAGTGTAACATGCCCATGACATCTCTTAACTTGTTACCAAATGATTCATTTTTCTTAATAAGTCTAGAGATGTCATCCT
The DNA here is from genome assembly GCA_037367405.1 of Ottelia alismoides. NCBI lineage: Eukaryota > Viridiplantae > Streptophyta > Magnoliopsida > Alismatales > Hydrocharitaceae > Ottelia > Ottelia alismoides. The sequence goes on from JAZKJV010008273.1 coordinate 404,785, forward strand.
CCACAAAATTCCCATGACAAATCATGGGAGAGTTCTTCTCAAGTGGAGGATACTGTTGAGATATTGAGGTCTCATACTCAACATACCTAGACTCTGGTATGTAATGCTGGGTCGAGTATGGACCATCTAGATGGCAAATATTGATCAGAGCCTCATATGATGAAATAGGGACCGATAAGTCTAGCTCATGAGTCCAATCCTGTGAATGTATAGGCTCTCCGAATGATGACTGGTTAATGGAAGCTTGATCACTAAAGTCAATCAAGTCTAGGAAATCATGATGTTCATGCCTCTCCATTCGAGTTGTTTGATCGACCAAGTTATGCCCTAAGATCAAGTCAGGATGTGTATATGTAAATTGTTGTATGGTCCCTACTTGAGGTGAAAATGAAGTATGTGGGGATATAATTTTGCCAATCATCTGTCTCAGCAGTGGCTTGCTCTTCATTTAATTCTTTGATTCCTGCAAGCTCTCGAGAGTAAGGACAGTCAGCCCAAGGTGGAAGTGGATCCGGAGTATTAGAATATGGAGTAGGTGAGAAATGCTAAGAAGTGGAGAAGTCAGTCAGAGTTCTGACTTCATAATCGGATTGAGGTGGAACCGACCACGGGTAAGGGTATCTCGTGGATGGCAGAGGATACATGGAAGAAGGTGAAGATGAACGGTATATGGTTGAGGAGGAAAGACCCAAGGTCATAGGGTATGGGGACCAATATCCCGACATCTTGAAGAGGAAATGATGTAAGAAGAATGAGGTAAAAAAAGCACAATTACGCAGGATGAGACACACGGACAGACACAAGGACAAATGCAAGAGCAAACCCTGGGTTCACACTCAACACGGTGAAGGACCCGAAATCGAGTCTAATTAATCTTGTTAATTTTAAGTGTGATTTTTCAAGCAAGATAGAAAGGATTTACGCGGCCTATAGGGGAGTCGGCTAAAAAGCCGGATGCGTCTCCCCTGTTTAACCTGTCGCCTAAGATACCGCCGGTCCTTCCTTTCTTCGCTCCTATCCCAAGTTGATGGACTCAAAGACCATGCCCTATCTACCTGCAAGCAGGCGGAGGCTGACAAGGCTAGAACTTCGCCCCGAAGGGTTACTAGCAACTTGTCGCGAAGTACCGCTGGTTCACCCCTGACTACCCGCGAACAGGCGGAGGCTACTTGGTACTAGTCAGTGAATCTAAAAATATTCAACTCGTGATATTTGCTAAGATCAGTTGGCTCGTGATATGGAAGATGGGGATTTGAGATCTGCCTTAAGGTGTTCACACATACTCAAGTACCCTCACTCAGCCTGAAAACAAGATGGGGGATTAGTCTCTCGCAAACAAATTTTCCAATTTTATTGAATTTTTTGGTCAATAATGTTAGCAATCCCAGTTTTAAGATCAGTTATCACTTGTTAGTCCAACCACACAGCACACCTATCGCCCAGTCCCAATTTCCGTTTAGTTTAAGTGTGAAAAAAAAGGGGGAAATCGAGAAAAGTCGATGCACGAAAAACGATGACGTGTATGCTGAGTTAAGAAGACTTACAGTGATCCGTTCGCTTGTATGCAGGATGCAAAACAGAATTGAAATCTTTACACTACATGCAGATGCAAGAGACAAAATCCGCTCTTAGACAAGAAGTTCTATTAGCGAGTGAAGCACAGGTTGATTTGACTAGATCCGCGGTCTAAGTGCATCTTTTAAGTGGTTGTGTGGTCCTAAAAGTTACGAGCACAAGCAAACCCTAGAGTGGCTCGAGGATCCGCTAGTGCAAGCCTAATTTACAAATCAAACCACACAGCACACAGGGACACGGTTCCACTATTTTTACACACGCGATAACCCAAACGGGAACCGCTGGAAATGATGCGAAAAAATATGGAAATGAATAAAAGTACAAGTTCTCTCAAATCACTCAAAAAATTAAAAATGTCGATTCCTCGAAGTGTCTTCGACTCCTCGCGTTCCTTGCACAGAAATAATTTGAGGTCAGATAGAGAACGACTCGAAAAATACAAAAAATTAAAGGACATAAAATATTCACAAGAAGACCGGGGGTCAAACTACCCGAGGATAGAAAATCAAACAATCAGAATTTCACTGCAAATTAACCTAAGCCGTGCCTCCCTGGCAACGGTGTCATTTTGATGACATCCCCCCACTACCCTTGTTAATTCGAGCAAATTAATGTTCAAATTAATTGATATTGTTCGTTGCAGTCGGATAATGAGAGCAGATCAAAAACCACTTTCAATTATATTCAAGTTAATCTCAAGCGGCAAATTTTTTTACTCGGTGGAAGTCCAAGGTCGAAGTCAGGGAGGCAGCTGTCTTCTTAGGTAGATTCGGAGCAAATTTCCAAGGTTTAATTTTCAGAGGAAATATTTTTGGTCTTTTTCGTATATTTTATGCAAGACACATGTAAAATCAGGCCAGTTTAAACGTTAATTCAGAAATATGGTTAAATTAATTCCAAAAATCACGAAACGTGGCCAGATTATGAAATGGATGAAATTAAGCAACCCTAAATTTTTTAGAATTTTCTGATGCACGGATAATAAAAAAATGCACTTTAGTGAAAATGACTAAACCAATTATAATAATTACCAAACGATGATATTTCTTAGAAATAAAATTTATCCAAATAGATTTAATTAAGAGCTATCCAAATCAACTTGAATTTCGTTAAAACACTTCACGATTGATTAATTAAAAATCGATTAAGGTTTCCGCTAAATAACTTTTCTAGGACAAACTATACGTGCAAATGGAATGATTTTTGGATATGTTGTAGCATAGACTTAGATCTACCAATGATAATTTTTCAGAGATTTTTCGATAAGCAGACAGTGGCAATAAATTAATCTATCAACATGGGCAAAATGGTGCAATTTTGACCAAGTTAATTTCCATAAATATTCTGCAATTCAGAAAAAACAAATAAATGCTAAAATGGTAGGACAAGAGTTATACTAAACAATACAATTTTTGGAATTAAAAATAGACAACAAAATAATGACAAAATAAACGTGCAAATGCAGGGGTACGAATGCAATACAGAAAAAGGAATATGTGCTCAAATGAAGAACATGGACTTACATGCAATTACCTAAAACTTGAACTTCCTTTGAGAACTTGCAAGGGGTGTCAAGTGTCCCCTTTGCAAATGCCCAATTTTGTCCTTATTATCCGATATCTTCTCCTGAAAACAGAGGAGTTTGGAGGAGAATCCGCAGCGGAGGTGGCGAGCTCACGTGGGCCGCGCACTGGCGTAAGAGGGGACGGCGGGGCTGAGCTCGGGGAGCGGACACGGCCGTGGCCGCGGCTGGATACGCGTCGGGCGGGGCGGCTCCCGCTGTGCGGGCGGAGGAGCGGGGTGACGCACAGAGGAGATGGTCGCTGGCGTGGGCTGGGCGCACCGGTGCCAAGAGCGGTGGAGCGCACCGTGCACGGCCAGGCACAAGGGTGGACGATGGTCGGCGGCTAGCCGTGCGCGGGTGGCGCGTGTGAGGTGTAGTGCCTTGGCATTGCGGCTGTGGCGCACACAACCCGTGGATGGTGCGTGAGACTGTCGTCGTTTCCCTGGCGATCGGTGGAGCTCGGCGTGGTGAGCAGGCGGAGGCGGTGCAAGGAGATAACGGCCGAGGGAGCAGAGTCCTGGTGATGGTGAAGGCGGGCGATGGAAGAAGGAGAGGGAGAGAGACGTGGGGGGAGGGAACAGGGGAAGTGACTATTTGTTTAGCGTGGAGTAAATGATGGATTAATTGGTTGAGAAATCTAACTCCAAAAATCACGAAAAAATCATATTCGTGATTGCAATGTGTTAATTGTCCGTGGAAGTGCTCTTGCTTTTGCGTTTTGATGGATAGAAGATGGTATTTTAGGAGAGAGAAAGTAAGGAGGAAGAGAGAAGGAGAACAGAAGGTGGAGAAGAAGAACAAGGAGAAGACAGATTACCTGTAGAGGTGGATGGGCACGCCTGGGAAAGGTACTAGAGCTGCTAGCTCTGGTTGGTCTTTGCTCAAGGCTCCGGCGTGAGCCGAGCTGGGCGAGGAGGAGGAGGTTATTGCTCAACTAGAGGGACCTGCTGTCACCAGGGACTTCTTAGGGGCCCGCTCCTCTCACTCTAAGAAGTGGAGGATGGGGATGAATGGAGGAGTAGAGGAGATTATAAAGAGGAGGAGGAGGAGGAGGAGGTTGGAGAGGAAATGGAGAGAGTGGGAGAGATGGAAGATGGAGTAGCCGTCGATGTGACCTCTCCCTCAAGTTAAGGGAGAGTGGGGGGAGGAATGGGTATTGGCCGTTGATGGAGAACCCTTTCATCCAACGGCCCTGGATGAAGGAGGAGGTGGCATAAGTGGATGAATGAGGAGGCGACACGTGGTGGCTCCAGGAGCTACCACGTGTCGCTCCCAGAAAAATCCACAACTAAATACAAAGAAAAATCAGAAAGAAATAATATAAGAGGTTAAATCAAAAAGTGATCAACATAAAGTTGCTCGTCTCGACGAGATCTACAACTTTCATAAAGGGCCAAAAATCAAATGAGATCATCTGTAAAAAATGTATTTTTGAGTGGTACCTTATAGGTATAAAATACCGCATTTTATCTTTTGTGATTTTTGTCATTTTAATAAGAGAAAAATCAAAATAAAGTTAGGGAAAATATGAGGAGAATATTTACAATTCAATCTAATTTTTTGGATTTTTAATAATGAAGAAAATAAAATGAGAAAATACAGGGGTAAAACGGTCATTATGTACAATGTACGAAAGGGGCCCAAAACCCAAGTTTTGCATACGAGCTCCGATTTTAATGAAATTGGTCTTGTTTCGAAGGCCTCTGAATGTATATTACTTTAAAAGTGAGTAGTCCTAAATCGGAGGTTGTATGAGAGAGATATGTGCATTCTAAGGTTCATGGTTTCAAACTTGGATTGGGGTTTTATTGGTCAATTTCACAAGTTAGTATTTTTTGATATTTTTCTTTGATTAGTGTTAGTAATATATACACTATGGAGTTGGTTTTATTGGATTTGGAGTTAGCATAAAATATATACAAATAAGGTATTTTATCTAATATACATGTTAATATTTACAAGTGAATTTGGCTTCTTATTTAATGTAATTATGAATGCTAAAATGCAGATATTATGTTTGCATGCATGAATGCTAATTTTGCAAGACAAGTGGAAATATGCTGCTATTTACTCGGGAATAAAGCTCTATTTTCGACTTTTAGAGTGATGAATCACAGATTCATTATACCTAAACACATTATTGATAAACTCAAAAAATGAGAAATTTGTGTGCAAGCAAAGATACCTAGAAAATCTTTTCAGTTTGTCTCTAGAGATAGCGATCTTGGATCTAGTGCACACAGATATATGTGAATTTAATAGTTTATTGACCAGAGATAATAAGAAATACTTTATCAGATTTATAGATGATGGTAATAGATACTGCTATGTGTATCTAATGAAAACTAAGGACAAAGTCATAGAGAAATTTCTTATATTTAAGAATGAGGCTGATACACAAACATGAAAAGTGCTTAAATGCCTTACATCAGATAGAAGAGGAGAATATATTTATAACTTGTTTGATGAACAATTCAAGCTATTCGACATAGTTCATGAAGTCACTGCTCCATATTCACCACAGTCAAATGGGATAACATAACAGAAAAATAGAACCTTAACTAACATGATCAATGCTCTCCTACCGAGTTCTTAACTTCCAATCTATATATGGGGAGAGGTCTTGAATATGGCTTGTCATATTCTGAATAGGGTCCCTCCAAGACATATGGAAAAATATCCTTTTGAATTCTGGAGAAATAAGAAACCAAACTTACGATATATCAAAGTGTGGGGTTGTCTCCCTAAGGTACTAGTTCCAGAGCACAAGAGAAAGAAGCTAGGTTCTAAAACTATTGATGCACTCTTCCTAGATTACTGGGAAAATAGCCATGTATATAGATTCTTGGTAATTCGGTCCCACATACTAGACATAAATGTCAACATTATTGTTGAACTATTTGATGCTACCTTATTTGAGGATGTCTTCCCCATGAAGAGTGAGATTCCTAATCTAACCATCGAAAATACCTCCACATCAAGATCTATTCCATATCAAGTGGAAAGGATAACGAATGTGTTGATTGAGACTCAACCTGAAACCAATGATCTTTCAAAATAAATTGAGCCAAGGAGCAGTAAATGACCTTGGATAGCCAAGGGCGTCCTCTATTGGGATGTACTATTAAACCAAAATTGGGATTATCCGCGAAAATCTGGATAGTATCTTTGTTGTCTACTAGATCGAGGGTGGTCCACCAAGTTACAAGGAATCCATGGCTTCATTTGAAGAAAAACAATGAAAGGTAGTCATCAAATCTGAAATGGATTCCATTATGACTAATGGAATTTAGGAACTTCTTGATTTTATCCAAAAGGTGCTCTACCATTGGGTGTAAATGAGTGTTTAAGAGAAAGCTTAGGTCTGATGGATCAATTGAAAAATATAAAGCCAGATTAGTTGCCAAGAGCTTTAGGCAAAAGGAAGTTATCGATTATTTTGATACATGTTCTCCTGTGACTAGGATGACCATAATTTGGATGCTTATAGTATTAACATATGTATATGATCTCTCTATCCACCAGATGGATCTGAAGACTGCCTTCTTGCATAGCGATCTAGATGAAGAGATCTATATGGATAAACCTGATGGGTTTGTGATTCCTTTGAATGATGGTAAGGTTTGCAAGCTTGTTAAACCCCTTTACGGATTGAAACAAGTACCAAAGCAATGGAATGAAAAATTGACAAAACCATTTTGTCATGTGGCTTTAAGGTTCATGAATCTGGTAAGTGTGTCTATTTCAAGGTAAAAAGTATGAGTGTATCGTCTTATGCTTGTATGTTGATGATATATTTTTGTTTGGATCACATACGGGGATTATTAGTGAGACTAAAGCACTCCTAAGTAGCAAGTTTGAGATGAAGGACATGGGTGTTGCTAATGTGATCTTGGGTCTCAAACTGACAAGGCTAGTTGATGGGATTGTAGTTTCTCAATCTCACTACGTTGAGAAGGTACTTGAGAAATTTGGATATCAAGATTGCAAAGTTGTAAGTACTTATTTTGATTCAATCAAAATTCTATTTAAGAACAAAAGTGGAGTATATGTAGCTCAGCTAAGGTATTCACAAGTAATAAGAAGCTTAACGTATCTTGCTAATTGCACGAGACCTGATGTTTCATTGTCGGTTGCAAAGCTAAGTAGATACACTATTAGTCCTGACCATTCTCATTGGAAGGCTCTGGATCAAGTATTGAAGTACTTGAAGGGAGTTATTTCCCTTAGTTTGCATTATGGTAGAATCCATCTGTATTAAAAGGATATAATGATGCAAGATGGATAGGAAAAATAGAGGAGTTTGGGAATCATGGTGTTATCTTTATCTTTTAAGGTGGTACAGCTCTTAGAGGTCTATAAAGCAAATCATACTAGCTCAATCTACCTTTGAGTTCGAGCTGTGTGCTTTGGACAACACTGGAATTGAGGCTGAATGACTAAGAGAACTTCTTTTCTGAAATTCTCATGGTAGGTCAACCAGTTCCTGTGATTCGGTAAATTGTGATAACATGACCACAATTGCCAAAATCAAGAGTTCGAAGTTCAATCACAAAACAAGGAGATACATACAAATCAAACTTAAGACGTTGAGAGATTTGGTTTCTCGAGGAGTGTTGGCTGTGGATTTTGTTTGATCCAACGACAATACGGCTGATTCGTTGACTAAGGAACTTGTTAGATCTTTAGTCCTAAAATCTAGGTTTGGGATGGGATTGAGATCCATTACGAATTCCTCCAGAGTAACAACCCAACCTATCTGAGTGGAGATTACAAAGTAGGTTCAACGTGGTAATAACAATTTGTTTGGAGAATCGGTTGGTACTCTTAATTCTAATTCTTATGCATGAGTGCCTTATCCCTGTAAGCATGAGTGTCCTTTGAACTACAAGTTTAGGAAGAGCGTAGGTTCTGAATGGGTTTAAGACTTTGAGCAGAATAATAGTAGTGCATCATTGGAGAATGCCACATATATGAGTGTTACTGTGAGCCATAGTTTAAGGAATAGGGTCTTTCCTGAACACTCATAAAACATGATAACGGTGCATGATCTTTAAGAGCTCCAACCTCGTATATTGTATCAAGAACATCACTTTGTTGTTTATATCGTATATTTTAACACTAAGGTCTAAAGTTCAATATGTAGTTCACTTCGTTCTTGTTAAAGTGAAAGTAATAAACTCATGTAGAGGTTCAAACCGGAATGTACCTTTATTGAAAGCAAAGTACGGCAGTCGAAAGATGTCTTTTGACTCTCTTTGTATATCTTTTCAAATTGATGAATTCATGTGGGATTGTTCTATTTAAAAGTAATGTAATTAGATTTTAATTTGATAAACTTATGTAATTATATTGGAATTTAGTTTGATTTCAATTGAATGGGTTCAAGCTTTTGGGCAGGATGTTAGCAGTGCATCCTTGGAGAATGCCACCTATATGAGTGTTACCGTGGGCCGCAATTAATAACAGGGTGTTCTTGAACACACTCATAAAACCGATATGGGTACATGGCTTTTAAGAGCACCAACCTTGAAGATGGTACCAAGAACAACACTTTGTTGTTTCTACCATATACTTTAACACCAAGGTTTGAAATTTAATAAGTAGTTTACTTCATTCACGTTAAAGTTAAAGTAATAAACTCCGGTAGAGGTTAAGACCGAAAGATAACTTTACTGAAAGCAAAGTGTGGCAACCGAAAGATATCTTTTGACTCTATTTGGATCTCTTTTCAAATTGATGAATTCGTAAGGGATTGTTGTAAATCTCTTGTAACAATAGTAGAGAGGAGGAATGGAGGATCATACACTCAAGCACGCGCATGCTCCGCTCCATCTCTGACTCGGGCTCGGGCTCGGGAGAGTCAATTCGTATCTCGGATCTCGATACTTTTGCTATAAATTTATTAGCATGTGAAAAAAATTAATTCTGCATCTCAATTGTGATTCGACCTCTTTAAGATAATTCGACTCGATTCCAACGACTCTTAGCTGAAGGAGGCATTCTTGGAATTCAAAGAGGCACCCATTGGGGGTGTTTTTGAAAGACGAAAAGTCATGCCCTACATCTTTTTATACCCCTCTGTACGTCATTTTCTTCACTCGCATGAAACCTTTCCGTCGTTGTTGCTCTCTCTTTTTCCCTACTGCAACAACTCTTCTTCGTTCTCTTGACTGCAAGTTCTCTGGGATACTTTCGAGGGTGATCTTGTCAGTGTGCGTGGACGACGATCGTGTGCAGTCGTATCCTGGGAGTGGATCGTTGGTACCATTCGCACTGGTATTGTGGGGGTGATATCCTTTCTAAGTACAGTCCATTTCATAGATGCTTCGGTGATCTCTAATCTAATTTATTTACTTTTATGTTTATTGCAATTTGTTTATTGCATTGATTTTCCTGTATCTCATCCTAATATGATTTCAAAATGATTTGTTTGGTTCCTGCATGCATATTATACATCCTATATGAATTGGATATTTATAATCTTATCTTGAAAATCTAATGCACAGATTTGTGTTGATCATGAAATTTACTGGTTAATGTATGCGTTAATGATTCTGTTATCAACACTAACTATCTTGTTCATCAAATTTTGGACACTTCTGAAGTTGGTTTTCATGAACATTATAAATGTTTTTTCTGTAACCAAATTTTTGTGCTAGAAATCTCAAGAACCTAAATAATGCTTTGGTAGCTCTGATTTATACAATGGGAGACTTGGCTAGCATTGAAAATTACTGTCTAATTAGTCTTATCAATTCCCTCGTCTGTATTTTGTCAAAAAAATATCTCAAAACGTTAAGCACAAAGTGCTCGAATCATCGACCCACCCTCACAACTCGCTTTCTTAAAGGGTATTCTCTATTAGGTTTGGTTTAATTGACTCTGTCCCGTAAAAATAGAAACCATTTATCTTAAAAATTAGCAAAGCTTTTGTTACGTTACAATGGCTATTGATCTTGATTCTCTTAAAACTTCTTGTGTCCAACAAATTCATCGTCAGAAGGATCGTTCCATTTCTATAAACTATAATGATATTGATGAATTCACGATTCATCGTCTTTATTCTTTCATTTTGGCTAAAATTCTTGATAAAATACATGTAAATAATCACTAAATCCAATTAATTAATACTCTAGCCATAATTATAATATTATATATTTAAAATTTCTTTTACCTAAAATAAAAGAATAAAGAGAAAAAGGAAAATAAAAAGAAAAGAAGGATGGACATAATTATGTACATACTAATCTTAACCTTGAGACCAGGTCAATATTGACCTAGTCGACAAAATACATAAGTAGAGGGAGATAAGGATCCTAATTAATACAAATATCAAGAAAAGGAAGACCAAAAATATAATTAACTGTATTTTCCATATTATAAATATTTCACCTATTTTATTTATCACTTATATCATCTCAAATAAAAAAACTTCTTTTACAAAAGTTGTTCATAAAAATATATATTAGTTTATTTAAAAATATAAGAAAAATAATCCAACATAAAAATAATTAATCACAATGAACTGTAAAAGTCGCAAAATTCGACTTCAGAGGTTCATAACTATTTATAGAAAATTCCAAATGGACCAAACTCACTTTTAAACTTCTTTTTATTCTTAACACTATTTATAAAAAATATCAAAAAAATTAGAATAAAATGGGTGAGTTTTAGCGTTTGGGCCCCTTTGTATAAATGTATTATATGTAGAAATTTCCCGTATTTTTAATTATTTAAATGTAAATTTGAATAACTTAATTTATTTTAATTTAAGTCGAAATGCCAATAAACACAAAGCCACAAACCCGCTACCTAATTTCTGGACCTCATATAACCCAGCTATATGAACTCCGAGTTGGGCAAACTCAATCTTAAAAATCGTATTATTTAATTTTCTACAAAATGACACTAATTTCGCTAAAATCACAGTTAGCTTGTAAAATGTGGGTTTCGAGACCGTATTGGTATAATTGTACAATATACCTTTATTTATAGTATCTATTTTTATTTATTCGTCTATTTAATTTACTAATAATATTATCTAATTTATTAAAAATTACAGATAAATTAATTATTAAATTATTTAAATTTTATTCACATTATTCATTTATTTAATGTAATATATTATATACTTATTTAGTATTTATATGACTCCTATGTAATCTTCCATGTTTTGTCTTTTTCCTCTTCTTTTCTTTCTCCACCACGTGTCAACCTCTCATTGGCCTCCATTTTCTTTTCCTCTCTCCTCCCCTTTCTCTTTCCCCTTCTCCTTCCCTGAGCCTTCTTCTTCCCCAACCCAACAATCGCCCACTTACCTCTTCTACTTCATCTCCTCCACTTTCCGACAGTCGACCACCAACAACTCCAACCATCGACAGTTAGGTCGGTGTCCCAACTGATCCCGATGATCGGATCCTTCCTCCGGTGACCCTATCTTCTTCCTTGGGCCCCAAGAAGTCTCCTCCAATAAATAGGGTGTCACCCCCTCCGATCTCAACATTCGCCATTTCTGTCCCTTTAGTATGGAAGCTCCGAGCGAGAGAGTGTGTGTGGCAGCCACCCTTGTACGACGTCGAGCGAGGAAGAGGAGGAGCGATGCGATCCAGTGCGCTGACGATCTCCACCGCGTGTGACGAGCCTATGCGACCTCGCTGCCGCATCAAGGCATTTTGGGTTTTCAACCTCCATACCAAGCGCTCATCCATCGCAACAACCTCCACTCTTCTTAAGGTTAGCTTCCTTCCCTTGTTTCCTTCATTTTCTCTCCTCGATATCTCTATCCTCTCTTTATTCTCTATTCACGACCCCCTTCTTGTCCCTCTTCCAATCCCTTCCATCGAGCTCCGCCGCTCTCAAGCATTGTAGCTGCAAATCACCTCCATCATCACACATTCACATCTACCTTTGAATCCTTCCATTTCATCTTCTATCCCTCACAATCTGTCATCTCCGTCCATGCAAGGTGGTCGGTTCTTGAAGCTCAATAAATCACCTTCATTAGAGTTGTTCATCCATGATCTTTTGTTTGTCTGCTGGACCAAGCCTTGGAGCTCGAGTCAAGTCTAGGCTTGCAAGTCATCATCCGAGTAGTATTGAGATGATGCCTGGTCGACTTGATTGAGCAATACACGAACGGAGCATCAAGAATTATTCTCTGACTCGAAGCTACATTTCGATAGGAAATATGAGCACTGACTTGAGATGTAACTGATTTGCGGATCATCAAGTCAAAGGAAATCGAATCAGCGGAGTCTATCGAGATGTAACTAATTTGAAGCAATTACCTGGAGTCTATCGAGCTTCAAATCTCGGATTCAAAGAATACAAAGCATGACAACCGCCTGAGATAAAGATCACTACTTTGGAGAATAATAGATATCTAGGCATCTGCAATTGGAAACCACAAGGAGGAGCATGATGGACTCCTTTTGAGTGGAACATCATGAGAATCTGATCATCACCAAGTTGATCAATAGCTTTATTTTAAGATTTTAGAATATCATCATAGATCGGAAGCTAAAGCACTGCCACATGAAGAGGATTTGGAGGAGAACGCTCACCATTCCAAATCTATTGGAAACCATCGTATCTCATTTTCTTGAGCCAATCCAGAATCTCATACTCCTGAAGCACATGGAGGTCAGTAGATCGATGAACCGTCGCTTCACCGCTCTGATTTTTGAGCTGCACACCGTCAAACAAACGAGGACCATCACCACATAAAGAGGGTTTGGGGAAGAACACCCCTTGTGCTCTAGATTAAAGCGAAGCCCTACGATCAACTGCAGATCATATAGTCCAAGACGTTCCGCGTGTCGTGTCATGGAAGAACCTCCCAACCGTTTAAGCATGGCAAGTGCAAAGCGTGAACGGAGAGGAATTTCAGGGAATTTCTGAACTAACCCCCTAATTCTTCTCTTTATTACGAATAGGTCCCCATACAGATGATGCACGTGACGTAGCACGTGCCTCTTGCGGATAATTGCACGGACCCCGGACTTCTATCATATTTACACACGTAACCCCACAGTTTCTAGAATAATCACATACATACCCCTAGCCGTATATAAACCCTATAATATACTATAATACAAATAAAAATACAAAATATAAAATACAAAAATATAATAAAATTTCCAAAAATACCCTATACTATACTATATATAGTATTAAATCATATTTTGCAAAATAAAAATATTTTCCAACATTTAACAAATCATTAAAAATATCTAAAAAATAACAAACTTTTAAAAATCATAAAAATAGAAAACAAATTTAAAAATCCTATAAAAATTAGGTATAAAATATTTTACCACATTTTACATTTTAAATAAAAAACAAAATAAAAAATAAATAATTAAATAAATAAAAAATAGAAAATTCATAAAAGCTTGTAAAAATCATAACTAAATAAATAAAAATCACACAAAAATGCACAATATATCATTTTAAACATAATTTCATTTATTGTCCAGTAAAACAAAAAAAAATATTTTCCAATTGTTTTCTATTTTACAAATAAAAAATAAATATATGTTTTCTATAAAAAAACTATTTTTAGTCTTAAAAATAAACCAAAATCTTTAAAATTCTTAAAAATTCTCAAATATCATAAAAATAGAAAACTTTAAAAATGACAATATAAAAAAATAAAATAAAAATTCAATAAAAATTACAAAACAATCTATAAAATAATAAAAAATACAAAATACTTAAAATTCATAAAAACAATATAAAATTCATAAAAAATAAATATAAATCCAGAAAAATCTCTAAAAATAAAACGAAAATTAAAAAACTCTTAAAACCACAATCATCTACCATTTAACCCTAGTTTCCAACAGTTTACATCCCTATGATCGACACTCCCGTACTTGACACTATACACATCTTGTTTTGGAGTATAAATAATAACATAAAAAATAACTAAAAATTAATCTTTTCTGGTTAAATTTGACCGGTCACCATAATGACAGCCATTTATCTTTTTAGACGACTCGATTGGTCATGTTTTTCAGATGACACTGTTGCCGGGGAGGTAGCACTAGGGTATTCCATAGACCCAAGGTGTAGGGTTTACTTTTTGTCATTTGATTTTCTAACCTCATGACTTTTTGTTTCTGATTTGTGTCGCATAAGTTGAACCACGTGAGACAAAACCACAAAGTCGATTTTTTGTATTTTCTTTTAATAAAAAATATAAACATTATCCGTAGGAAGGGGCCCCTTCTAGGCATCCTGACTTGTACTTCCCTCCCTTCTTCTCGAGGTCTTTTTCACCAAGTGTTGTACACCTAGGGGAGCAGGGCACCCAACACGGTTTTTTTGCATCATGATTTTTCTTGATGGTTTTCTGCTTTTTGAAGATAGGTGCTTGTTAGGATTTCTCAATTTTCCCCTCTCTATGCAACCGTATCTAGATGCTTGCTTAGGTCGTCTAACCTAGTTGTTTGTGTACTTAGGATAAAACAAAAAGATAAAACACGTTAGACTGGTAAATATATCCGACTCTATAACAAAACGTAACAGACTCCACTTGTTTTGAGAGAGCAATCCCCAGCGAAAGAATTACAGGTATTCTATAGATCTATGAGTGGGAGACACCCTTAAGGTAGAGCCGGAGTCTAGATTTCTTTCGGGACACTATCAAGTTCATACATTTAATCACTTGCTCTCAATGGGGACTCTCGAGTAACCAGAAACAGTCCGAGTTATTTTAGTAGAGTGGGAGGTTTATAGGAAACCGCAATAGCATGGTCCTCAAGTAACACAGGTAGTCGAAAATAGTCCGTACTTACTCCCTTACTAGCTGAGAACATGTGATTTCTTGTAAGGACTCGTGACAGTCTTCTAGGGAAGCTTTGAGCACCTATAAGCAATTTCTAATATGTGAGAAGTCTTGTTTGCTAAACAACCCTAAAACTGACAAGATAAACGATCGAACTTTTATGTTCATCACCAGGGTTGTGTTGGTGAACTAGGGGTTTGCTTTGCATTTTCTTGTGGTCCGAGTCTAGTCTTTCTGAAACCTTAATCAACAAGATGATGGGTAGGCGATCGCTTCGTCGACTCTGACTGATCCACTCTCTCGTGTACCTGCTCATCCATCTAAATCGGTTCGGGATGTCTCTCTTCCCAAACAAAAATATAATCTAGTTGCTACTACCAGGCGTGACTCTAACCCTGGAAAATCTTCACTGATTTCTTCTTCTAATTCTCCCTCATCATCATTGACGAGTCGCTAAATACGATATTTAATTCGGTCACGTTGTAGCACATGTACTTAGCGATTCAGTCAGAACCGAGAGAAGATCTCTGTGAAGAGTGTCTCGGCTTAATTTATACCCCGGGCAAGTCCGGGGTCGAATACAGGGAGGCAAAGGAACAACTTGGGTTTTATTTGAAAATAAAGATCTAGATTTCCAAGTGGTACTTTTTTAGATTTTTTTAATGCAAGAACAAATGCAAATGCAAATGCGGGTGAATTATGACACTTAGAAAACACACAACAAGGCCAAATTAATTTTAATATCAAATTAGTCCAATTCAGCCAAATTATATTTTTCCTAGAATCTTAATCCAGTGATGAATGCAAAACACATTTTTTTGAATTTTAGGGGTTAGAATGCAACAAATAAAAATGCACACTTTTTATGGGTTTTTTTGCAATTTATCACACAAACAGTAAAAAAAATGAAAAAAAATACTGAAATGAAAACATGATACAAGGAGACTACAGTAGTATTTTTGGAATTTTTTGACAAGTTATGAATTTTTTATGATTTTTTAGTGAAATCAGAGTGACAGTGAGTAAATAATTCTTAATTAATCCACAATGTCAAATTAATTAGAGTGCGAATTATCTCAGAAAGGTATTTTTATGTGACATACAGGAGACTTGAAATTTCGCAAAAAGGATATACATGGATTTAATTAAAAATCAAATACTAAAAACACTCTATAATTTATTCAAGCATAATGACATCTTCATTTTAGATGAAATTTGGATAGTAAGTTCATCACATATCAAGGCATCATGTATAATTTTTGTGGAATTTTTAGAGCAACCGTTTGTGAGATATAAATTTAAGAGTCTAGATTGGGTAAAATATACAGAATTTCAGTTAACCATTTTTAATCAATTACCCATGACTCACAAAAATACAAATAAATAGTCAAAATGTAGATAATTAGTTGCTCAACATGAACACATTTTTCATTGAATAAAAGGATGCCAAACAGGTATCCAAATTGCTAGTCAAACACAGGGGTCGTTGTGCAAAAAGAGAAACTAGAATTATAATGCAAATATATACAAGAACTTGTTTGTAATATTAGAAACTATACAACAAAACTATGTAATTTTTACAAAATAAAAAAATGAAAATGAAAGGAAAGTGGACCTTTCTTCTTCACAGGTTCTCGGTGGGATGAAGAACCCAACGGGGGAGAGGGTTGGCGGCGGCGGTGCAGCTGCGCGCGGCCGCGAGGGGACAACACTCACCGCGCGCAGGTCACCAGCGTGGAGGAGGTGGAGGTGGTACCGCGGCGTCGGGTCTGGAGGAGTGCGTGGTGGCTGCGGAGAGGCGCGGGCTGGAGGTGACGGCGGCGTCGGGTTTGGAGGCCGGTGGCACGGCGGCGGAGGCCGCGCTGTGAAGGTAGCGGCGGAGGCGGGGCGAAGCCGCTGCCGGTGGCGGTGGAGGGCCACCGACGTGGTGGCCATGGAGAGTGGAGGCGGGCGGCGGCGGTAGGAACTCTCCCCCACCGTTGCTGCGTTATTTTTTTTGTTTTCTTTTCTTTTTTTTGTTTTTTTTCTGCTGTGATTAAAACTTTTTTTGTTTAATTTTTTTTTTATTTTTTAAATTTTGATTAGACAGAGAATACAAATAAAATGACAATGAAGGGGGAAAAATAATGTGGTGATAATAAACTAAACAAATGGGGAAAGATGATGGTGTGATGGTGGTGGTGGAAGGATGGAAAAAAATTACAAAGTTAAAAATAAAGACAAGATGAACTAAAATTACCTACGATGAACGCGGATGCCTATGGAGTGCTCACGAGAGCACTGTCTTCGCTCAAATCGTCGGCGTACGATGAGCTCGAGCAACGCGCGGTTGCGGTTGCGATGTTGGCCAAAAAGCCAACGGATCTCACCGGAGAGAGGGCCGTCGTCGCTCGACTGCGGTTGCGTCGCTGTCACCGATTCAACTCTGGGAATTAGACTCTCCTCACATAAAGATGGATCAAAGGCAAATTGAGGAGGATGGAATGTATATAAAGAGATGGAAAAAATGGAAGTTAGAATTAAGATGGAGTGGGATGGAGGTTAATAAAATGGTGGAGTTGAATTAGAAGTTAGAAAAACGGTGGGGTTGAATGGAGGTTGGTGGTAGAATGAGTTGAATGGTAGTTATTGCAGAGAATGTATAATAAATAAATAAATGAAATAAAGTTTGCTACTTTAATTACAATAGAATAAAAAAGAAGAAAATAAATAGTGGAGAATTTACAAGGGAAGACAAACAACATATACACAATTTTTTTTACTTTTCTAATATGTATTTTTTTTTGTCTTTTTAATAAGAGATATTTACAACGGAAAAATACAATAAAATACTACAATTAAAATACAACACAATCATGGTATTTTTGCATTTTTAGTAATTATAAAAGATAAAACAAAAAATGAAGAAGGAATGAATATATACATAATATACAATGTACATCTAGGTCCCCAAACCCAACTTTTGCAAATGAGCTCCGATTTTAATGAAACCACTTCCGTTGGATAGATAATTTTCTAACTTGAACTTTAAAAGTGAGTTTGGTGAATTTGGAGTTCATACAGAGCGGGAATTTAGGTTGGAAGTTGGTCTTTACGGCTTTTCCCCATTGGGATCTAGGAGCATTTATTTGAGGCAAATTTTGTTTTGTATTTTTGTATTTTTATATACATTGATATGAACAAGTTGGAGAAAGAATTAGCCAAAAAGGAGTTGAAATGAATTTATTAAAAATATATGAAGTTTTGGGCTATTTACATGTGAGAAACTCCCTTGATTTTTGCAGCTTTTTATGTGTAATTTATTTTGTACAATCTAATCTACAATAATTAATGAGTTTTATTTACAAGAGTCGTTTTGTTAATTTATTGATTTTATGGACATTTTTTCGGGATTTTACTCGGGGATTTTGCTAAGATCAAGATATTGAGATGATGAATCGTGGATTCATCAATCATCTCAAGAAAACCTTCAGTAGTTACATGTTGATCTGGTAGAGCCTTATCTAGACTCTTCTTCTTTTCCATAAGACATGGTTGGAAAAGGATTGCAGACTACCTCAGTTATGATAGATCGGGCTGCAATAAATAATAGTCTAATTGCATCCCTCAAGACAATGCAGAATTAGATCTGGAAGAAGGTAGGATGAAGGATGATTACAGAGACGAGCTGACTCAGCTGAGAGCACATAGAGATTGTCCGGATGCTGATAACCCAGGAGCTAAGGATCATGAGCAACTTGATGGAGCAGAGAGACCACTGCTTGGTCCGAACAGAACTGATGCAACAACTCTATAACCCTGGAACTACTACCACTCATCGATGGATCCGTCTCCCAGTTATTCACGGAAACTTTGAGCTCTGGCCTTAGACAATCCAACTGTTGCCCAAGTTTCACAGGCATTCTACTGAGGAGTCACATCTGCACCTCCAAGAATTTAAGCTCATTTGCAGTATGGTGCACAATGCACACGTCAACGAGGATACAATCAAATTGATCGCCTTTCCTTTCCCCTCATAGTTCGAGTATCCTACTGGCTGAAACACTTAGGGAGATATATTTCGACGTGGTAGCAGCTAGAAACTATCTATCTAAACAAGTACTACCCATTGGGTTGAACAAATGCTACCAGAGCCATGATAAGTAATTTTACCATGATTGGGAACGAGCAGTTCCACAAGGCATGGAACAGATTTAGAGAGCTCATTGATCGGTGACCCCGTCATGAAATTTCAAAGCCACTCTTGTACAGAGTTTCTTCAATGGGATGACATCAGAGTTACAGGGACTGATGAATGCTTCTTGTAGTGGATCATATTTTTCGATGCATGAGAACCAGGTTTGGGCCATTTATGAGAAATTGGCAGATAACTACACCATGATGTCCCAAACTCGAGTCTATAATCAGACGAAGACACCTACATATCACCAACACTCCCGGGTGGTACAATCGAAGGGGCTCATGCTCCTGTTGTCTTTACACCAATTGAATCCTCATCAGCTGATATAGGGTTAGTTGTCAGAAGTTGGATCGTATGGAAATTATAAAGAAGAAGTGTTAGAACTTAGACAAACTCGATAAGATCGACGAGCTTGAGAGATACCTTAGTGATCTAAAGACACAGATTATGTGACTTTAAGAGATACAAGCAGATTCTTATAATTCTTATAGATCACAAGCTAATTCAGGATGCTGAGACCGATGCATACTTCTACATCCTCTAGTTTAGCACGTCTACCATGTGCTTCTGAGTTGACTCACCAGACTTCAGCTTACTCACAGCACCAGCAAACATCCTCATCTGACACTCAGATGGTGGTGTATCAAAGAGATCAACCATTGGCATCGATGCCTCCAGTTTACTCGGAGATGCCTAAGTCATTGACCAATGTCAATGGCGCAACAACCAGAGATCCGTCACGATCATCTTGGTTTTCATTGGTCTTTAAGAGGTGCCTCTTCCCAACATCCACCTCATGGACAGATGGGGCAGACCAGAGAACAACAGCAGCATTCCGTTCCTCACCAGTGCTAGCAACCTCAGTGGGGGCAGGGTTCTTATTCTTCTCAGTATCAATCGAATTATCCTCCACAGCAGCAGTCAACTCAACAATAGCCTCAGTACCATCGAGGCGTCTCATTTGAGTCTCATGGTCCTTTACATGACAACCTAGCATTAGAATATCTCGTTAACCTGACTACCGACCAACAGGTCTCTATGAATTAGTTCAGAACCCATGTCATGGATTTAGTTAAAGGGAAGTCCGACTTGCCTTCTTAGATAGAGCCTAATACTAAAAATTTTAGGAGGAAGTCAGAGCAGGCAAACTTGACTTAGCCCACCCTCTAGTCACATGTATTTTCATACGATTGTCTTTTATGTGATGACGTTGATTTCATTTCTCTTAGGAGAGGTAGGATGTCAGTAGGCAGAGACTCAATTAGGCTCGATGAGAATATATTTGAGGATACAAGCGAGCCTGTTGAGGATGTTGATGGCGGTGCCAAAGCCACCTTTCCCTTTGATGATATAGATGGTGGTGCAGAAGCCACCAAGTCTGAAGAGCAGCCAGAGCAGAACACTGATACAACTACTTTACCTTTCTTCTTGTATAGTGATGATGAGAGAAAATCACAAAAAATACAAAGATAAGAACTTGAAGGAGAAATAAAAAGATCGTTGATCAATCTCTATTTTTGTCTGATGATTCGTAAAATGCAAGTCCCTTTTTTGCAAAAAACATTTCCTTTTTTTCTGATCCTCCTATTGTACAAACTAATCAGGAGGAAGTACATGTTCCTTTTTCCCAAAGCACTCTGCTTAGGAAAAGGCCATAAAAATAAAACACCAAAAAGATTCAAATGAATGATATGACGAAAGAGATGATCGACAAGTTCACGATTCAACTCACTCTTTCAGAAGCCTTGGCACACATCCCTCTTCTGTAGAATAGTTTCAAAGAGCGAACCACTGTTCGAAGAAAGAAAGGTAGCGCAACCAATGTGCAGAAATTCACGTGCTGACCAAGGAAACATGCCATGCAATTCAGAACCGACTGCCAGCCAAGAGATCAGACACGGGAGCACCGTATGTCATATGTGATATCCGCGATTAGACTTTTGATCGTACTCGATTAGATAATGAATCTTCGATTAATCTCATTCCTTCTTCCTTACTTGACAAGTTCGAGTTTGGACCTCTTTGACTAAGCCGAACGGTCTTACAGTTTTCTAATAGATCGGTCAAGAGGCATAAGGGTTTAATCAAAGGCGTTATTATCACCATTCAGGGTTTGCAATTCTCCGTTGACTTCTTCATGTTGGATATGGCGGTCCCTGCATGCGTGATCGATACCCCGATCATATTAGGATGACCTTTCCTGGTGACAGCAAAGGCTGTTTCCGACTATGGTACCGGGAAGGTGCAATTTCACGTCCGGGGCAAAAGTGTACATATAGAGACGATCCATGACTAGCAATCTAGATCAGCTGAATCAGAGCTAACATCTGATGACGAACCTGGAAGACATCAGGATTGTGATTTTAATCAAACAAATGATGAGGTTGTTTGGGTCGAAACTAGTACCCAATCATTCACCTCACATTTAGTAGAAGCCGAGATTCAAATATCAGATGATGGGAGGTTAGAGAACACAGTCCTGGAATCGAATAGTGAAAATCTTGATGGAGACGATTCTAAAACCTTTTCAGATCATTCCTATGTTCATAATCCCTCCGAGTCCGAAGTGGATAATCATAGCTGTCAATTACCCTTAGATCAATCAGATTCCAAAGATGTTGATTGGAAGTATTTCGCTGAATGCCTATCACTTCAGACTTCACCTACAGAGCCTACAACCAGCCTGGAGACTGAATCAGATCAGAATATCCACCGATCTCCAAATTTTTCTGAGTCAGAGCAGGCTGAGCTTAAGCAGACCTGCCTATTAGCCTATACCCAATCCCTAGTCAGACCAGCTCTTCCTGTTCCTTCTCCCCCAACCTCAAACTGTTACTCAAAGTATGAAATACTAATTCCTCACTGGATATCCTAAAATGTTTTTGGTCAACATCACTTCTGATCTGACTGAAGAACAAGAATCTCGTGAGATTCTTGAAAAGAACCATAAGGCAATCGGGTGGTCAATAGTTGATCTCCATAGAATCAGTCCGGCTTTGTACTCTCACCATATTTTTCTTGAGGATGATGCCAATCCATCTCGTGAGTTTCAGTGCGGTCTGAACTCGAATCTTGAAGAGGCGATTATGAAGGAAATATTCAAGTGGTGGAGTGTTGATTTTATCTATCCCATCTCCGACTCTAAATGGGTTAGCTCGTTACATGTGGTACCCAAGAAGATAGGTATCACTACAATGATAAATAAGTATGGAGAGGAGATCGCTACCTGAGTACCGACTTCTTGACGCGTCTGTGTGGACTATAGATGTTTGAGTCAGGCGACCAAGAAGGATCATTTCCTGCTACCGTTCATTGATCAGATCATCGAACAGTTAGCTGGGAAGAGCCACTATTGCTTTCTCGATGGGTACTCGGCATACAATCAAGTGGTCATTGCTCCTGAAGACCAAGAAAAGACGACATTCACTTGTCCATTCGGAATGTATGCTTTCAAATGGATTCCCTTTGGACTATGTAATGCTCTGGCTACATTTCAGAGGTGCATGCTTTCTATCTTTGCGGACATGATGAGAGATATCTTGGTGGTCTTCATGGATGATTTTTCGGTCTATGACGATGATCTTGATTCCTACCTTTCTAGCCTAGACCACATGCTTCAAAGGTGCATGGAGGTTAACCTTGTTCTTTCTTTGGAGAAGAATCATTTTATGATGACTTAGGGGACGATCCTTGATCACATCATCTCTAACAAGGGCATGGAGGTAGACCCAGTCAAGGTGGATATCATAAAGAAACTCAATCGACCATACAACC
This sequence comes from Ottelia alismoides, assembly GCA_037367405.1. Classification (NCBI taxonomy): domain Eukaryota; kingdom Viridiplantae; phylum Streptophyta; class Magnoliopsida; order Alismatales; family Hydrocharitaceae; genus Ottelia; species Ottelia alismoides. The sequence goes on from JAZKJV010008273.1 coordinate 427,672, forward strand.
TGAAGCAGTTACGGTTTTTCCTCGAGCATGTCAGTTTCTACCAACATTTCATATGAGACTTCAGCAAAATTGCCCGACTGTTATCTGATCTTCTCGTGTAAGATACCGAGTTTATTATTAACGATAAGTTTATTTCGGCTTTTGAGACTCTCAAGAATATGGTTGTATAAGCTCCTATCCTTTATCCACCCGATTGGTCTCTCCCATTCAAGATCATGACGGATGCCTCCGATTTTGCCATTGGGGATATGTTGGGATAGAGGGATGGTCTTCCGTATGCCATACACTACGCTAGCAAGATTTATGATTCCGCCTAGCAGAATTACATGGTTACAGATAAAGAGATGCTAGCCGTAGTATTTGCCTTAGATAAATTCAGATACCATATCTTAGGATCCAAGATTACCATCTTTACTGACCACACCGCTATCAAGTACTTAATGGACAAGAAGGATTCGAAGCCGCGTTTGACCAAATGGATCCTTCTACTCCAGGAATTCGATATTGTGACCAAGGATAAGCATGGAGTCAAGAATGTGGTAGCGGATCACCTCTCCCGGTTAGAAACACCAGAGACTTCTGAGTTTGATGCACCTATTACCCAGACCTTCCCCAATGAGGAGATTCTTGCTATTGCCTCACTGCCATGGTATGCCGACATTGTGAACTTTCTTGTTGCTAAAAAAATTCCACAAAGTTGGTCAATATAGAGACTTTCCTCGTGAAATCCAAGTCTTACCATTGGAAGGATCCGATCCTTTATCATGAAGGAGAGGATTCCGTCTGGCGTCGGTATATTCCTTAGGAGGAATACCAAGGTGTCCTCTTGTATTGCCATAGATTAGAAGCTGGAGGTACCATTCAGGGAAGAGGACATCACATAAGGTGCTCCAATCCGGCCTTTGGTGGCCTACATTTCTTGCGGATGCCCATGCATTCGTAAAGAGATGTACTGACTGTCAGAAAATGGGCACTTGTGGACATAGAGACATGATGCCGATGCAACCGATTCACTTCTATGAAGTGTTTGACGCATGGGGTATCGACTCTATGATCCCATTTCTAAAAATTCAGGGGTTCGAGTATATTCTTCCAGCTGTGGATTATGTAAGTCATTGGGTAGAGGCTATTCATGCCTGAGGTGTTGATGCGAACATGGTTTGCAAATTTCTGAGAAAGTATATCATTAAGAGTTTGGGGTCCCTCGAGTTCTGATATCAGACGAGGGTAGTCACTTCATCAATGACAAGGTAAGGTCACTTGCTAATGAGTTCGGCATAGATCATCGGGTTGCTACTCTGTATCATCCTCATACGAATGGTCAAGCCGAGTTCTCGAATAGGGAGATCAAGATGATTTTGCAGAAAATTGTTCGTCCAGATCGAAAGTATTGTTCGTAGCTTTTGGACTTGGTTCTTTGGTCCTATAGAACATCCTTTAAGATTCCATTGCATGCATCTCCCTTTCGACTCGTTTATGGCAAGCCATGCCACTTACATGTCGAGATCAAGCATCGAACTTTGTGGGCAGTGAAAGAAGTGATCTTTGGTTTAGATGATGCGGGAGATCAGAGGCAGACTGAATTAGTAGCCCTGGAAGAATTATGAGATAAAGTCGTCACGATTAGCCTACATTATAAAGAGCGGATGAAAGAGTGGTATGATTCCCACGTCAGCCACAAGCAGTTTGAGCCTAAGGACAAAGTCGGGCTATTCGATGCGAGGTTGAAATTATTTCCAGAGAAACTTCAAAGCAAGTGGAAAGGCCCATATCTTATGCGAAAGGTGTACGATAAATGTGGTATCGATATATCTGAGTTGTCGTCTGATTCCACCTTTCAAGTTAATGGTCAGCGGTTGAAACCTTTTTTCGATCATGAACTGCAGACTATTGAAGTTGCCCCTATCTATTTTTGTATGAGATGATATATTCATTCTTACACTATGCATCTCATATATGACTTCTCAGATCACTTTATATATACTTTTTATCCCATTATTTCTTCCTTCTGTTTATCTTACATCCTTAGGTTTCATCTGGAATTTTTCTATAATTAGGATGCGCTTGATCCTAAGTATAGGGGAATGTAGACATCGTTGTTGTTCAAATCGTTTTTTTATTACCCCTGTCGTTGCTTATACTTAGGGTGTGCTTTACCCTAAGTATGGGTGGGGGGGGGGGTAATATCACTCATCTTTGCTTTTGATCATCATCGATTTTTATATCGTCTGCTCTCTAACTTGTCCCTCACATTTTGATATTCTTCTCTATACTTAGGGATATTTTACCCCAGGTATAGGGGGGATAAGCCGAGCTGTTAAGTGTTTACATTCTTTTGACCTCGATCATCTTCGGTTTTGAGTTTGATATCCGTAGGATTACTTGATCCTAAGTATAGAGGGGATGATTGACTTCTATTCGTTAATTTCTTATTCTTTTTGAGTCGTTGTAGTATAGACTTCTTTTCACCAATCTATACTTAGACTGAGTTATATCTTCCTTTGCCACTAGTTTGGTGACTATAAGGACATAGTTCATGATAAGTATGGGGGTGTCATTTATATATGCTATATATTATGGGTGTATATTTTGGGCTTTTAAAAAGCTGCAGGAAAATCGTAAAAATGACTTGAAAAATGACTTATAAAAAGTGTATGAAAAAATGTTATAAAATACACTGCTAAAATACTTAAAAAATCAAATATAATCCTTGTAAAATCTTATATAAAAAGCCGTATAATCTTGTGTATAGAAGTCGTATGAAATCCTTTGTAAAATATAAATAATTCTTCTAAAATTTGTGTAAATGAAATTAATCCACTAACTCTTTTAAAAAGACCCTAAAAATGGAAAAGTTTTAAAATTTAATAAAATTTGCAAGTCTTTAAAAATCACTTATAAAAAGTTTAATCCAAAAAATCTACTTCATACAAAAATTTGTTGCATTCATTTGCATTTTTTAGAACAAGTCTGATTCTTGAACTGAATGGATCTAAGTCCAAGATATGGAGCTTGGTTTATGACTTAATCTAGTTAATTCTAAAGAGACTTTATTAGGAACTAGAATTGAGACTCTTCAGGTCTTTTAGAGTTAATTCTTTGGGTTCCATGAGACCATGTTCTTAATTCAACTTGAAAGTGCTTAAGTAGGGCACCTAGTGTCATCCATTTAACTCTTCTCCATTTGAACCAATTTTGAACTCATGCACTTTACACTTAGCTCAACTTGCATGGGGCTGCGAAGGACAATCCATCTCAGTGGTGCATTTCCATCCTTATCTAGTGGCGCTGATGTCTAAAGATGAGAGAGATTGGGGTTGAAATAAAGCTTCGGATGAGGGAAGGATCTGCTGGCACAATTTTTCCAAGACCCCAAAAAATGGACGGAGTGAAAAGATTCTATATCCATCGAGGCATAAAAGATCTATGCAGTGTAACAATCATTACTACCAAAAAGAAGCCAAATACACCAAATACGAAAATAACCACAATGGTCTGAGCTTCAGAAAAGCATGCATTATCTTAGTGGAGACTTGGCTAAACTGGCCAGGCTTCACAAGGAAATGTGATTACACTGATCATACTCCATTTCGCTTCTCATTATTTTATCTTCTTCCTCTATTCGATTGTGGACACAGTACGACCTGAGCTTAGAAGGAAATACTACGCTACTCGAGGATCGAGTAGCTGGATGAGGGTCCAATGGGAGTGCATTACTAGGATGGGCAGTTTCTTCGCTTATCTAAGCAGGAAGAAAAACCTTTTGCATACAATACAAATTGCTTTCAAAGTTGAAAAGTTTGCGTGATGAATAGGTGGATCTGAGCTGGCTATTGAGGTGAACCTGGATAAAGATTTGTGGAATTTGAGGGCTATCAAAGCTTAAATCCTAATTCTAATAGATTCCTAACATACTATTAATCTAAAGGTCTAAATCCAAGTTCTATATTTTGGGTGAAATAAGATTTTATTTAAAGGAATAAGCATGTTCTAAGTTCTTTTATTTTTTTTCTTTTTCTTTTTGCTTGCACTATAGAATTAGCGTTTGTTAAGAGACTAGCAAAGGTGAAGTATAGGGAAATGATGAATCTGTGATTCACCGCCTTTATTCTTTCATTTTGGCTAAAATCCTTCATAAAATACATGTAAATAAGCTCTAAATATAATTAATTAACACGCTAACCACAATTATTAATATTATATATTTAACATTTATTTTACCTAAAATAAAATAATAAAGAGAAAAAGAAAAATAAAAAAAGAAGGATGGAATTATGTACATACTGATCCTAACCCCGAGACCCGGTCAATATAAACATGTCTGACAAATTAGATAAGTAAGGGGAGATAAGGATCCTAATTAATACAAATATCAAGAAAATCAAGACCAAAAATGTAATTAATCGTATTTTCCATATTGTAAATACTTTACCTATTTTATTTATCACTTATATCATCTCAAGTAAAAATACTTCTTTTATGAAAGTTTTTCATAGAAATATATATTATTTTATAAAAATTATTATAAAAATAATCCAACATAAAATAATTAATTACAATGAACTGTAAAAACAACAAAAGCCAACTTCAAATGTTCATAACTATTTATAGAAAAGTTCAAATGAAACAAACTCACTTTTAAACATCGTTTTATTGTTAATACTATTTATTAAAAATATCAAAAAAATATTGGAATAAAATGGGCGAGTTTTGGTGTTTGGGCCCTATTGTATCATATTAACCTAATTTCTTTTCTAAAAATATATAAAAATATATAAAAATATAACTTAATTAAAATGCCTATAAAAACAAAGACACAAGTCGGTTACCTAATTTTCGGATCTCGTAAATCGGATGTATGAACTCTGAATTAGGCAAACTAAGTCTTAAAAATTGTATTATTCAATTATCTATAAAATGACAATGATTTCTCTAAAATCAGAGATAGTATGCAAAATGTAGGTTTCGAGACCGTATTGGTATAATTGTACAATATACCTTTATTTATATTATCTATTTTTATTTATTCATTTATTTATTTTACTAATAATATTATCTAATATATTAAAAATTACAAATAAATTAATTATTAAATTATTTATAAATTTTATTCACATCATTCATTTATTTAATGCAATATATTATGGGGTTGATGGGGCTCCCCCTGGGGCAGCCAACATGGCTGCCCCGCCCCATTTTGGGGCACATTTTTTTATTTTTTTTTTAAATATCGTTATGTATATTCATCCCTATATCCCTCCTACATGCTATTCGAATTTCGTCAGAAACAGAAACTCCTACGGCCTCCATCCAGACAGAGTCGATTTAAAAAATCCTGCGACCGTTAAAAAAATAACATCCGGATGGAGGCCGTAGGAGTCTCTGTTTCTGACGAAATTCGAATACCATATAGAAGGGATATAGGGATGAATATACATGGTGATATTTTTTCAAAAAAATAAAAAAATTTGCAAAAAATGGGGTGGGGGCAGCCATGTTGGCTACCCCTAGGGGGCAGACCCATTTTTCCCATATATTATATACTTATGAGGAAAGGGAAGCTACATCATGATGTAGCTAACCTTAGCTACATCAGGGGCATTTTCGTCACTTTTTTTTATTGTTTTTTGAAAAATGCTTCCATGGATTTTCATAAATATATCCCTCTAATATGTCATTCAAATTTCCTCAGAAACAGAGACTCCTACGGCCTCCATCCAAACAGTCATTTTTTAACGGTCACAGATTTGTTGTATTTTACCTGTTCTGGATGGAGGCCGTAGGAGTCTCTGATTCAGACGAAATTTGAATGACATATTAGAGGGATATATTTATGAAAATCCATGGAAGCATTTTTCAAAAAACAATAAAAAAGTGACGAAAATGCCACTGATGTAGCTAAGGTTAGCTACATCATGATGTAGCTTCCCTTTCCTCTCTACTTATTTAGCATTTATATGGTTACTATGTCTTCTTCCCTGTTTTGACTTTTTCCTTTTCTTTTCTTTCTCCGCCACATGGCAGCCTCTCATTGGCACTCCATTTCTTTTCCTCTCTCACCTCCTTTCCCTTTTGGGCGTGGATTCTCTGCCGTAAGTGGATTGCAGCAGACTCTGCTGCAATCCACGGATGGCAGACACGTGGCCTGACCGAGATCCAACGGTCCGAGGATCCGCCCCCATCCCCCTCCTCTTCCGAATCGTCCCCGACTTGTCGCTGCCGCCCTCTCCCGATCTCAGCGCCTCTTGCCGCCACCCTCTCCCCGACCTTGAGCCCCCTCTCGCCGCCGACCTCTCCCGATCTCAGCGCCTCTTGCCGCCGCCCTCTCCCCGACCTCGAGCCCCCTCTCGCCGCCGACCTCAAGCCGTCTCGCCCCCGCCTCTCTCCGCCACCCCACATCCAGACCTCCATCGCCACCGCCATGCACTCCACGCGCGGGCGACGTCCCAACTGCCAGCGCATCTCCGGCCGCCACCGCCTCTCACAGCACGCGCGACCGGCGTTCGTCGCCTCCGCAACCACTAGCCCGCGAGGCGGTTCCGCACCAGCGCCTCCTTCCGCCCGCTCCGCACGGACGCGCACGGCAGCGCGCCGTCGTCTCCGCCGCATCGACCCCGCCGCCATCATCCAGGCCGCCTGCTGCTCACCGCCGACACCTCCATCCTCCTCGGCTGCGACCTCCACAGTGTGTGCCTTCGCTCCCACGTGCGAGGAGCTCCTCCGCCTCCGTGCCCAATGCTCCTCCATGTCCTCGCGGCCCTCTGCCACATGTGGGGTGGCGGCGAGAGAGGGTCGGGGGCGAGAGAGGGTCGGGTAGGGGAGGCGACGATGGTCGGGGGAGAGAGGGTTGGGGACGATGGTCGACAAGAGGGTCGGGGAGGCGGCGAGGTCGTGGGCAAGCGAGAGCAGGTCGGGGAGGCGGCGAGGTCGGGGGTGAGAGGGTCGGGGACGAGTAGTGATTCGGAAGAGGAGGGGGCTGGGGGCGGATCCTCGGACCATTGGATCTCGGTCAGGCCACGTGTCTGCCATCCGTGGATTGCAGCAGAGTCTGCTGTAATCCACTTACGGCAGAGGATCTGTGCCCTTCCCTTTTCCCCTTCTCCTTCCCCGAGCCTTCTTCTTCCCCAACCCAACAACTGCCCGCCTTCCTATTCTCCCTCATCTCCTTCACTTTCCGATAGCCTATCGCCAACAACTCCAACCACCAGCAGTTAGGTCGGTGTCCCTACTGATCCCAGTGATTGAATCCTTCCTCCGGTGATCCTATCTTCTTCCTTGGGCCCCAAGAAATATCCTCCAATAAATAGGGCATCACCCCCTCCAATCTCAACATCCACCATTTCTGTCCCTTCAGTCCAGAAGCTCCCGAACGAGAGAGTGTGGGTGGTAGCCACCCTTGTGCGATGTCGAGCGAGGAAGAGGAGGAACAACGCGATCTACTGTGCCGACGATATCCTCTACGTGTGTTGAGCCTCTGTGACCTTGCCGCCGCATCGAAGCAACGATTTGGGGTTTTTTCAACCTCCGTCCCAAGCGCTTATCCATCGCAACAACCTACACTCTTCTTCAGGGTAGCTTCCTTCCCTAGTTTCCTCCATTTTCTCTCCTCGATATCTATATCCTCTCTCTATTCTCTATTCATGACCCCCTTCCTGTCCCTCTTCCAATCCCTTCCGTCGAGCTCCAAAGCATCGTAGCCGCAAATCACCTCCATCATCACACATTCACATCCACCTTTGAATCCTTCCATTTCATATTCTATCCCTCACGATCTGTCATTTCCGGCCATGCAATGTGGCCAGTACTCGAAGCTAAATAAATCACCTCAATTAGAGTTGTTCATCCATTACCTTCTGTTCTTCTGTTGGACTGAGATTTGGAGCTCAAGTCGAGTCTAGGCTTGCAGGTCATCATCCGAGCAGTGTCGAGAGGATGCCTGGTCGACTCAATTGAGCAATATGCGAGAGAAACATCAGGACTTGTTCTCTGACTCGAAGCTACTTTTCGATATGAAATACGTGCACTGACTGGAGATGTAACTGATTTACAAATCGTCGAGTCAAAGGAGCAGTGTGCCAACATTTGAAGAAATTACCTAGAGATCTATTGAGCATCAAGTCTTGGATTTGAAGAATACAGAGCATGACAACTGTCTGAGATAAAGATCAATACTTTGGAGTATAATTGATGTCTCAGCATCTGCAACCGGAAACCACAAGGAGGAGCACTATGGACTCCTTTAAGTGGAACATCATGAGAATCTGATCATCACCAAGTTGATCAATAACTTTATTTTAAGATTTTAGAATAGCATCATGGATCGAAAGCTAAAGCACTGCCACACAAAGAGGATTCGGAGGAGAACGCTCACCATTCCAAATCTATTGGAAACCATCGTATCTCATTTTCTTAAGCCAATCCAGAATCTCATCCTCCTGAAGCACATGGAGGTCAGTAGATGAACCGTCGCTTCAATGCTCTGATTTTTCAGCCGTGCACTGTAAAAAAAATGAGGATCAGCACCAGACAAAGTGGGTTTGGGGAAGAAGATCATGTTGGACATGCGAGACCATGGCGAGCCATTATGTAATAAATGTTATTGCAAATATCATTACCTAATCTGAAATGAAGAATAACTAATTTGCATAATAGGTCCCTTAGTACAATTAGGGTTATGTTACTTATGTACCATGGCCATCTTTATGATCATACATCTGTTGATTCAATAATTGAATCATAGAGGCTGGTGCTTGGATGAATATCTAAAGAGTTAGATTAAGGACTCATCAAGCACCGCCAAGTGATTATTAAGAGATGATCTCCAGCCTAAGGAGGATACGACAATACCCTCTCTAAAGGCTGATATCAAACCGATCTCTTGAGGCAGGCCCTCTGCATAGAAATAGAGATTCAGAGGTATTAGATAAGTTAGGTCAAAGAGTTGACTTAACGAGGTCAAGATAACCAAAGTCATATGTCCTATGCCATCACGATATAGGCACGCATCCTCTGACCGGAGACAGATGTGTTACTATATGACTGAGTATGTACATTTGGCAGACCAATAGGTTGATGACCTAATCAAGATCTATACACCGGCATGCTGGTGTGCATACAAGGGCAATGAGTAATACGATCTCTCAAAGGGATCATACAGGTTCATTTACTGAACCGGAAGACATGAGCTCACTCATGAGATATTGGGAAGAATCAAATTCCATGCATCGTCGTCTCGCTTTGGAAGCTTGACTGAATTTGTAGGTTTGATATATACTTTTGAAAAGTATATGATCAAGACCTAGGTATGATATATCCTTTTGGAAAGTATATGATGGATACCGACTTCCAATGATCAAATGAGAAACTTACCGATAAAACCTTGAAGTAGACGGTATAAAGTTGATCTAATACTTCGAATTTATTCTGAGTCTTCCAGTATGCAGGATGTGCATGTATTGGGAATACCTGAGGGTGATGTGATCATAAACGATTGTATAACCATGACGCTTCCATTCCTAGGGAGTGATGAAATGGGTCTGGATTTTAATGACTCATCTCAACAGAGAAGTAATTTGATCTTGGTCCAAATGTTGGACATTGATCTGAATGTGGTTCATATGCAATGAGAAGATTAGATTTGTAGCCTTGATTTAATCAAGCATCTATGGGAGGTCCGAGATCTGGATTTGGGATGTGATCTCAATATCCAAGTCACTATATGTGGAACAATACAATCGCCATGTCCTTATCTCCAAGTATCTGCGGAGAAAGCGCATTATCCTTGAAAGAGTTCAGGATAATTTCATTGTTGATATAATATATCCGAGCTTTGAGAAAATTTATAATTAAATGTGATTGAATTATCATGAGTAACATTTATTTGATTCATATTAAAAAGAGAGTTATCTTGGATAATTAAATATGATTTAATTATCAAGATATGTAAATAATATGAATGTGATTCATATTATTTGGACACATGAGAATAGATATCCAAGATGATTAAATGTGATTTAATTATCATGGATATGAATAGTGTGGATAGAACTATCCATATTAATCATATAATTTATAAATGTGATTTATAATATATAAGAGAGAGCTATTTATAATTTACATTTGTTAATTAAATGTTGATGTGAATTGGATTCACATTGGACAATTAATTAAAAATGTAATTCACATTTTATTTTGGGTTGTGAATGTGATTCACAATTTTCCAATAGCAAGATTACAATATTCACAAAATAATTATGAATTATTTTTGTTGAATAATTTACAACAAGTGTAGTTGGAAATCTTGAAGATTTTCATGGAATAATGTAATCTCATGAGATTACATGAGATTGCCACCAACTTATGGAAGGCGGCAATCTTCATTCCATAATCTCCATGTTTGATTGATTTAATTTTAGGATTGAATTATATTGATTTATCGATATATATTTAATTTAATTAAATTAATTTTTTTGGTTTTTTACCAACAAAATCTTGGCCATTAAAAGAAACGCACATCAATGTAAGCCATTGGATTTGTGTTGTCCATGATTGAGATCCATGGATCCCAAAATATTATAAAAGGAGAGTCACCCCTTGCTCTTCTTGGTTACAACAACACAATGAGAACATAAGGCTCTCTCTCTCATTCTCTACATGCCCTCTCTCTCTCTCATATGGCCGTCCACCATGGATATCCTAGAGAGAGTCTCCATCACCGCAGCGTCATCGTCATGCTGCCGGATTGTTTGCTCGTGAATCTCCGTCTACTTCAGCACGCCTTGCTCATGAAGAAGACGTCATATCTTGTGAGATGAGATCAGGAGATTCATTGCTTGGATCATGAACATGGATTGCAAGGAGCACATGTTTCATTAACACGCTCACAAGCGTCTCCTCCGTCGGATCGAATTTGAGATAGGAGGTATCTTCGTTTAGAGACTCGATCGCAACCACGCTTGAAGAGGTTATACTATTACTTGTTTGTTGTTTAGATTAAATGATCCAATAAGTGTTCTTGGATCATGTGGTTTCGTCACATGAAAATTTTAATTTCCGCTGCATTGAGCAACTAGTGCTACTAGTCGTTCACGATCGCATACGATACGATCTTCACACTTCCATGATGGGCTTAATGATCTCTCCATATCCTTCAAGTGGTATCAGAGCCTCATGTGATTTTGTATACGATCCATAAACCTAGGACGAATTGGGTTCGTTAGGGTTTGCGAAAGTTTTCTTGCATTTATTTTTTTCGCATCTCTGTTTAGTGATTATTTTCGGCCCTATTTAAATTATTTAAATAAAAAAATAATAATTGTATTTTGTTCGCTGCTAAATAAGGAAATCTTAGGATCTGTGTTTGCGTAATTTCGAATCTGTTTGCTCAAGTTATGCTCATTTTAGTGAACATGTATCCACAGTTTCGGGGACTGCGAATCCTAACGTAATTAAGATGTTAATTGCAAATTTGAAACGCCTTTAAATGCATGCAAATCACTTATGTTCTGTTTTAAATCAAATTAACAAAATTTAGGAACTTATTTTGCTTAATTTGGATTTAAATTGATTGAGATATAGTATTTTTAGTAAGTGAGGGTCACTGTTGAAATTACTTTCCTAATCAAAAACCTAGTGATTGTCATTTAAGAAATTAGTAAAATTAAATGGTTTAATTTCCTAGAATAATTATGGATAAATATTTTCGAAATAATTTAATATAATTATTTCCTTGAATGGCATTACCCTAACCAATTATTGATTAGATGTGATCTTGATCACAATTGGTTACATGATCTACATGATCTACTTTCCAACAAACATGCTACTTGAATAGGATTTGGGATTTGTTTAGCAAATTTCATTATAATGTTAATCAAAATTGTATTGGTTATTATTATATGGTATAATTTCGATTGAAAAACCAATGATCATCTGAAGTACAAAGTGATCTATTTTGCATCATCCTTTCCCGAGGCGGATATGGTGTCTAGTTGGGGAACGGTCTGTCCCACTCTCGCCGGTATTGGCCATGACAGCAGATAGGGTTGGTATAATGCTTAAAAAATCATGATGTATTTCTAATTATTAAAATTCGAATAATATGTATTTGAGATAATACCATAATTCAAATAGCAATAAAGATTGTTTGTTGGATATTAATTGGATCATTAATTTAATATGATTAGATTAATTGGAATCCAATTAAAATTAAAACAGTCTATTATGAATAGAGTTGTTATTTCCATTGGAATAATTGATCATAATGAATGTGATTCATGATGACTAATTAGAATTTGAATATGATATAGAGGATCACATAAGTGACTTCCATGGTCTCCTGTCAAGACGGAGGGTTCCATCGTCATGGATTGTATGTAGGAGATGCCTGTCTGAAGTGACGGCTCTTGTATGCAAGCACATCTAGATCGGGTTCTTTGCTTCTCAAAAGAATAAGGCCTTACACGTAGTGACCCCAATATCGGGTCCTCATATTATTGGGGCGATATTGGATTGCGTATAGCGAGTTCTATTCCTGTTGACGGTTGGTTCAATTAACAACAGGTCAACATCACCTTAGGGGTGGTGGGCCCGGGTGTTAAAGACGAAATTGGGAGATGCAAGTTGGACTTGCAAGGCATAATGTCTTCCCGCTTCTTTTTATCAGAGTCACAGGTTCTCATATTATTGAGATGTAACAAAGATAAGGAAGGAGATCCCAGATCTTGCTGAGATATAATGGTAAGTATATCCCTTACATTTAAAATGATTAAGGGAATGAACTTTCAATGTTGACAAGGCAAGATAACTTTGATGTAAAAACTCCTAAATCGAAGTAAAATATGTGTGTGTGTGTGTGTATATACAAGCAAATTTCTTATTTCAGATAATCCTTCATTAAACCCACTCAATATTATACTCAATAATAACCAGTAAATTGTCATGGATTGGATCCATGATCAAGATATTGTACTTGCGGTTGGACAGATAATGTATGATGTGGTTGCAATGTGCAAGTTTCCTCATAAGAATGAGGAATGACAATTAAATAGACAATAGGACTACAACCCTAGGGTTTGTATGTCACTATAGTCATGATCTCTCATCGAATGTACTTTGGAAGTGACATGTCGATGATGATCGTAATTGTTAAATAATCCTTATAAAATCAAAGAAGATATTCTGGCACACATATATGCTCTTGACATTTATCATGAATGACATGGTTCATTGCATTATACAGAATGGTGGCTCTATAAGAGATGATGTATTTAGAATTTTGAATATCTATCTGACCAATGCCTTAAGAGTCTAGATGGATATAGATACAATGAGTGTCATCATTCTACTGTCTATACTCTAGTCATTCATTAAACTTCATAATATTCATATTATATGAATTGGTTGGAGCATATATAAATGTTGAAATACTCTTACATTGAATACCTTTGAGTTCAACATAAGAGATCCTTAGTCTTAAGCAACAATTATTTATAGATAAAGGGAGCGCAATGGACGCATGGGTCAGACCCAAGATGAGAAGGATAGTCAAAGGGTTGACTGTACTTCTAGGACTTCCATATGACATCCAAAGGGTTGGATGAATTCCAATACTGCAATACGCTGATGTGTTGATAGTATGACTATCAAATCTATCTAGAATCCTTAGAGAAGAACTCAGATAGTGAATCAGAATAATCTACATATAATCATTGAAATTGACTTTCTTATTTGATAAGATAAAGTCTAATAATTGTATCCCAATCTTCTAACAACACTTGCAATGGGTGGCATATGTTTTAGAAGACTAAAACAAATGTTGATCTTAAGGTTTATAGTCATCCACATGGATATTTATGCAATTGTTGCAATAATCTCTGTTGGATTGATAGACTTCTCAATTTTAGTGGGAGAGCCTTAGTCTTAGAGAATGTCTCTATGACCTGGATATTAGAATACACTCATAGTTTATTTCAAAATGTTGGAAATAAACATGAATTCTGGAATAAACCTATCATAAAGAGTTATGATGGATATATTTCAGATAGTAATCTAAAGTCTAATTGACTCTACTTAATTAGAAAAAAATTAATGAATGGTTCATTAACAATTCTAATACTGAAAATTTAAAACCTTAAAAGATCAATAGGAGAATGAAGATCATTTGAGAATGATCTGGCATCACGCCTGGGACATATGTATGTTGATAAGATCAATATATTAGTAAGAGATGAAACTTTAGAATGTCTAAAATTTCAAATCTTACATACTTATGAATATTGTATTCAAAGTAAAATGTCCAATACACCCTTCTTTGGGAATGATGTAAGATGTCAAGGTATTCATGATCTCATATATATTGATGTATGCGGATCATCTATATCATAATGAACATTGTGGATATGTGATATCTATTGATGATTATGTATGATATGAGATTTCTTCTCTTCACCTAAGAAACCTTTGAAATGGTCAAAGTCGCAGTTTTGGTTTGGAACCAAAGTCTGAAGGAAGATGAAAAAGAATTTGATCTAATCTAGGTAATTAATACCTATTAGATGAATCCATAGTATACCTTATGGAGAAAGGAATATCATTCCTATCTCACTCCTCCTGATAAACCTAAAGTCAATAGAGTTGTAGGGAGATACAGTTGGATCATGTGTGACATGATTTGATCAATGATGAATTTTAGCACAATTACCTCTTAGTTTCCAGATATATATGTGTAGCAGAAACTACAATATATATCCTTAGTAAGGTTCCATGCATGTAAGCTGGAATCTAGCACTATAGAGTGCTACTTCATTAGGAAAATAAAGGACAGTATTGGATACCTACTTTATGACCTTGAGATTCTTGAAAGATCTCACTCCGAGAATGTGATTCTTAGAGGTTGAGACTCTTAAGAAACAAGATGAAAATGAAGTAAAGAAATTCATTGAATCTTGATATGATAATGAGGCTCCTGAAATCGGAAACCAAAAGGACAATTAAAGATGAAACACTAACACCTCTTCAAATGAGTTTGAGGATGTATTCCATTTGTCATTTAAGTCTGACAATGATCGGACTTCATGTGATGAAGCTTTTGAGGATCATGACATGGAAAGATGGGCTTTAACAATAAAGTCTAAATCATACTTCATATAGAAATGTTGTATATGGACCCTTGAGGATCCACCTATAAGGGTAAAACCTGTTAGGTGTAAATGGATCTTCAAGAGAAATGGAACCTGATGAAAAGGTAGAGACCTTCAAAGCACGGTTCGTAGCCATGAGCTATACACAAATAAAGAAGACATCTCTTGCGATGAGACTTGCTTTCTGGAGACCATGCTTAAAGTCATCAAATTATTGTTGTGTTATCTACAACTTGACTGTGTTATCTACAAGATGAATGTCAATATTGCATTCCTCTATGAATACCTCTATGAGGATATTCACTTGAAGTAGCCTTAGAGCTTCATGGTTGAGGAAAGCAAGATGTGCAAGCTAAAGAAATCCATCCATGGACTCAAATAAGCTTCTTGTAGCTGGAACATAAGATTTGATAAAATTATAAATGTTATGATTTCAGATAGAATCTTGATGAACTATGTGAAGCTTAGTGGGAGTTCCATTGTATTCATCATGCTAAATGTAGATAATATCCTAATCATTAGGAATGATATAAGGATAATTATAAGTGTTTTATAATATGGTTGTTCCATACCTTGAGATATGATCTCAAGGATACCTCTTGAATCTCAGTTCTGAAGGTGTTCAGAAGCATAGAGAAGAGGGTATTTGGACTGTCACATTAATGGTACACCTTGGACATATTCCATTTTCTGGAAAATTCCAAGAAAGGCTTCCTTCCCTTAAGATATGGTAATGACCTATCTAAAGGGATAGCACCTCAAAGAGTTGAGGAAGTGAATGCTAGAACTGCTTGCCCTTATACATCAGTTACGAGAAGCTGAGTGTATGCTAGATATGTACAAAAGCCAGATGTCTAGCTACCATGCAGTGGGAGTCGTAAATTGTTACTAATCCTACTATGAAGATAAAATACTTGATTGCAGTAATGACAATATCTTCAAAGATGATGAAACTTAGAGATAGCTATATCAAAGTCTTATCTTCAAAAGTTTAAGACCTTGTAGATAGTGATCTATAAGGGTCTTAACTATAGATACCTTAGGAGATAGATATATCCAGGAATAAAGGTATTCTGATAAGGATTATGGGAATACTGGTTATAATAATTATTAAACAATAGTATCAAGGACACTATAACTGACTAGATTGAGTATTGGTTGCATAAGATGCAACATTCGCAATGGATGCGAGAACTGTTACTAGGAGATATGCAAGTGCCGTAAAAGGACTTTGCATAGTCTTTTGGGAATAGAGTGACTGATCAGCTTACCTAGATATTTTCTAAATAGCCTATGATTGTCACATGAGTACGGGTTTAAATGATTAGCCCATTAATGACCCATTGGGCTAGTGGGAGATTGTTGGACATGCGAGCCCACGGCGAACCATTATGTAATAAATGTTATTGCAAATATCATTCCCTGGTCTAAAATGAAGAATAAATAATTAGCATAATAGGTCCCTTAGTACAATTAGGGTTATGTACCATGGCCATCTTAATGATCATACAACTGTTGATTCAATAATTGAATCATAGAGGCTAGTGCTTGGATGAATATCTAAAGAGTTAGATTGAGGACTCATGAAGCACCATCAAATGATTATTAAGAGATGACTCCAGCCTGAGGAGGAGATGGCAATCCTCTCTCTATAGGTTGATATCTAACCGACCTCTTGATGCAGGCCCTCTGCATAGAAATAGAGATTAGGAGGTGCTAGATAAGTTAGGTCAAAGAGTTCAATTAACGAGATCGAGATAACCAAAGTCCTATGTCGTATGCTGTCACAAGATAGGCACTCATCCTCTGATCGAAGACAGATGTGTTACTATATGACTGAGTATGTACATTTGGCAGACCAATAGGTTGATGACCTAATCAAGGTCTATACATCGGGACGCTGGTATGCATACAAGGCATATGAGTAATACAATCTCTCAAAGGGATCATACAGGTTCAGTTACAGAATCGGAAGAGATGAGCTCACTCATGAGATATTGAGAATAATCAAATTCCGTGCACGGTCGTCTCGCTTTGGAAGCTTGACTGAATTTGTAGGTTTGATATATACTTTTGGAAAGTATATGATCAAGATCTAGGTATGATATATGCTCTTGGAAAAGTATATAATCGATATCGACTCCCAATGATCAAATGAGAAACTTACTGATAAAACCCTGAAGTAGACAGTATAAAGTTGATCTAATACTTCGGGTTTATTCTGAGTCTTTCAGCATGCAAGATGTACATGTATTGGGAATACATGAGAGTGACGTGATCATAACGATTGTATAACCATGACGCTCCCATTCCTAGGGAGTGATGAAACGGGTCTGGATTTTAGTGACTCCTCTCAGTAGAGAAGTAATCTGATCTTGGTCTAAATGTTGGACATTGATCTGAATATGACTCAGATGCAGTGAGAAGATTAGATTTGCGGTCTTGATTTAATCAAGCATCTATGGGAGGCCCGATATCTGGATTTGAGATGTGATCTCAATATCCAAGTCACTATACGTAAAACAATACAATCGCCCTATCCTTATATCCAAGTATCTGCGGAGAAAGCGCATTATCATTGAAAGAGTTCAGGATAATTCCAATGTTGATATAATATATCCGAGCTTTGAGAAAATTGATAATTAAATGTGATTTAATTATCATGAGTAATATGAATTTGATTAATATTAAAAAGAGAGTTATCTTGGGTAATTAAATATGATTTAATTATCAAGAGATGTAAATAATATGAATGTGATTCATATTATTTGGGCACATGAGAATAGATATCCAAGATGATTAAATGTTATTTAATTATCATGGATATGAATAGTGTGGATAGCACTATCCATATTAATCACATATATTATAAATGTGATTTATAATATATAGGAGAGCTATTTATAATTTACATTTGTTAATTAAATGTTGATGTGAATTGGATTTACATCGGACAATTAATTAAAAATGTAATTCACATTTTATTTTGGGTTGTGAATGTGATTCACAATTTTCCAATGACAAGATTGCAATATTCACAAAATAATTATGAATTATTTTTGTATAATAATTTACAACAAGTGTTGTTGGAAATCTTGGAGATTTCCATGGAATAATGTAATCTCATGAGATTAAATGAGATTGCCACCAACTTATGGAAGGAGGCAATCTTCATTCCGTAATCTCCATGTTTGATTGATTTAATTTTAGGATTGAATTATATTGATTTATCAATATATATTTAATCTAATTAAATTAATTGTTGTTGCTTTTTTACCAACAAAATCTTGGCCATTAAAAGAAACACAAATCAATGTAAGCCATTGGATTTGTGTTGTCCATGGATTGAGATCCATGAATCCCAAAATATTACAAAAAGAGAGGCACCCCTTGCTCTTCTTGGTTACAACAACACAAAGAGAACATAAGGCTCTCTCTCATTCTCTACATGCCCTTTCTCTCTCTCTCTCTCATATGGTCTTCCACCGTGGATGTCCTGGAGAGAGTCTCCATCGTCGCAGCATCATCGTCATGCTGCCAGATTGTTTTCTCGTGGATCTCCATCTACTTCATCACGCCTTTCTCGTAAAGAAGACGTCGTATCTCGTGGGATGAGATCAGGGGATTCACTGTTTGGATCATCACCATGGATTGCGAGGAGTACATGTTTCATCAACACGCTCGCATGCGTCTCCTCCGTCGAATCAGACTTGAGACATCGTTTAGAGACTCGACCACAACCACGCTTCAAGAGGTAATCCTATTATTTATTTTTGGTTTAGAAGAAACGATCCAATAAGTGTTCTTGGATCATGTGGTTTCGTCATATGAAAATTTTAATTTCCGCTGCATCGAGCAACTAGTACGACTAGTCGCTCACGATCGCATACGATGTGATCCTCATGCTTCCATGATGCGCTTATGGATCTCCCCATATCCTTCACACCCTTGTCCTCTAGATTAAAGCGAAGCCCTACGATCAACTGCAGATCATATGGTCCAAGATGTTCCGCATGTCGTATCGCGGAAGAACCTCCCAACCGTTTAAGTATCGCACGTGCAAAGTGCGTGTGAAGCAGATTTTTGGGGAATTTCTGAACTAACCCCCTAATTCTTCTCTTTATTATGAGAAGGTGCCCATATAGTTGATGGATGAGATGCAGCACGTGCCTCCCACAGATAATTGTACGGACCCTCGGACTTCTGTCATATGTACACATGCAACACTGTAGTTTCCAGAATATCACATACATATTCCTAACCATATATAAACCCTATACTAAACTATAATATATATATAATAAATAAAATACAAAATACATAAATATAATAAAAATATCCAAAAAAACCCTATACTATATTTTATATAGTATTATATCATATTTTGCAAAATAAAAATATTTCTAGTATTTAACAAATCATTGAAAATACTTAAAAAATAACCAACTTTAAAAAAATCATAAAAATAGAAAAACAATTTTAAAAATCCTATAAAATTGGCTACAGAATATTTTCAAAAAAAAATAAAATTAAATAATGAAAAAAATAAAAAATAAAAATCAATAAAAGTTGTAAAAATCATAACTATATAAATAAAAATCATACAAAAAAGCACAATATATCGTTTTAAAGATAATTTCATCTACTTTCCAATAAAAATAAAATAAAAGTAGTTTGCAATTGTTTTCTATCTTAAAAAAGAAAAATAAAAATCTATTTTCTATAAAAAATTAATTTTCAATCTTTAAAATAAACCAAAATCTATAAAATCTTAAAAACCTCCTTAAAATTCATAAAAACAGAAAATTTTAAAAACTAAAACATAAAAAAATTAAATAAAAATTCAATAAAAATGACAAAACATTTTACAAAATAATGAAAAATATAAAATAATTAAAAATTACAGAAAGTGTAAAATTCATAAAAATTTAAAAAATACAGAAAAAATCCTAAATAGTAAAAATAGGAAAACTCTTAAAATCTTAATTGTCTACCATTTAACCCTAATTTCAAACAGTTTCTCTCCCTAAGTTCAACTCTCCCGTACATGGCACTGTACAAATCTTGTTTAGGAGTATAAATAAAATAATCAAAAGATTAAGTAAAAATAAATCTTTTCTGGTAAAATTCGATTGGTCACCACAACGACGGTTGTTTATCTTTTTAGATTACTGAAAGACCCTAGATTACTATTCCTAATTCAACCGAATTAACGATCAAATTTATTGATGTTCGTTGTAGCCGGGTAAACATGGACCTATCAGAAACCACTTAGATTAATCTGTCAATTAAACTCAAGTGGCAAATTTTTTTATTTTACTTTGACAAGCCTAAGGTCGAACTCAGGGAGGCAGCTTTTTCCTTAGATTAATTCCAAATCAATTCTGATGTTAGGTTTCCAGGAGAATATTTTTGTTTTGGTTTTTTATGCAATAAGAAAATGCGACGCAATCTAGACCAGTTTCGAAGGTTAAAATTGTAAGTATAGACAAATTAAGTTCGAAAATTATGAAACTTGGTCAGAATGTTAAATGCAATGAAATTAAGCTACTGCAATTTTTTTGGATTTTTTTGACTCTATATGAATTTACTACGAATTAAAAATGAATGCAAGATGATTTTGGCCAAATTAATTTTAATAAATAATAAATTAAATCATTTTCAGAGATAAAAATTATCCTAGATACTTCTATTGAGAAGATTCCAGGAAAAATATTTCCTAGATATTTCTATGTGAGAAGATTCCAGGAAGAATATTAGACCTCAAAAATAAATAATTTTGAACCTATAAAAAATCAATTAAGCAAATCACCAATTAATTTATTTAGGCGTCGTTATTTGTGCAAATGATGTGATTTTTAGGCACAATGTAAAACTACCTAGACTAGGCCTATTGTGATTTTTTTAGTGATTTTTGGAGGAACAATAAATTTAATAAGCAATTAAAGGCACACAATGGGCAAACTATGTAAATTTCCACAAAAAGAATTATATTAAATGATTCGTAGCTCACAAAAATACAACAAGTCATAATGATAAAGCCTGAGATGTACTACAACATGCAATTTTTAGAATTAAGAAATGATGCTAAATGAGTGTTTAGATAAACATGCAAACACATGGGTGTAAATGCAAGCATAAATAAAATTGATTAAAATAGAAACATGCTTACAGGGACTAAAATGGAATTACCTATAATGATGAGGATATGAGTGCAATTCTCCACGGGACCACGCGCACCTCACGTGATGTTGCTGGCAGGGATTGGAATGTAATTTCCAAAATTATCAGGAACCTCACTATAAAATACCCAGACCGTACGTGAAGAACACGTGAGGTCTAGGCTCGGCTATCGGCTCGGGAAGAGTTGTAGGCTCGGAGCTACTTCGGGTCTTCTATAGGCTTGGATGTGCTTCGACGTAGCTTCGGGAGTAGCCTCATCTTCGGATGTAAACCGGATGCTCGATGCTGGTTCGGGTTCTCCAAGCCTAAAGGGGCGGGGAAGAGGCTCGGAGCGGTCACGTGGACTCTTGTGGTCCATTGGATCTCTAGGATCCAACGGGAGTTGTAACTCCTAAAAGAGGGCGAAGTGGCGTGTTGTGGGCCGTACGATCAAGATGATCGGATGGTAACTATGCTATCTTGATCGGATGATAACTGTGCTTATAGTTCCTCCTTCCTGTTGCCTCCTGCAGTGGGCTTGGCTGGGCTCCGGCGAAGATCAGCTATCTCTGCCTCCTTCTTTCTTGCTCAATGAAGATGTTGGATTGCTCTTGAATGGCTGGGCATCCTCGTGGGAGTGCGACGGAGCAGCTGGAGCAACTGCGAGTAGCGATGGATGCCTGGATGCCAGAGGAGGATAAGCTTGAAGATGCTTCGGCAAGGGGTCCGACCAATGTCGATTTTCTTATCTGCAACATTAGAAACGTAGCCGAGGCGTGCAACGTGATGTGCGTGAAGTGGGGGGTCGAGGCCTTGGGGGCAAAGTGATGAATCATCCAGTGTCTCCTCTGCCGTGAACGACGGAGCAGTGGTCGGGGATGCTCGATGGGTCGTGGAGATGAATAGAGAGATACGTGGAGATGGTAGCTTCGAGGATGTAAGAGAAATTCAGAGAAAATCGGAGGAGAAGAAGCGGAGGATCGAAGATGAAAATGAAGGAGTCTACCTGGGAATTGGGGCTCTGATTGGATCCACCGGTCGTCACTTTAGGGCCGGCAGGTGACCGAGCTCGAGAAGCTTGAAGCTGAAGCTGTTGCACAGTGAAGGTTTGCCGTGGATCTCACCGGAGAAGATTCTTTGTTGCTGCTCATTTTCAGGCCGAATCTCTGTCACATATCAGAGGAGTAGAGCTCGAGGGACTCGTGCAAGGGCGGATGATAGTGAAATGGGGTGGAGGTAGGGTATTTAAAGAGGGAAGGTGGGGATCCGATAATGGTGGAAGTGGTTTGCGAGGGAATTGTGGAGTGACACGGAGGAAGTTATGAAGGGTATGGACTCCAACGAGGATGGTGGATGACAGATCTTGGACGTGGGCTTGTCGGGAAGTGGAGATGATGGATGATATGGTCGATAAAATAAAAAGGGTGCGGCTGATTTTGCAAAGTGGGGCGACGTGAGCGAGGGAATTAGAAGGTAGGTGAAGGGGTCTTGGTTGTTGGATCGAAAGATCCAACGGCCAAGAGAGGAGCGCTAGTGAAAGGCCTAGATTAGATCGATAGCGACGTGATCGGGTGGTCGAGGAAGGCGCCATGTGTCATGTTGAGGGTTTGGTGCTGGCGAACAGTGATGATGAGTTCTGGGGTCGGATCGAACGAACATCATTAGTAGAAAAAATGACGGCTGGGATGGAGGTGTACTGGACAAGATCAGGCGGCTCTGGATGCGACACGTTGCGAGATGGGGTGAAGGCGCTAGTGAGCGGTGGAGATGAGATCGTAGGTATGATCAAAGGGTAGAGTCTTGAAGAGGGTAAGAATGGATAAGATGTAATGATCGGATGGTGAGGGAGTTAGGCACGTGGCGAGAGAAGGTTTAGGGCTGGTGAGCGGTCCAGATTTGATCTGGACGTTGATTGGGTGGTTGGAAACAGATATAGGAAGAACGATGGAGATCAGAAGAGGATGGAGGCGATCCGACGGTGGACAATGCGGGCGGGTGGCACACAAGGGACTGGGCCGCATGGTGCAACCAGATGGTGCCACATAGCCCAATCAAATTATTGTGATAAAGAAAGTCAAATAAGAGGGAGGAGATGGCCCAATTTGGAAAAACTCAAAACATGAAAGTTGTAGATCTCGACGAGATCTACAAATTTCTTGTTGTCCATTTTCTACAAGGTCAAATGAAGAGAGAGAATACAAGGGTACAAATACAAATAAGTACAATATACAATAGGGGCCCAAAACCCAAGTTTTGCATGCGAACTCCGATTTTAATGAAATTGGTATTGTTTTGAAAGTCTTTGAATTATATTATTTTAAAAGGAGTAGACCTAGATCGGATGCTGTAAGAGAGAGAGATGCACATTTTAAGGTTCCTAGTCTCAAACTTAGATTTGGGGTAAGTGGTTAGTTTCATAGATATGTATAAAGAATTTAATAAAGAAATTTAGTGAGATGTACATACTCCTCAAACTTATTGAAAAAGGTTTTACAAACAATTTTGAAAACTATAGTCCAAAATTGTTTTTACAGTTAATTTTTGCAAAAAAATTAAATACATTTGAAAATCATTTTACAAAGGTTTTTCAAACAATAGATATAGATTTTTCAAATATAAATTGCAACCATTTTACAAACATTTGCAAATCATTTTTTCTAACATTTTTATTTCACGCAAAGATAATAACTTTTTCAAACAAAAATGCTTTTTACAAAGGTTAAAAATATTTAACACGCTATTTTCCAATAGTTTTCAAATGATTTTCAAAAAGGATTTTAAAATTATTTTTCAAACATTTTGCAAAAAACATTTTTGATTGATTTATTAATCAGTAAATACATAAAAGATTTGAGAAATAATATGCATCATTTATTAGATGTTTTAATGAGTTTTAATAGTATTGTCTTTCCATATAAAAATATGAAAGTACGAGTTATGGATTAAAGTATATACGAAGTATATACGATCCCCCTATACTTAACTTGAGCTATGTCCTCGTAGATCAGAGAGAAAAAGAGAAGACCTAACTCGTACTGAGTATAGGAAAGTCTAAAGAATAAAGGAATGGAGAAATGAATGAACGAATAGGAAGCTAACCGTCCCCCCTATACTTGGGATCAAATAATCCTAAGTATAGCATACTGTACACAAAGAAGGGAGGGTCAAGGGTGGCAATGAACAGATTGTACTTAGATTGGCTTCCCCTATACTTAAGGTAAGATATCCCTAAGTATAGACAAGAAGAGGAGACAATGGAGAGGATCCAAGAATGAAAGAACTCGGGGTGCACACCCTTCTATACTTAGGATAAAATGTATACTAAGCATAGAAGACTGACAAAAAGGGGTGGCATCTTTTCGATAGAAAAAGAAAATAGAAAAGGAAAAGAAGAAAAGAATAAAAGAAATCTGAAGATGGAAAAAGATAGAAGAGGATGTACACATGACTCCCCCTATACTTAGGGTAAAAGAAACCCTAAGTATAAGCAACAATAGTAGTGATGAAACATAACGACGAATGAATACTCGGCTCGTCCACTCCCCCTATACTTAGGACAAAGTACGTCCTAAGCAAGGCACACACGAGAATGGGGTGGATGAGAGAAACAGTGGATGTACGAGGATGGACGAATGCAAATATACAACAGAGTGGATATACAAAGGGAATCAAGAAGGTTGAAAGCGAACCTTCTTGCGAGACCACTGAGGGATAGATCTAACAGGGTGTAGGCCGATATCGAGGTCCACAGTGGACGGAAGCCGATCATGATCGACCTAGTGAAGATCCTCAGTGGTCCTATGGTGAAGAGGCATAGACGGGTCGGTGGAAGAAGTGTGGCTAGGTCTGGCCATGGGTGTTTTAATGATATCGAAGTGAAAAGAGACGAACTCATCATTGGAAGAAGTAATAAGATCAAGGTCATCCTACGAGGTCTCATCTAGGTCAAAACCAAAAGGAACGAACTCATCAGTGGAAGTAACTGAATCATGATCGTCCTCAAGAGTCTCAATCAGATTATCATGCTTATCAAAAGGCCTGAATTCCTGAATAAAAGCAACAAGATCAATTTTGGCCTTGGTCTCATCAATATCTGCCCTCCTCTCAATGGCGTCAATCGTGTACATTCCACGGATGTCATCAACACATTGCCAAGTCCCAGAAGAAGGAACTCTGAGTTCCATGCTTTCTGAGTCTTCCTCCTTGGAGAGGAATTCTCGGGTCTCAATGGAGCCCTGCATACAACAAAAGTCTCCGATAGTCTCACCTAGGTCACAGTCCTTGGGGTCAGCCAAGATAGGTGTAGTCGCATCAAGTGCATGTCTCTGATTCGTAGTGGGTGCAATGATGATCATCTGCTTTCGTCAATAAGATGGAAGAGAGTCTCTCCTAATCCGTAATCAATAATGACCCTTGTAGAGGCGAGGAATGGTCGTCCCAAGATGATTGGAGAGTGCTCCCATGTAGAGGTCTCCATGGGCAATACAACAAAATCAACATGTAACTCATGCCCTGAATCGATACTACACCTTTTTTTAAGGATACCCTTCGGCCTCTTAATAGATCCATTAGCAAATTGAACGATCATCCTAGTTTCTTTAGAGGCCCCAAGTGAAGAGATTGTACCAATGAGAAGGGTATGATGCTAATCGAAGCACCACCGTCGAGGAGAGTATGATCACATATATAGTCAGAGATGGTGCAACTGATGAAAGGTGTGGCAGTCTTCCTCTTCCTGGGAATAGGATGGTGCGTTATGGCGTGCACAGTGGCCATGGTCAAGTTATGACGCTTAGATCTTCTCCTCAGCTTTCTCTTCTTATGATGAGGAGCAGATAGGGCCATGGACTGACGAAGTGGGGCATCAATGATCTCATGAATAGCGACCACCACTTCGGGTTCAGTCAACATTTTTTTTGAATTTTTGGATCTCCTCCATACAAGGGAGGAGATCAGAATCGGCATCTATACGAGGAATACCAAAAGCAATCTGTACAGTGGCATCCTCGGGGTCAAGGTTAAGACAATGAGTGAGAGGTTGTGTGGGCAAGTGGTCCATCTACTCACAGTTTGAATCGATCAAGTGTCTCCCAAATGCTTTTTGTATTTTTAAATTTTGCTCATTTTTTTGTATTTTGGGCAGTTGCAAGCTCTAATGGAAATCCTCGAGTGAGCCCATATCACCAAATGGTGGAGAATAATGGTTGCTCCTATTTATACTAGTGAGGTCATCAATTCTCTATCTCATATGCTCCATTATCTGGGTCAAGTGCTCAAAGGTAGACTCCATGAAATGTTGCTCCAACATATCAGTCTCAGGTGGATGTGAAGGGAAATGTGAAGGTGGAGGTGGATAAAAATCCAAGGTCTGAAACTGTGGCTGAGGTAGATATGTACAAAAGTTAGGAGCGAAGTCCTCCTGGAAAAAAGGGAGGTAGACCAACTGGAGGGTACGAGGGATACGTGATGGTCGGATAAAAATCACTCCAGTCGGCCATCTCCGAAACAAGAGAAAATGATCAGGAGAGCATGGTGGTCAAGTCAAGAGTAATGAGAAAAAGGCACAAATGCACAGAGACGATCTAAAATGCACACAAACAATCACAAACAAGCTCACATAATACAAACACCTCAATTCACCTACTCAACTCGGTAGAGACCGTGAAAGCTTGGACCTTTTATCTTGTCTGTTTTAGATTTATGTGAAAATCACAAAATTGTACAATCACTTAGGTTGTCTTAGATGGGATTTGGGCACTAACCTTAGTGTGTACATGGGAAATGTAAAATGAAGACGATGAGGGGAGTAGTTGCCCCAAGACAAAATTTTTTTAACATTTTTTAGGGTCAAGTAACGTTAGCAATCCTAATTTTATTATTATCATTTTTTTAATTTTAATGAGAATACACGCATCTAACGAGGAGTCGATTTCACTTAGCACCTAGGTAGTCAAAATCAGAGGGAGAGTCGGAAAAGAAATGCAAGCGGCAAGATAATGATGAATGCTAAAGCGTAAATGCTCACCTTGCCTCCAGCACTCTACATGCAAAGATGCTCAGTAAAATTGAAATCTACACTATATGCAAATGCAAGCCGATGAAATCGTCCTAAGTTTAGAAATTTCTATTAGTGTGAAGAACCAATGCTAATGACTTAGAATGGAACCTCAAAGTCCAATCTTGGAGTCTCCTCGCTGCCCACAACAGTGGGTCCTGCAAGCGTTTTTGTGTAGAGGACTCTCGCAGTGTGGGGTTCCGAGACTAGGTGAAAAGCAATTTGATTTGACTAAGTCCAAATGTATTCCATAGGAGCATGCAATGGTTGTTATGTGTCTGGATCTAATACTATCGACAAGTAATCCTAAAGCTAAGGGCTCAATCACACAAAATAAGAAAAACAAAATCGAAAAACAAAATAAAAAAAGTGAAAAATAGTAGAAAAACCAATGAAGCCCCAAGGGAACAATCCCTTGGGCACTGGACCTTGTGAAGTATCGAAAAGTCCTGGAGAGTGTCCTAAATTATTACTATAATAGTGGTCTCTCTCTCACACTCACTTAAATAACACAAATAAATAAATACAAACAAAATGCTCAAAATGTGACTGTCTTACCAAGTTATCAAGTCCCCCTAGCCTCCTTTGATGTTAGGTCAGAAATCTCACACTGCCTTCACGTAGGTGCGTAGGTGCATTGGGTAGAGTGACTCCCTCGATCCATGTTACCTCCCACAAAGTTGACAAAAAAGGGTAATTGGACAAGTCAAACAGTTATATCAAATAACTAAGAAAATAAATAAATAAAACATAGACAAATAACCACAATCAATCAATCAATGTCAATCTATACGGTGTTTCTTCCTGGGAACGACACCATTTAATAATCGAAATTTTGCGAAGGTCAAAATATGTCTCACACAAGATAGAGACAAAGTCTTTGTGACAATCCCTTATGAAACCCCGATTAGTCAATGATTAACCCACAATGATAATTAAGCAATAAAATAAAAATGTGTGAAGTTAAAATTTATTATAATTCTACAACATAGATGTGTATAGGTGCAAGTATGTAGAGGTCAAACTTAGGGAACAAGCAGATAAATCGGACAATTGAATGCACAAAAGTGATTGTGAACTATTAATCTATATGCACTCTTTTTTGTGGATTTTAATTTTTATTTTTTAATTTTATTTTTTGATTTTATATTTTTATGTTTTGATGGTTAATTTTCTAATTTTGTATTTTTTTATATTTTTATATCTTTATATTTTTTTCTTTTTTGAATATAAAGCTATATCAAGGATATATATAAAATATAGACTAGAGTAGATATAAATATTAATAAAAATAGACAAAAATAATAAAATAAAATATTTTTAGGTTACATAATTTTTTTCTATTTTGTGATTATTTAATAATTGTTGCTGATTTTTATATATTTTTAAAGTCAAAAAATATCCTAAAATAGGATTTAATTAATTACCTGAAATTAAAATGGAGGGGAAAATTACTAACAATATCAAATTGATCCATATTAATTTTTACATAAATATAATAATACAAAGAAAAATACTAAAAATATCAAATTGATCCAAATTAATTACCTGAATTTTTTATATTTTTATAAGGTTTTTTAGGGTTTTTCTATTTTCTTGATTTTTTCTTTTATAATTGTTAGGGGTTTTTGGTCTGAAGATCAATAATAACTAAATAAACATAAAATATATTTTTTGGAATTTTTCAAAAAGGTTTTATATTTTTTTTGGGTTTTATATTGTAAACTGGAAGAAAATATACACTTTTTGTTTTTTTTAACAAATATTAAAAGCCCTAAATTAAAAAGTAAAAATATAGCATGAAAGTAGATGCAATCAAGAGCAAACAGCTATTTTTGTGGATTTTTTAGAGCAATGTAGCTATAAGAAATAAATACAAGCAACAAAGAGAAACTACATTACTGGTAGGGGTGTTTTGTAAATAAAGTAATATTCAGGGATAAACATGTAATTTCTACAAAGAGTTATAACTGCAATCAAAAGTTCTGGAACCTTATACAAAATCTATGACTGGCAAGGGACTTACTGCAAAATGGCCAATTATGGGCTGATATGCAAATGTTACAAAATAATTTGAACAACAGATGAAGGTTTAAAGTTTAAATGTTAAATACAAAAATGCTACAAGTAAAAAGCAAAATACCCAAAGCCAGCAGGTGATCAAACGGCCACAAGCCGCTCACGTGACACGTGGCGCCCCCACAGGGCACGGTACTGGTTCATCTTCGATGCTTAGGATTAGATGATCCCAGAAAGATCAACGTTCGGTGGCGCCTTTGATCGAACGGATCCTGCTCGATTAGAGGAACGACATAGATCGGATGGCTACAGGGGTGCTTGGACGAACAAAAGAAGAACTGTGCTCAAGGCCACTTTGATCAAGCACATGTTCGAATCACCTCGTCCCCAAGAGCTCGGGTCATCTGCAAAATGCTCCTGGGGGTCTTATGCATTGGGTGGCCCCTTCAAAATGGGTCAGATCCTCGCAGGCATCTCTAGCGAGGTCAAAGGCCTAGGGAGAGTTCCTGGGATACAACTGGAGCGCATATGCCCCCTTCCAGTCGTTAAATCTACAAGATAGAAACGACGAAGCACGAGCGAGGCGACTGGGCAGTTATTGGCGAAGGTCATAGGTGTAATATAGAATGGTGGCGAGGTCCAGCGTAGGGTGGTGGAGGGACCTCGACTCGCAGATCTCAGGGGTATTTGGTTGGGTTGATGAGTTGTGGAGATGCAGAAAGTGAGGATCTCAGGTGTGAAGTTGGTAGTGGGGATCAGAATAGGGGGTTTGACAGTGTACAAAGGTGGTGGTCGGAGTGGAGCTCCAGCGAGGTGGTTAACTATTGTTACGCAATGAAAATACAAAATAAAGGCTAGAAAACAAGTCCTAGGGTTGAACTAAGTTACAGAGACAAGGGAGAAAGAAACTCAGTGGCCGGAGCCACGAGATCGAACCTCAACACCAGCGAGGTGACGGAGATGGTTGGAAGCACCTAAAGTCCTCCCTCGAGCCTCCATCAAGAAACTGGAGGGGAGTTGTCACCTCCCTGATTTTGAGTACGTGATAAAGAGAAGCAAAAGCGAGGCCAAAAAGGGTTAAAAATGTGAGGAAGGTCGGATAGTGGTCTTCGTACATATGGTGAAGGTGAAAGGTTTCAAGGAAGATCACGAGCGATGCAAGAAGATATGGAGAAGGATATGTATAGGGCGTGTATCATCGATGTACAAGGAGCAATTATGAAGGTTCTTTTCATCCTAGAGCATTGTATCAATGCGTGGAAAAATGGAGAATGAGAGGGAATATGCAAGACTATGAGAATAGTATCCTGGGGAGAAGAGTTGACCAGAGTCAACTCTTGTCTCCGCCTGGTTGGTCCATGTGGACCAACCAGAAAAAGGCTAGTCAATATTATTTGTAAATTCTAAATTAAATAAGAAATGATTTTATTAATTTTAAGTTATAAAATAAAAATATTTATTATTTTTAAATTATTGTATTATGATTTTTATTTATTTTTTAGATCTATGTAATTACAAGTTACTTTTTAGGGGTACATTATATGCATGTTCATCTATATATTTATGTCTTTTATTTTTATTTTGTATTTATGATTTTATTAATTTAGTTTATTATTTTATATATTTATAACTTAAATTTTTATACTTAAATTTAATTTTATTGTATTTTTATGATATAGTAGATACAACTAAATAAATAGGTGTGTATTTATATAGGTATATTTACAATATATTCATCTATGTATTTTCCTTACATATTTTATTTTGATTTTTTTCTTTAGTTTTTTTCTTCTTTTAATATGTACATGTATTATAAATAATTTTACAAAATTATAAAAAAAATAAAAAATAAATAAAATGAATATTTTAATCGGGTAAATTATACAATAATAGTCCAAAACCTAACTTTCACATCTTAACTCCAAAAAATATAAATTCACCTTCAATAAATAGATTATTAAAAAATATATACAATAAAAGATGTTTATGATATATTTTATGTTTTATTTGACAGATATGGGTCTAGGCATTTGGGATTTTAGAATCTTATTTAGACTGTGTTTTGTATATTGTGCATTATTTTTGCGTGAAATCAATTTTGTATTTTTATATATTTTATTATCTACAACTTTCATGCTCAAAGTTTCTTTATTTGAGGTATAAAAAGTAGAACTAAAATTAGGTCCCAAAATGAATTAAATAAAAGGATTTTTTATTTTATTTTGGACCTTGTCTCCCCCTACTTTATTCCTTGTCGACCTAGTCATCGAGATGCCTATGTCTCAGGATTTAGGGTCATAAAATATCTTCGATATTTTATTCGTTTTCTTTTCTTTTCTTTATTCTACAATTTTGGCATTAAAAACTATATTTTATACACTATTTACACAACAATGCATGAATGCTAAAATGCATGATTTAAAGGTATATACATGCATTTAATGAGATTTTTAAGACCAAAATGATAGAATAAAGATGATGAAATGAACATTCGTTAAGAGCGTGAGATAAAAAATATTGAAATGTTTACGAACTAACAATGGACGTGAGTGTATATCTCATAAATTCCAGGGCTATTGCATTGAGCATGAAATTATGCATGAAAGCATAGAGCTCGGTGCACCTAAGCACAATGGTTTGACTGAGAGTATGAACATGACCATTGTAGATAGAGTACAATGCATGCTAAGGATAGAAAAGTTGTCAAAGACTTTTTGGGCTAAGGCATTTCAGACCACCTGCTACATGATCAATCTATCTCCATCAGTTCCTTTGGATTTTCAGGTTCCTATGCACATTTAGATAGAAAATGACCTTACATGTACTCATTTGAGAGTATTTTGGTGGAAAGCTTACATGCATATACTAAAAGAACAAAGAAAGAGTATTGATGACAAAGCAGTGCCATGCATATTTATTGGGCATGGAGGTCAATAATATGGTTAGACTTTCAAATCAATGAAAGAAGACTATCATCAGACACATAAATGTGATTTCAATGAGAATCAAACCTTGATCGAGGTTCATAATGGTAGTGTTGATACCGAGGAAATTTTAGATGATGATGATAGTGATAATGACTCAGATTCTTCTCCAATGCATATCATATATAGAGAAGATGTCCAGCTAGAGCAACATGGACTAGTTACAGACCATATTGATGCAGATATATAGGGTTCTTAGCAGGGGAGCATCATCATGCACATGAAAAGAGTCAAAACTCATGTTAGGAGGTCCAAGAGTTCACTAACCATCATCTTTCTATCATGCTTCTCAGTACGTGATGTTGGCTAATGAAGATGAGCCATGCACCTCTGAGGAATCAGAGGAGAAAATGGAATCATTGGTGCCATGTTATGAATTAAAGAGACATCATCTCTAAAGAAAAATCATACATGTGAACTTATCGAGCTTCCTAAAGTGA
The DNA here is from genome assembly GCA_037367405.1 of Ottelia alismoides. NCBI lineage: Eukaryota > Viridiplantae > Streptophyta > Magnoliopsida > Alismatales > Hydrocharitaceae > Ottelia > Ottelia alismoides. Next base: position 460,472 of record JAZKJV010008273.1, read on the forward strand.
TAGTGCACTAAAAAACAAGTCGGTTTACAAGCTAAATCAATATGATGGTGTCAAGACTAAGAAATAGAAGGTTATGTTGGTGATGAAGGGTTTTAACCAAAAAATGGGATATATTATGATGAAATCTTCTCTCCAGTTGTGAAGATGAATTCCATGAGAGTGGTGCTAGGCTTGGTTGCTAGCTAGACCTAGATCTTGAGCAGATGAATGTGAAGGCACCTTTTCTTCATGCTGACCTGAAGGAAGAAATCTACATGGAGTAGTGACAAGGACATCAGAAAAAGGGGAAAGAACATGTGGTGTGCAAGATGAAGAAGAGCTTTTTTATTTGAAGAAAGATCCTAGGTAGTAGTATATGAAGTTTGATTCCTTCATACTGAAACAAGACTTTGCAAGGACTACTCTAGATCCATGCGTATATGTACGTCGATTTCCTTATGGTAGGTTCATTATTATAATGCTTTATGTAGATGATATGCTTATTGTTGATCAAGATTCCAATCTGATATAAAAGATGAAAAGAGAACTCTCCAAAAAATTTGAAATGAAAGATCTGGGCAAGGCATAGCACATATTGGGTATGTAGATTATTCATGACATGCAGAACCACATGTTGTGGTTGTTGCAAGAAAAGTATGTTGAACATATCCTGGAGTGATTAAACCTGAAAATGCAAAGCATGTTAGCACACCTTTTGTAATGCATTTCAAATTTAAACAGAAAGCATGCTCTTCAAGTTTTGAGGTAAAATCTAAGATGGACAAGATTCCTACTAGTTTGCGGTCACGAGAGATGGCATTGCTCATGTTGTGGTCATCATGAGTAGGTTCATGTTGAATCCAAGGAAAAGCAATGAAGTGGATCTTGAGGTATTTGAGAGGCACATCAAGTTTATGTTTGATGTTCAACGAGACATATCCTAAGCTACATGGCTATACCGCTGCTGACATGACAGGCAATGTAGACCATAAGAAGTCTACATCTGGTTACATATTCACCATTCTAAAAGGAGTGATATCATGGAAATCCAAGTTGTAGAAGTGCATTGCACTCTCAATGATCAAGGCAGAGTACGCTGCTGCAATGGAAGCCAATAAGGAAAGTTATGGCTATAATGATTTCTAGGTGAACTTGAACATGATGACCATGATGATATTGAGATAAAGTCTTTTGTGATAGCCAGAGCGGTATTGATCTGAACAAGAACACGATGCATGATGCTCGCACTAAACATATTGTTGTACGATACCATTAGTTGAGAGATGCCATTGACAAGAAGCAACTCGTCCTGGAAAATATTCACACATATGAGGATCCTTCAGATATGCTATCAAGGACAGTGACTTGTGACAAGCTACAACTTTCTAGGGAGATTACTTGTATCACCTTCCAATGATCATGATGTCTTCAACATCTCCCTATGCATTGGAGGGGAAAATTGTTGGTAGTAGGTGACCTACTATGGTTCCAGTCTATGGTAGTGCTACAATAGGTAAAGAGGTGCACAATAGCATGTTGTGTTGTGGTGGATGATGCAATAGAAAAAACCGTGATTAAGGGCATCCTAAGAGGCACAACATGTGACCTACTATGGCATTCATGCCATAGCAGGTGCGTCACATGAGATACAGTCGTTGTCCTGTTATGGTGTTTAGGCCATAGCAGGCACATCACAAGATTATACAGTAGGTGACACACTTGTCTTGGGGGCCAGTCCTCCTTTTGTTTTTTTATTCGGAGAACGGAATCCATCCACACGAGAGAAGAAAATACAATAGGCAAAATTAGGGCATCGTGTTGGTTTGCCCTAATTCAACTCCGATCATCGATGTGCGGGTTCGTTGAGGATCTCCGGTGGTTTCCCTCCTCCTCCTCCGATGGTGTTTCGCTTGTGCGAGAGCATTGGAGAAGGAAGAAAATGCAATGACAAAGCCCTCTTTGGAAGAGGATTGCGGATCTGGTTCCATCTTTGGTGATTTCTTTCCTTCTTCTATTGTTATTCTTGTTTAGTGGTGTACTAGCATGCATACCCATGCTTCGCGACAGGTCGTATGTATTTGTTCTAATATTAGAAAAATAATAAAAAAAACAAATATATTAAATTATGTATTTTCATATAATAAATATGCAAGTGGATCTCCTTCATCTCATTCATTGTTGACTAATTCATATTGAAATTTCTAACATACATAAAAACAATAGTAGAAAAAATTAATATGAAATAAAAATGATATCAATAACAACTTATATTTGATCCTTAAAAGTTTACCATTTGATTATGCAAAACACATCCCAAGTTGTCACAATATTTTGGAACTAAAAAGTCTTATTCATTATAGTTAATTGTGATAAGAGTGGTTATCATTGTCGTTAATTTGATATAAGTATTATTTTAGATGGAATTTAAATTATATACATAAAATGATGACATATAAATTCAGCAAAAAACAATATAGAACATATAAGATCATAATTCCACTCATAAGGAGAAACAAAATATTAGCAACCAATTATCATATTTAAATCTAATTTGAGTAAGAAATGTGATGAAAAATATAATTATCACAATTCATTTGAATAAGAAGGTCACTTATTAAATTTAATTGTAATGTGATTTATTGTTATAGCCTTTAATGTAGCGTAAGTATTATCAACCACTGAATTATATCATATACATAAGGTGAAATGTTTAAATTCAATATTGTATAGCTTAGAACACATATAAAAAATATCATATATTTTGAAAATATAATATAAATAAATAATCATAGTACTTGTTATTTAATGTGAGAAGAAATGTGACCAATAACATGAATAGCACAACCTTTATACCTACTAATAAAGAATTTATGAATGTGATAGTGGATAAAAGCAATTGTAAGGTACAAATAAATGACACAAACATATATGTATATATAAATATTAATATAATAAATATAAAAGAAAATTATAAAATTTTTAATTAACAAATATATTTAAGGAGAGAGAAAAAAGTGGATAGAGGGAGATAGATAGATGGATGTGTTTGAGAGAGAGGAGAAATGAAGAAGAGAGAAGGGGAGAGAGAGAGAGAGATCTTGGTAGAGAGAGGGAGAGAGTGAGAGGAGAGAGGAAAAGAGAGAGAGAGAGAGATCGTAGCGGAGAGAGTTAGAGTGAGGAGAGAGAGAGAAAGATGGATAGAGAGAGAGAGAAACATCGAGTAGAGAGAGTGAGTGGAAAGAGAGAGAAGGGGAGTGGAAGAATGAAGGAAGGGGAGAGTAGACATGTAGCAATGAAAGGGGAAGAAACTCAGTATTAGTAAGGTTATAGTTGGTTTATATATGAACAAGATGGCTTGACTTGTGTGCCATTTTAAGGATAACGAATCTATCACCAACTACAGTGGAGCGGTTTGGGTAAAGATGGCCCTGTAGTCCCCGCTCCCCTTTTATTCCGAAGGTTTCCATGAAAAATCATTGTGTGTCGTGTGGTTGCTTGTTGTTTGTGGTTTAATTTTCTTGCTTATTTTACTCGTAACAAATATTTGTGGTTGTCATCCATCTTGATTAGGGATCTTTGATGTTGTCCCACGCTTCCACGAGCATGGGTTACTTGTGTTCTAACCCCTAACAGGTTGATGAAGGCCATACTCGTAAGATGTGTGATGCCATTCGGTCCGACTCCTTAAATGTGTTGACTATTTCTGTAATACTTGTTAAGGTTAAATCAAGATGAATGTGTGCAATGTGTCTTACCATTCCCCCGTTGACATCAATTGCAACGGGGGCATAGTCCAATGCACACTACAGCAGCAGACCCACTTGATGAGCCACTGATAAATGGTAATCCTGTTGGGATCATACGGATTTCTGGCAGCTCTACGACAAGCTAGATATATAATCATAAATTGGAAGTTTTGGGGCCAATTTGGTAACTGGATTGAGTTGGATTGAGGTACCCTGTTAATAGTAAATTGTGTGGAGGATTGGAATGAGGGATACACTGGTGTACCAGTGTACACCAGTAACCAATGGTGAAATTGAGATGCCCATGCCCCACCTCCACCCCAAGTTGTCCTACTCATGTACCACCCCGATGGATTACCCATGCAGAAGTAGTACTTTCATATCATCATCGTCGTCGTCGTCGTCGTATGCATTAGTCCCTTCTGGTGCCTTGTTCCATCCTACTATATGAGTGGGTCCTTTGTATTGTAGTACTGCAGAGGTCGGTTGTAACTCATCACCAACCCGGAGCTGCTGCTCGATCTTGATCGAGTGGTTCACATGAGATACGGGTTTTTAAGAGCACTTACCATGTGAACCGCTCGATCTTGGTTGAGCGACTCTAGGTTGGTGAGGAGTTATAGCAGACCTCTGCAGCAGTACTGTAGGATATGACAAGTCTTCTTTGACATGTGTCTTAATATTGCCCTTGGTAGACATTCCTCGTCCAATTTCCATCTACAGCAAGTTGCGCAATTTTACAACTTTTTAGGTTTCTGTCATATTCATTTAATTTTCCTGAAAATTGTGTGTTTTGGTGATGATTTGTCTTGAAACATAAAAACTTATATGTATCCGAAACATCAATTTAATGAAACCCACATGCTGTCCTTACTCTTGCCCGTGATATTGTCGACCAAATTTACCACCTTATATATCCTTTTCTTTGTTATGGATGTCCCGACACATATGCTTTATGATTCACGTTGTACAATTAAGATTGTACATCAACATATTCGTACTCAACCTATTTTTAAAAGGTAAATTACAAAAAATCTTGACTATATGTCAATTCTCAATTAGAGGTCTTATTTTACAAATGCAACAAAAAGACGCATGATCTTTTTATTTTATTTTTAAAAATACAATCCTACGTCACCTTTCCTGACCTTTATATGTCGACGTTAAACCTTGAAATCTAAGTTTCACTGTCTTTTTTATTACATTTTGAAAATAAAAAGACGCATGATTTTTTTATTTTATTTTTAAAAATACAATCCTGCATAATCTCTCCTGACATTTATATGTCGACGTTAAACCTTGAAATCTAAAGTTCGTTCTCTTTTTTATTTCATTTTGAAAATGGATCGAACCTCTAACTGAAAATTGATGTATAGTTAGGGCTTTTTTTCTAATTTATCATATTTTTAATAGAATACATTAATATTCACAATGTAGTTATTGATGATGTAATCATTTTAATATAGTAATCATTTGGAAATTGATTACTATGTTAAAACATTCTCATTGTGTAATGCTCCACGACCTATTCCCAGTAATAATACTGGCTTTACCTCTTGGGTATCCTTTCATCCTAATGTTATGTTACTGGTGGCTTCCACTATTAGAGGAAATATGCCTTGATACAATGATACCACCCATAACATCTCAAGACCTACATACGATCCGGTGTTGATGATTACTGTCTCAAACACCTTGTTGGCTTGGATTCAATTGGAGCCCTTTACCGTGGCCTAAAAATTCTTAAGTTCAAGTTTTCTTGTGATAGCTCTCATTACTTATAAGCTCCTATCAAACTTTGTGACCACTAGATATTGTAATATATTTAGGGTGCAACAACCATTGTCAATTATAATCACAACATCCTCGTTGTACAATGGCCCGTGACCTATTCCCACTATCAGTGACGGTTTCACCTCTTGGATATCCCTTTCCTCCTAATGCTTCACCTCCTGGGTAGTCCTTTCTACAATTAGATAGAATTGGCTAGGATAACTTATGTAACATCATGAGCCCTGAATCCAGGCTGTTATTGGGGATTACTGGCATAAATAACTTGTGGGGTTTGGGCTCAGTTGGAACCCATCCAAAATGATTAAGCCTAAGTTGTTTAGGAGCTATCTAATAGTATCTCCCACTACTTATAAGCTAATATCACACACTTTGTGATGACAAGATGTGGTATTATATTTGGGGTTCTACACCACCCATTTAAGAAGACATGTCGACAAGTATTGTATACATAATAAAAGTAAATAGGACAGTCAACAACTCCTGCATTTTTCAACATCTGAAAATGTCGCTAGCTCGCTTTGGCATTGGAAATTTGATCAGGAAAGTAGTCAAATCCGACTCGATTATTTATTTAACATGAATTAACTTTACTGCTTGCTTTGAGAAAACAATTTCAAGGAATTCTTGTCAAATCAGCAATGAAGGTTCAAGTGTGTTTCTCAATTTACTTTGAAAAGAAATTGCATAAAAATGTACGATACAGATAATGTCAAATTGAAAGACGTGATTAAAAAATCCTCACACATAATTTGTATAACAATGGAATGGATCTGTAGTCACCAATCCAAACAATTGACTATGTTGCATTCACATATCACTATATTGATGAGTATTATGCTCTTGAGAAAAAATATATAATTTTTCTTGTACTTCCATCTTTGCGCAATGGAAATAATATTTCAGATATGATTATTCATCGATTATCTGATCAGGGTGAAATTTTGTGCAATATTATAGTGGACGATGCATCTACGAATGATGTGGTAGTTAATAATTTGATTGAGCATTTCGCTCCATAGTCTAGTCGTATTATCAAGGGGATATATTTCATGTACGGTGCTTGGTATATATTTTAAATCTAATTGTTCAAGATGATTTGATCTAAATAAAAGATGTTGTGAAAATAAGAAATTTAGTCAAGGATATAAATGTTTACAACATCAAAAGGAGGAGTTTAAGGAGGTCGCAAACCAGGAGTGAATCTCTATGAGCAAGAGACTAGTTCTAGACATAAGCATACGGTGGAACTTTACTTTATTAATTCTATAGTAAGCCTTAAACTAACGGGAAGTTAATTTTTATCGCATGAAGTCGCGTAATCTGTACTTGTTTGACATCTCAAGTATTGGAGAATGGAATAAGATGGGTACTATTTATATAGCTTTGGAAGCATTTTACACTGTAACAACATTTTATGGGCATTAGTATTACACCTCAAGTTTATTTTTTAACCGGATTTTTGAAGTTAAAAGGGAGTTAAATATTTTATTTGCAACTGATGACTTCTTCCTAGGAAGTATGATAGAAAGATGAGTATCAAGTTTGAAAAGTATTTAAAAGAACGTGGATACAGTTACCATTTTCGATCGATGTCACCCTTAAATCCTCGATACAAGTTGAATATATTCGTTTTCACCTAGAAAGTTTATGCACATTCCGAAGTTGATGATTTTATCAATAAAGTTGAGATATCGATATATAAAATTTATGAAGAATAGTCTCTGAGATTTTAATCTACAATGGTAGTAGAATGTACACAATCTCAATTATCCATTATGGTTAGCGATAATACAGGTGGATCCAATACAGGAAAGAGGAGGAAAGATCTTAAAGCAAAACTCTGCAAGAATAAGAAAGAGATGATGGGTTTGGAGATATGAAAATTGGAAATTATTACGTACGTAGTTGATAGATCTGCAGATTTATAAAAGCTCATGATAATAAGGACTTCATCCCTACAGATATGCTAAATCATTTTTTAGTTGGAGATTTTTTTTTACATACAATTGTAATTTATTGTCCATGAAATTATTTTTTTTTTTGAAATTTCATGTGTTCTTCCATACGAATGATAAGAAAAGGAATTGTAGATTAGCATTGTAACGGTATATTCATTTTACCCATAATGCCTAAATTACCTTCTATTGCTAAAGATTTAAATATATAAGACATGTAAACAATTTTGTCAGCGACGAAAAGAGGGACAACATATGTTACTATGAACAGTGGAATTTTTTACTTTAATATTTGAAACACTTTGGATGTCTACCTTCTATTCATCCTACTACATCATTTTCTTGGGTTCACATAGGGAAGGTATGGTGTAGCTATCAAAAACCTTATCTTCTTTGGTCTTAGATAATTCTATTTATTGGGTTATTATCAGGTGTGCCTCTTTGGGATATTACAATTTCAATTATCCTCCTTCCTTTTTAGAAATAGAATATGTACCTGTGACTTATTATCGTTATATCACTTGTACCCCTCGAGTTAGTTATCGTCCATCTCTGGTGCAAACAGACGTTAACTTCGAGGACATAACAAAAAAAACTGAAAAGGTCATTTTTCCATGCTCTGCTCTTCCTCTCCCTTCTCGTCCTCCTCCCCAGCCTCGTGATCCTCCTCTGTTGCCTCCTTCCCCCACCCCTACCTCAACACCTCTAAACTTGTGCCTCCCCCTCCCCTAGCTCATCCTTCATTGCCGCCTTTGCACCGAGATCCTCCCCCTGCCCCCAGCCCCCTGTCACAACACCCCCTCCCCCAGCTCTTTCATTCACCCCTCGCCTCCCCATACTTCGGTCCGATCTCCTTCCCACATCCCTTGCTCCTCTCCTGCGACTCCCCCTCTGCCCCACTCCTCCCCCGCCTCCTCCTTCATCGCGTCCTCCGCCCCCAAGCTCCTCACCCTGCCTCAACTCTCCCTGCCCCTAGCTCCTCCCCTGCCCCCAGCTCCTCCCTAATGCCCCTTCGAGTGGGAACTTATCGTGTGCCACATCGTTGTCGTGACTGCCGCCTCTGTTCTTCGACAACATGCGAGGAAGAAGCCATTAACCTGGTCCATGTAACCTGATTAAAGTGGGTCTCGTTCGTGGATGGGTTGATTAGGAGGCAACTGGGACATAGGAGGAAGGGGAGGGAGAGGAAGAGGCTGTGACTGAAACATGGAGCTTTGTGAATTTGTTTAATTAAGATAAAATTTTGATTAATCGATTCATGAAAATCAATCGGAAAATTCAACAAAATTCACTATTTGATCTGCAATGCATGATATATTTGTGAAAATGAAAAAAAGGGATTTTATCACTTGTGCCCCTCCGAGATCTCGCAATATCAGTTATGCCCCTATCTTTTTGGTAATATCAATTGTGCCCCCTCACTTCTTGCTCAGTCATCAGTTGTGCCCTTCTGTCAGACTGACCGTCAAAAAATTAAAATAACCATAGTTTACTCAAATCATGGTGTGATTAAGAGGGGTATTATGGTCAAAATAAAATCAAATGAGGAGGAGGGTTGGGGAGGAGGTACGAGGCTGCGGAGGAGGTGCAGGCTGGAGCGTGGGCGGCGGGGGCCGGGGGAGGTGCATGGCTGCGGGAGGAGCGTGGGCGGCGGGGGCTGGGGGCGACGCGTGCGGGGGAGGGGGAGGGGCGGTGCGGGGAAGGGGGAGCAGGGGGCACGTGTGGGGAGGGGGAGCAGGTGTAGGGCACGGGGAGGGGGAGTACGGGCGGCGCGTGCGGGGAAGGGGGGAGGGGGCGGTGCGTGCACGGGGAAGTGGGGAGGGGGAGCAGGTGTGAGGCATGAGGGAGGGGGAGTAGGGGCGGCGCCTGCGGGGGAGGGGGCGGTGCGTGCGCGGGGAAGGGGGGAGGGGGAGCAGGTGCGAGGCAGGGGGAGGGGGAGCAGGGGCGGCGCCTGCGGGGGAGGGGGCGGTGCGGGGAAGGGGGGATGGGGAGCAGGTGCGGGGAAGGGGAACCGCGTGCGGGGGAGGGGGAGCAGGTGCGGGGCAGGGGAACCGCGTGCGGGGGAGGGGGCGGTGGACGTGTTGGAAATGCGAGCCCACGGCGAGCCATTATGCAATAAATGTTATTGCAATTCACTCCTTAATCTGAAATGAAGATTACATAATTTGCATAATAGGTCCCTTAGTACAATTAGGATTAAGTACCATGGCCATCTTGATGATCATACAACTGTTGATTCAACTATTGAATCATAGAGGCTGGTGCTTGAATGAATATCTAAAGAGTTAGATTGAGGACTCATCAAGCACCGTCAGATGATTGTTAAGAGATGATCTCCATCCTGAGTAGGAGATGGCAATCCTTATCTCTGAAGGCTGATATCTGACCGACCTCTTGATGCAGGTCCTCTGCATAGGAATAGAGATTCGGAGGTGTTAGATTAGTTAGGTCAAAGAGTTGACTTAACGAGATCGAGATAACCAAAGTCCTATATCGTATGCTGTCAGGATATAGGCACGCATCCTCTGACCGGAGACAGATGTGTTGCTATATGTCTAAGTATGTACATTTGGCAGACCAATAGGTTGATGACCTAATCAAGGTCTACACACCGGCGCGCTGGTGTGCATATAAGGGCATATGAGTAATATGATCTCTCAAAGGGATCATACAGGTTCAGTTACTGAACCGGAAGACATGAGCTCACTCATGAGATATTGGGAAGAATCAAATTCCGTGCGCACGGTCGTCTCGCTTTGGAAGCTTGACTGAATTTGTAGGTTTGATATATACTTTTGGAAAGTATATGATCAAGACCTAGGTATGATATATGCTTTTGGAAAGTATATGATCGATACCGACTCCCAATGATCGAATGAGAAACTTACTGATAAAACCATGAAGTAGACAGTATAAAGTTGATCGAATACTTCGGGTTTAGTCTGAGTCTTCCAGTATGCAGGATGTACAGGTATTGGGAATACCTGAGGGTGATGTGATCATAAACGATTGTATAACCATGACGCTTCCATTCCTAGGGAGTGATGAAACGGGTCTGGATTTTAGTGACTCCTCTCAGTAGAGAAGTGATCTGATCTTGGTCCAAGTGTTGGACATTGATCTGAATGTGATTCAGATACAATGAGAAGATTAGATTTACGGTCTTGATTTAATCAAGCATCTATGGGAGGCCCGCGATCTAGATTTGAGATACGATCTCAATATCCATGTCACTATACATGGAACAATACAATCGCCCTGTCCTTATCTCCAAGTATCTGCGGAGAAAGCGCATTATCCTTGAAGGAGTTCATGGATAATTCTATTGTTGATATATGTATCCGAGCATTGAGAAAATGGATAATTAAATGTGATTTAATTATCATGAGTAATATGAATTTGATTCATATTATAAAGAGAGTTATCTTAGATAATTAAATGAGATTTAATTATCAAAGATGTAAATAATGTGAATGTGATTCATATTATTTGGACACAAGAGAATAGAGATCCAAGATGATTAAATATGATTTAATTATCATGGATATGAATAATGTGGATAGCAATATCCATATTAGTCATATATATTATAAATGTGATTTATAATATAAAAGAGAAAGCTATTTGTAATTTACATTTGTTAATTAAATGTTAATGTGAATTGGATTCACATTGGACATTAAATTGAAAATGTAATTTACATTTTGTTTTGGGTTGTGAATGTGATTCACAAATTTTTCAATGGCATGATTGCAATGTTCACAAAATAAATTGGATTTATTTTTTGTGAAATAATTTGCAACAAAAATTGTTGCAAATAATGGAGATTACATAAAAGGTGAAATAGCCACCTTCCTAATGGAGGAGGGTGGACGGCCACCACTCTCATTAGGAAAGGGAGGCCATCCCCCCTCTCCACATGGAAGGAGGCTTTCTCTCCTTTCATTATCTCCATGTATTGATGATTTAATTTTGTAATTAAATTGTGTTGATTTATCAACATATATTTACATTAAATTAAATTAATTGTTGTTGTGTTTTTAGGAACAAATCATGACCATTGAAAGAAACACAAATTGATGTGGACCATTGGATTTGTGTTGACACATGGATTGAGATCCATGGATCCCAAAACCCTATAAAAGGAGAGGCACCCCATTGCTCTTCTGGACACATAAGTTGAGGCAACAAATCTCTCTCTCTCTCTCTCATTCTCTCTACACGTCCTCTCTCCATCTCTCTCATGTGGCCGTCCACCATGGATGCCCTAGAGAGGTTCTCCATCGCCGCGGCATCGTCGTTATGCTGCCCGATGGTTTGCTCGTGGATCTCCGTCTCCTTCGGTGCGCCCCGCTCGTAAAGAAGACATCGGATCTCGTGTGTCGAGATCAGGAGATCCGCCGCTTGGATCATCAACATGGATTGCGAGAAGCACGCGGTTCATCCCCGCGCTCGCAAGCGTCTCCTCCGTCGGATCGGACTTGAGACAGGAGGTCTCTTTGTTTAGAGACTCGATCACAACCACGCTTCAAGAGGTAAACCTAATACTTGTTTGTGGTTTAGACGAAACGATCCGAGAAGTGTTCTTGGATCATGTGGTTTCGTCGCATGAAAATTTTTTAATTTCCGCTGCATTGAACAACTAGTGCGACTAGTCGTTCTTCGTCGTATTCGATACGACGATCACGCTTCCGTGATGCACTTAAGGATCTAACCATATCATTCAAGTGGTATCAGAGCCTTAGGTCGGTGGTTTTGGATATGATCCATAAACCAAGGACGACTTGGGTTCATTAGGGTTTGCGAAAGTTTTCTTGCATTTCATTTTCGCATCTCTGTTTTGATATTATTTTCGGCACTGTTTAAATTGTTTAAATACGAAAATAATAATTTGATTTTGTTCCCCATTAAATAAGGAAACCGTAGGATCTGAGTTTGCGTGATTTCGATTCCGTTTGCTCTAGATATGCTCATTTTAGTGAACATGTATCCACTGTTTCGGAGACTGCGGATCATGACGTAATTAAGATGTTAATTGCGGATTTGATACGCCTTGAAATGCGTGCAAATCACTTGAGTTCTGTTTTAAATCAAGTTAGCAAACTCTAGAAATTTACTTTGCTTAATTTGGATTTAAATTGATTGAGATATGATATTTTTAGTGAGGGTCACTGCTGAAAATACTTTCCTAATCAAGAACCTAGTGATTGTCATTTAATTAATTAGTGAAATTAAATTATTTAATTTCCTGGAATAATTATGCATAAATATTTGTGAAATATTTAATGATAATTATGTCCTTAAATGACTTTGCCCTAACCAACAAATGATTAGATGTGATCTAGATCAAGATTGGTTACATGATCTACATGATCAACATTCCAACAAACATGTTGCTTGAATAGGACTTGGGATTTGTTTAGCAAATCTCATTATAATGTTAATCAAAAATGTTTTGATTATTACTATATGGTACAATTTCGGTTGAAGAACCGATGACCATCTCAAGTACAAATTAATCAATTTGGCATTATCCTTTCCCGAGGCGGATATGGTGCCTAGTCGGAGAGCATTGGGGTTGCGGGTTGCAACGTATGTGGTCCGTCCCACTCTCGTCGGTACTGGCCATGACAGCGGGTAGGGCCGGGATAATGTCCGAGGGATTAAGATGTATTTTTCTAATTATTAAAATTCGAAATAATACGTATTTGAGATAATACCATTATTCAAGTAACTATTAAAATGTTTGTTGGATTTGGATCATTAATTTAATATGATTAGATTAATTGGAATCCAATTAAGATTGAAATACTCTAATATGATTAGAGTTAATAATTCCCTTGGAAGAATTATTTATGTGAATGTGATTCACGATAATTAATTAAAATTTGAATATGAGGTGGAGGATCACATAAGTGACATCCATGGTCTCCCGTCCAGGCGAAGGGTTCCGTCGCCAGGGATTGTATGTGGGAGACGCCTGTCCGAACTGACAGCTCCTGTATGCAAGCGCATCTGGATCGGACTCTTTGCTTCTCGTAAGAGTAAGGCCGTATACGTAGTGACCCCAATATCGGATCCTCATATTATTGGGGCGATATTGGATTGCGTATAGCGAGTACTATTCCTGTTGACGGTTGGTTCAATTAACGACGGGTCAACATCGCCTTAGGGGTGGTGGGCTCGGGTGTTAAAGACCGAATTGGGAAATGCAAGTTGGACTTGCAAAGCGGAATGTGTTCCCGCTTCTTTTTATCCGAGTTGCAGATTCTCATATTATTGGGATCTAACAAAGATAAGGAAGGAGATCCCAGATCTTGTCGAGATATAATGGTAAGTATATCTCTTACATTGAAAGTGATTAAGGGAATGAACTTTCAGTGTTGACAAGACAAGACAACTTTGATATAAAAATCCTAAATCAAAGTAAAATATATATATTTATATATTTATGCAAATTTCTTATTTCAGATAATCCTTCATTAAAACCCACTCAATGATATACTCAATAATAACCAGTAAAATATCATGGATTGGACTCATGATCCAGATATTGTACTTGCAGTTGAACACATAATGTATGTGGTTGCAATGTGCAAGTTTCCTCATAATAATGAGGAATGACAATTAAATAGATAATAGGACTACAACCCTAGGGTTTGTATGTCTCTATAGTCTTGATCTCTCATCGGATGTACTTTGGAAGTGACATGTCGATGATGATCGCAATTGTCAAATAATCCTTATAAAATTTATGAAGATATTCGAGCATACATATGTGCTCTTGACATTTAACATGAATGAGATGGTTCACTGCATCATGCAGAATGGTGGCTCTATAAGAGATGGTGTATTCAAATTGTTTGAGTACCTACCTGAACCTATGTTTTAAGAGTTTAGATGGATGTAGATGATGAGTGTCATCATTCTACTATCTATACTCTGGTCATTCATGAAGCTTCATAATATTCATATTGTATGAATTTAATGAAGCATGTATAAATGTTGGAATGCTCTTACATAAGAGATCCTTAGTCTTAAGCAATGGTTGTTTATAGATAAAGGGAGCGCAGTGGAAGCATGGGTTGGACCCGAGTAAGAAGTATGGTCAAAGAGTTGACTATACATCTATGACTTCCATATGTCATCCGAAAAGTTGGATGAATGCCAATGCTACAATAAGTTGATGTGTTGATAGTATGACTATCAAGTCTATCTAGAATCCTTAGAGAAGGACTCGGATGGAGCATCAGATTAATCTACATAAATCATAGATAAGATAAAGTCAAATAATTGTATCTCAATCTTCTGATGACATTTGCAATAGGTTGCATATGTTTTAGAAGACTGGAAAATTTGATCTTAAAGGTTTATAGTTATCCACATGGATATTGATGCAATTGTTGCAACAATCTCTGTTGGATTGATAGACTTGTTAATTTCAGTGGGAGAGTCCTTAGTCTTAGAGAATGTCTCTATGACCTAGATATAAGAATACACTCATTGTTTGTTTCTAAATGTTGGAAATAAACATGAATTCTGAGGTAGAACTATCATAAAAAGTTATGATGGAGATATTTCAGATAGTAATCTAAAATCTAGTGGACTCCACTAAATTAGAAAATTAATGAATGGTTCATTAACATTTCTAAATACTGAAATTAAACCTTAAGATCAATAGGAGGATGAAGATCATTTGACAATGATCTAGCATCAAGCCTTGGACATTTGTCTATTGATTTGATCAATAGACTAGTAAGAGATGAAACTTTAGAATGTCTAAAATTTCAAAACTTACATACTTATGAATATTGTATTCAAAGAAAAATGTCCAATACACCCTTCTTAGAGAAAGGCGTAAGATGATAAGGTATTCGGGATCTCATACATATTGATGTATGGGGATCATCTATATCATAGTAAACATTATGGATATATGATATCTATTAATGATTATGTATGATATGAAATTTCTTCTCTTCACCTGAAGAAACCTTTGAAATGTTCAAAGATTTCATAATTTTGGTCTACAACCAAAGTTTGAAGGAAGATAAAATGAATTGGTCTAATCAAGGTAGCATGTACCTGTTAGATGAATTCAAAGAATACCTTATAGAGATATGAATATCATTTCTATCTCAATCCTCCTAACACACCTTAACTCAATAGAGTTATAGGCAGATACAATTGGATCATGTGTGACATGATCTTATCAATGATGAATTTTAGCATAATTATCCCTTAGTTTCCAGGTATATATATGTGTAGTAGAGACTACAATGTATATCCTTGATAAGGTTCCATGTATGTTGGAATCTAGCACTTGAAAAGTGCTGCTTCATTAGGAAAATAAAGGATGGTATTGGATACCTACTTTATGACCTTGAGATTCTAAGTATCTCATCTCTGAGAATATGATTCTTAGAGGTTGAGACTCTTGAGAGTCAAGATGAAAATGAAGTGTAGGAACTCATTTATCTTGAGAAGATAATGGGGCTCTTGAAATTGGAAACTAAGAGGACAATTAAAAAAAATGAAAAACTAAAACCTCTTCAAATGAGTTTGAGGATGGATTCCATGTGTCAGAGAAATCTGACAATGATTGAACTTCATGTGATGAAGCTTCTGAATATCATAGCATGGATAGATGGATGTTAGCAATAAAAGTCTAACGTAGACTTCATATACAAGTGTTGTATATGGACCCTCGAGGATCCACCTATATGGGTAATACCTGTAAAGGTGTAAATGGATCTTCAAGAGAAAGGGAACCTGATGAGAAGGTAGAGACCCTCAAAGCACGGTTCGTAGCCATGAGCCACACACCGGAAGAGAAGACATTACTTGCAATGAGACTTGCTCTTCGGTGAACATGCTTAAAATCATCATAATATTGCTAACCTTAGCTACACAACTTGACTATTGCATCTTCGAGATGTAAGTCCAGATTGCATTCCTCTATGAATATCTCTCTGAGGATATTCACATGAAGTAGCCCCAGGGCTTCATGGTTGAGGAAAGCAAGGTGTGCAAACCAAGGAATCCATCTATGGACTCAAATAAGCTTCTTGAAGTTGGACCATAAGATTTGATGGAATTGTTATGATTTCAGATAGAATCTTGATGAGCCATGTGAAGCTTAGTGGGAGTGCCTATGTGTTCATTGCGCTAAATATAGATGATATCCTGATCATTTAAAATGATATAAGGATAATAATAAGTGTTTTATAATCTGGTTATTCCATATCTTGAAATATGATTTCAAAGATACCTCTTAGATCTTAGTTCTGAAGTTGTTCAGAAGCCAAGAGAAGAGGATAATTGGACTGTCACATTTGTAGTATACCTTGGACATATTCTATTCATAGAAATTCCAAGAAAGGCTTCTAACCCTTAAGATATGGTACTGACCTATCTTAAGGGATAGCACCTCAAAGAGTTGAGGAAGTAAATGCTACAACTACTTGCACTTGTGCATTAGTTACGAGAAGCTGAGTGTATGCTAGAGTGTACAAATACCAGATGTCTGTCATGCAGTGGGAGTAGTAAATTGTTACTAATCCTACTGTAGAGATAAAACACTTGATTGCAGAAATAACAAAATCTTCATAGATGAGGAGATTTTTGAGATAGTAATCTCAAATTCTTATCTTCAAAAGTTTAAGACCATGTAGATAGTGATCTATAAAGGTCTAAACTATAGATACCTTAGGAGATAGAGATCTCCAGGAATGAAGGTATTCTAATAAGGATTATGGGGATACTGGTTATGATGTCAGGGACACTGTAACCAACTAGATTGAGTATTGGTTGCATGAGATGCAACATTCGCATTAGATGCGAGCACTGTTACTGGGGATATGCAAGTGCCGTAAAAGGACTTGGCATAGTCTCGCGGGAACAGAGTGACTGATCAGCTTACCTAGCTATTTTCTAAATAGCCTATGATTGTCACATGAGTGCGGGTTTAAATGATTAGCCCATTAATGGCTCTTTGGGCTAGTGGGAGATTGTTGGAAATGCGAGCCCACGGCGAGCCATTATGCAATAAATGTTATTGCAATTCACTCCTTAATCTGAAATGAAGATTACATAATTTGCATAATAGGTCCCTTAGTACAATTAGGATTAAGTACCATGGCCATCTTGATGATCATACAACTGTTGATTCAACTATTGAATCATAGAGGCTGGTGCTTGAATGAATATCTAAAGAGTTAGATTGAGGACTCATCAAGCACCGTCAGATGATTGTTAAGAGATGATCTCCAGCCTGAGTAGGAGATGGCAATCCTTATCTCTGAAGGCTGATATCTGACCGACCTCTTGATGCAGGTCCTCTGCATAGGAATAGAGATTCGGAGGTGTTAGATTAGTTAGGTCAAAGAGTTGACTTAACGAGATCGAGATAACCAAAGTCCTATATCGTATGCTGTCAGGATATAGGCACGCATCCTCTGACCGGAGACAGATGTGTTGCTATATGTCTAAGTATGTACATTTGGCAGACCAATAGGTTGATGACCTAATCAAGGTCTACACACCGGCGCGCTGGTGTGCATATAAGGGCATATGAGTAATATGATCTCTCAAAGGGATCATACAGGTTCAGTTACTGAACCGGAAGACATGACCTCACTCATGAGATATTGGGAAGAATCAAATTCCGTGCGCACGGTCGTCTCGCTTTGGAAGCTTGACTGAATTTGTATGTTTGATATATACTTTTGGAAAGTATATGATCAAGACCTAGGTATGATATATGCTTTTGGAAAGTATATGATCGATACCGACTCCCAATGATCGAATGAGAAACTTACTGATAAAACCACGAAGTAGACAGTATAAAGTTGATCGAATACTTCGGGTTTAGTCTGAGTCTTCCAGTATGCAGGATGTACAGGTATTGGGAATACCTGAGGGTGATGTGATCATAAACGATTGTATAACCATGACGCTTCCATTCCTAGGGAGTGATGAAACGGGTCTGGATTTTAGTGACTCCTCTCAGTAGAGAAGTGATATGATCTTGGTCCAAGTGTTGGACATTGATCTGAATGTGATTCAGATACAATGAGAAGATTAGATTTATGGTCTTGATTTAATCAAGCATCTATGGGAGGCCCGCGATCTAGATTTGAGATACGATCTCAATATCCATGTCACTATACATGGAACAATACAATCGCCCTGTCCTTATCTCCAAGTATCTGCGGAGAAAGCGCATTATCCTTGAAGGAGTTCATGGATAATTCTATTGTTGATATATGTATCCGAGCATTGAGAAAATGGATAATTAAATGTGATTTAATTATCATGAGTAATATGAATTTGATTCATATTATAAAGAGAGTTATCTTAATTAATTAAATGAGATTTAATTATCAAAGATGTAAATAATGTGAATGTGATTCATATTATTTGGACACAAGAGAATAGAGATCCAAGATGATTAAATATGATTTAATTATCATGGATATGAATAATGTGGATAGCAATATCCATATTAGTCATATATATTATAAATGTGATTTATAATATATAAGAGAGAGCTATTTGTAATTTACATTTGTTAATTAAATGTTAATGTGAATTGGATTCACATTGGACATTAAATTGAAAATGTAATTTACATTTTGTTTTGGGTTGTGAATGTGATTCACAAATTTTTCAATGGCATGATTGCAATGTTCACAAAATAAATTGGATTTATTTTTTGTGAAATAATTTGCAACAAAAATTGTTGCAAATAATGGAGATTACATAAAAGGTGAAATAGCCACCTTCCTAATGGAGGAGGGTGGACGGCCACCACTCCCATTAGGGAAAGGGAGGCGTCCCCCCTCTCCACATGGAAGGAGGCTTTCTCTCCTTTCATTATCTCCATGTATTGATGATTTAATTTTGTAATTAAATTGTGTTGATTTATCAACATATATTTAATTTAAATTAAATTAATTGTTGTTGTGTTTTTAGCAACAAAATCATGACCATTGAAAGAAACACAAATTGATGTGGACCATTGGATTTGTGTTGACACATGGATTGAGATCCATGGATCCCAAAACCCTATAAAAGGAGAGGCACCCCATTGCTCTTCTGGACACATAAGTTGAGGCAACAAATCTCTCTCTCTCTCTCTCTCAATCTCTCTACACGTCCTCTCTCCATCTCTCTCATGTGGCCGTCCACCATGGATGCCCTAGAGAGGTTCTCCATCGCCGCGGCATCGTCGTTATGCTGCCCGATGGTTTGATCGTGGATCTCCGTCTCCTTCGGTGCGCCCCGCTCGTAAAGAAGACATCGGATCTCGTGTGTCGAGATCGGGAGATCCGCCGCTTGGATCATCAACATGGATTGCAAGAAGCACGCGGGTTATCCCAGCTCTCGCAAGCGTCTCCTCCGTCGGATCGGACTTGAGACAGGAGGTCTCTTTGTTTAGAGACTCGATCGCAACCACGCTTCAAGAGGTAAACCTAATACTTGTTTGTGGTTTAGACGAAACGATCCGAGAAGTGTTCTTGGATCATGTGGTTTTCGTCGCATGAAAATTTTTTAATTTCCGCTGCATAGAACAACTAGTGCGACTAGTCGTTCTTCGTCGTATTCGATACGACGATCACGCTTCCGTGATGCACTTAAGGATCTAACCATATCATTCAGGACGGGGCGGAGCTGGGCGGCGCATGCGGGGGAGGGAGAGGGGGACGGGGCGGAGCTGGGTGACGCGGGGTAGGGGAGGGGGGCAGCGGCCTGGGAGGAGGTGCGAGGAGCTCGGGGCAGAGCTGGGAGGAGGTGCGGGGAGCTCGGAGCGGAGCTGGGAGGAGGTGCGGGCTGGGGAGGAGTTTCGGGCGAAGAGGAGGAGGAGGAGGAGGTTGGAGGAGGAAGAAGAGGATGGGGGGAAGAGGAGGAAGAAGAAGATGATGAGGAAGAGGGTAAAATGACCCTATAATCCTTTTTGTAAAATTAATATCGCTTATGTCCTCAAAGTTAACGCCCGTTTGCACTGTAGATGGACGATCACTAACCCGAGGGGCACAAGTGATAAAATAGCAAGAAGTGAGGGGCACAACTGATATTACCAAAAAGATAGGGGCATAACTGATATTGCAAGATCTCGGAGGGGCACAAGTGATAAAATCCCAAAAAAAAACAGATAATTTAATTAATGGATGGATGGAGGTGTAGTTAATAGAGAGAAATTATGAAGAGAAATGGAAAAGAAGAACAAATGGAGGAAGATGATGAAGAAGTTTGGACAATTACGCCCCTCTAACCATACTATGTTTTGAAAAAATCATGATTAAGTTCAACTTATTAACGGCTGAAATAACGGAAAGATACAGGTGACAGAACAGTAAAAAATCAGGAGCATAACCGAAATAACAATATCTCATAGGGGTATAGCTAATAAAAAACCTTATTTATATTATCCTCATGTTATGTTGTGATTTGAGACATGCGTATGGCCATCGGAAGGGATAACTGTCAATATCATCATTTTTTCCCATTTCTAGATGACATATGTAAGGATGTGTAAAAGTGGCATTTCTATTTGATAGAAAACATGTGATCATATTGTTGGTTTTATAGTGTCCCAGAATTCAGTATACAAACAATCCAATTAGGTGTTTTCATGTTTTATTTTAAGCAAATCCCCAAATCCATTCATATCCAAAAATAAAACATTAAATCATCTAAGACCGAAGAGGTATGGATATGCACAGCATGAAATTTGATGATACGGATATGCATAGTCGGGCCAATAGCCATTTACACGAACATACAGGTATGCACCTTTTTTACAGGGGAAATAGATGCGAGCCGAGTCGAGCCGAGCCGTGCCTGAGCCCTCAATTAGCTCCAAAATTGGCCCACGATCCAGCCTTGGCCGAAGAAAATTCGGCATGCATGAGTCGGATCAAGCTTAATGCTCCACCCTACAAGTAACATAACCAAAGTGCTAGGATGTAAACGGAAGTCAATATTCATTGTTTTACGCGTGATTCAGGACTAGGGAGTGTTCACCATGTAATTATGAAAATATCCGGGGTTATAGTTATAAAAATCCCTTAAGGGTCATAGATGTGAGAATGGTGCAACTTTCATGGAAGACGTG
Source organism: Ottelia alismoides (assembly GCA_037367405.1). Classification (NCBI taxonomy): domain Eukaryota; kingdom Viridiplantae; phylum Streptophyta; class Magnoliopsida; order Alismatales; family Hydrocharitaceae; genus Ottelia; species Ottelia alismoides. Next base: position 482,065 of record JAZKJV010008273.1, read on the forward strand.
AGCACGCAGAGATTTAATATATATTTGTTGCAATTAGAATTTAGTTAGGGTGGAATATGATATAGATCGCACATGTACTGCAAGACACTCAACCATAGTCGAAAGTCGAAACAGTGCAACCATTTTATTAGTTAGAACACTCTGCGAGGACGTTAGAGGTGACGTCGCTCTTGTGAGGTTGCGTGAAGAAAAACGTGATCTTGCTTTAGCTGTGGAAGGTGGATCGTCTCCTGTGACGCTTTCTCTACTGTGATGGCGTGAGCCGCTCGATATTGATCGAACGGTTCACACGATTTTGTACGGTACAAGTTTAGAAAAAGTATAAAATAGTACGAACCGCTCGATTGTGATCAAGCGACGCACACAACTACTGCAGAATCTGTTGCATTTCGACCTGCAACAGGCGATCCTCTCTATTAGTTGTGAGCTAAGTGGCAAGCTGATAGCGAGCACAATAGTGCTGAAGGTAATAACATAGTAAACTGGGATGATGGTTATTATTAGGGATATTTACACCCATAACCCTGAGTAGTTCTGTAATTACCCCGGATACCCTCAATAATCACGAATTACATGAGAAACCCTGAGTAAGTTACTCCATCTTTACATCACA